>WEIU01023219.1:24510-50936 GCA_013389925.1 Aegithalos caudatus
AAAAAAAAAAAAAAAAAAAAGGTGTGTGTAAGAGAGAGAGAAAGCCTGATTTGGGGGGAAGGGGAAAGTGAGAGGACCCTTGGTTTGGGGGTGGTGGTTGTGCTTTTTCTGCGGGCTGGGGGCCGCGCTGAGCTCAGGCGCGGAGGGAGGAGGAGGAGGAGAAGGAGAAGAAGGAGGAGGAGGAGGAGGGAAGAGGCGCCGGGATGCGGAAAGCCAGACCCTCCATACGGGAGACGGCTTTTGGATGACTGAACTCCCAAACAATTCCCTGCTCTGGCTACTCCTTCCCCAAGAGCCTCCCTCCTTCCCCTCCCCCTGAGGAGGAGGGAAGAAGAGGAGGAGCCAGAGGAGGGAGAAAACTCCAAGNCGCCTCTTCCCGCTCCCGCGCCGGCGGAAGCGGGAAGATTGGGACGAAAAGTTTATTACGGGCGACCGTGGGGCTCCTGGTCTGGCACCGTACCCTGGAGTGGCACCAGCGGCTCACGGAGCCCCCGGGCGCCCCTCCTGGACAGTCATCCCGCCCCATCCTCTGCGGTCATCAGTTGTAATAAATACCAAAGGGATGAAAAGATCGTTTCTTTCAGCCATTCCTTCCTAGCAGGTGCTTGCTCTCACGGAAAGTGTCTCGGGCACAAATTTTCAGGAGAAGCAGTGACACCACTCCCTGAGATCAATCCCCACCACTTCCTCCTCACTTCGTCTCTCTGAACCAAAGAGTGAATTCATTCCCCAAAACTTCAATTTATCCAGAGGTGCAGGAAAATCTTCGGTCTTTCAAGGCCCTTCAGTAAATATTAGCTTGAAATAAATCTGTTACTGAAAGGTCAGGATAGGTTTCTCACATGTACAGAAGAGCTTAGATGACAAACATCTGTAGTTTCTAAACGTGTAGTCTTTCAGTCTTCAAAGGAGAATGTGAAAAAGTTGAAGTTTTTTATCATTTCATCATTGGGTTTCAGAGATATTCCTGCTAAGTCGCACTTTAGGAGAGTTCTGACCTGGCTTACTCATTTCTCATAAGGATGATGCAAAGTGGTTTTTTTTCTATTTGTATTTGGGGTTCTCACTTCTTTGATTTATTACACGCATACTGAAAAGATTAAAACTGATTTTTCTGTAGGATTTTTTGAGTTCCAAGGGAGTGTGTGTTGATGTCTTCTTCAACTTTCATTTCAATGGGTAAACTGATCAGGTTGAACACAAACTTCCTTCCTTTGAAATGTTAACTTTGCTTTCTAATTATCTTTTAAAGAATTGTTTCCAGGATTCCAAGTTTTTCCTTATATTGCTCAGTAACACACTCCTCAAGTGCTAAATCCATATATAGACACTTCACTAAGTGGCCTAATTTTTACAAGTGCTAAGACCTCAAGCACTTGCCTTGTCTGAAAAATGCTGGTTTCCTAATTTAAAGCAGTCGTAAACTCTCCTAAATTAAAGCAGGAATTGAACTAGCCCTGACTAGTTTTAGGCTTACAGAGGTGGGAAGAAAAAGGCGAGGGAGCAGAATTAGGGCTAGCTGTGCAAAGAAGTGCCCCAGGGCTTGTTAAACAGTATGAAAGAAAATATTGCAGCCCTGCAGGATTACATTCCCTATTTATCCCTGGGGATGAGGGAATAGATGGATGCAGCAGTGCCCTTCATATGCTGTTCTTCTTACCTGCCTGCCAAAAGAAATGCCTTGGGACAAAGCAGGATTCTGGTTTGTGCAGCCATGTCCCCTTGGCATCCCTGGACAAGCCAGTGGCAGTCCTGCTCTCAGGAAGCTCTGTCATTGCTGTACTGGTGATACCTGCTCTATGCTGGCATGGATTTGTTTCAAACTCCCCGCCAGAACCAACTTCTGGATGCCACTGGCCTGTCTGAAGCTCGAAGTAGTGTGAAAGTCTAAACCCCCTCAATAACCCCAGTTTCTCAGGCATAGGGAAACTTTTACTCTGGGCATTGACCAAGCACAGGCTATGGCTTCGGGGTGGGGGCATCCCATCTCCTGAAGATACCAGAGCCCCCCTGATCCTCAGCTACCAGTTTGCCCATATTGGCCCTGTCCCTCTCTGATTCCAGACAAAATTCGCACTGCTGCTGCTGTCAGATGCAAAGGCTTCTCCTTGGGGCCGCTAAAACTCCAGCTGTTTGATATTGTGAGGAGCAAGGCAGGGGGCACAGAGGGACTCCGCATGAAAGGGAAAGCTCAAAGGAAACCGGACCCTGGCATGTCGGCACGATACTCAGTGGCTAACAGGCTCAGTTAAATTTGCTCATTCAGCCAGCTAAGAGGGAGAGTTTTCTCATCTGTCCTGCTATGTTTAATTCATCTACACATGCCTTCCAATTACAGCAGGAGTAATAAACAGAAAGGGATGTTGGGGGTGGGGGGAAGCCAGCCAGGCCCCAGCCACCAAACCTAAGTGCCCTGAAAAAATTTGTACTGCATACTGCTGGGGTTTGCTGTCCTGAGACCAGCTCATCAGCAGCTCTGGCTCTGAGTCCATATGAATTTTAGCCCAGATTCATATCTGAGTTTTGTTGTTTTGTCTATTTTTCTACGGAAATGTACATTGAAGGAGGTGTCGTTGCAGAGTGCTGCTTCAAGTATACCATGTCTGCTGCCTGACTTAGGCAAAACTCCCAATAAAAATCACCGTGGTATCCTGCCTCCATGGAGGCTCTCAGGCTTACCACCAGGTTCCTCTAGCTCTGCATTTTTGCAAAAATGAAAAATTGATGGGAGGAATTGTGCTGTGAGGCAAAGACAAGATGGATAAAATGCTCCATCAAAGAGTGAGTTCAAAGCTGTCTGGCCATGTTGTTGAAAATTTGAGGTAAGTTTGTGGAAGGGTGGATGAGAAATTGATGACTAGCTCAGTTCCAGGAGTGGCCGTGGTCTAAAGTGACCAGAAAGCCATCTTGTGTACTGTGTGGAGGAGAGGGGAAAGACTCACATTATGAAGAGATGTGAACAGGAAGCCCCCAGTTCAAAGGAGTTTCAGCATGAGTTTTACTTTGTTTACCCTCTTGTAGTGCTATTTGTTACTTCGATAATCCATAGGAAATGGGATCATTTCTCTCCAGCATGTCAAATTAAATAAACAAGTAAAACCTTGTTTGGCTGGTGAGAAGCTTAGAAAGGAAAGTGTATTTGTATAGGGATTCAGGAACTAAGCATCTTTCAGGAGCAGAAGATTAGGAAAGAAATCAGATAAACAAAGGGGGAAGTGATTCAGTCATCAGAACTCAGAGAGCCAAATTAAAGAGGGAGGTGGGATGAAAGGACAAGAGATAGAGCCTGCCTATATTAGGAAATCTCTGCTGGCATAAACTAAACCAACTTGATGTCAGTTTAGTTTTTCACTAAGGTCCAAGTCAGGGACATAGACTTGGTTGTGACAAGCCCATCCTGATGTCACACAGAAATATCATATGTTCTCCACCGGTGTTTCTTTTATTTCAGAATACGTACATTACCCTCATACATGAACACAAGCACATATAAGGGATAACATATGTATTTTGAAATCTAAAAAATCATAGTGAACCAGTGCTAGCTTCTCCCTCTGAGAGAGGGTTGGAGGGTTGGCAGCAAGATAGTTTTACTAGTACTGTTCCTATTTTAGACATGATAAAAACAATATAAAAGAAATACAGCCTCACAAAGGTATCATTCTTTTTTTTTTTTTTTTTTAGTGATACATATGTTGGTATAAGACATGTTATATATTGTTATAAAATGTGCTATATATGGGTACAGCTGTGCCTGTTCTGTGCCACATATCCACAGGGAATGTTGTAAAGAACTACCATTCTGTTTGTAGTCAGGTCATTGATAGGAAATATTTGGAGAGTCAGTGGGCTCCCAAGTCTATGAGAAAATTTGGTTCAGGTCCATTTGTTTCCTTGTCTTAAAATGTTCAGGGATCAGCAGTCAGAGTGATCCTCTTGTGTTTGGCAAGTGTTTCACAATGTCACTGAACATTTTGAGTGGAGGGCAGGGTCTTTAAGAAAATGTTTTGTTAATGGGAAATTATCAAAGACAATTGGTAAAACTTTTTACTTGAGTAAGATCAGACAAATGCCCTAAATAAATAGCTTTTCCTCTCCAAAACCTCTAGAATCCTAGTTTCCTTCCTCAGAACTTAGCAACTACTCTCCTACAGTTTAAAACTTCTCTTGCAGTGAAAGAATATAACCACATTTGTGATTATGACCACAAACCTCACTGTCAGTGCTGATGTGGGAAGTCCTGAGACTGGATACAGCACCATGAACCTGCTGTGTGCAGCAAGAGGTAGGACATACTGTGCTGCCTTTGGCTTCACTGCCAAAGTCCATCTCAGAATAATTATATGAAATGCTCCTCTGGTGGATAGGATGTAAAAGCAAAACCAAGACAATGCACGTCATCTTTTGCAGTGACAGTGTTGCTCTGTGCTGTTAAATAGGTGGTGTATTTTATCCAGAGACAGTGAGATTTCAGTGGCAGGCAAGCTTATTCTCATCCCTGTGGGGATTTCCTTTCTCAGAAACCCCTGATTAGGGTTTTTCCCCACAAAGTCCAGTACCAGGGTTAAGAAGATAAACAGGATTTGCAGCTTCAATCTTTTGAGATGTTTATTCAGTTTTTTTATCTCAAGGTCTGTGTGCCACCTTGCCTGGCTTAAAGCACTAACTAACACAGCTGGACAAGCACACCAGGCTAAGAATTCAAGGTCTTCTAAAGGTTTCCTAAGACACCCAATTAACTCCTAAAATGTACTATATTTACAGTTTTGTGCCAATAATCGCTATCTGTTCTAAACATGCAATTTCTACATCAAACACATTCTACCAGTGTCTCTGTGCTATGGTCACAGCAGAAAATGGAGTAGAAGAAGAAGGAGGAGGACATGAGACACCACCCGGAATCCTCAATCTTGCTCTCATCTATCTCCATACTAAAAACCCAAAACTATAAATTTTCACCCTGTGACAAACCACATTCTGATCTTTGTTGCTTTTAATTTATCTCTGCGTGTTGGAAGTTTTTCCCATGGACTAAGGTCAAAGCAAAGCTTTCCTGAGGTCCCAGCCGGGGTCTCGGAACCCTAGGGCAGCTTGAGGGATTTTCCACATGCCCTGGACTCCAACATATCCCTGAGTGGGAAATTATTTGGAAATATTTGGATGCATGTACAGTGCATAGACAGGATGAGGTTCTATAAAGTAGTTCTCCCTTCCTAGTGGGGGCGGGAATTTGGGCAGTAGGTGCTGAAAACAGGACTTTCATGGGTGAAATGCATTAGGTAGAATGGATCATTTCAAGTAAACGTTGTGAATCTCAAACTGGAGGAGAGACATATATAATGTTTTAGCATGTGCATTCAAATTATATGTATGTACATAAAACTGTACCATCACCAGCTCTTTAAGAATCAGTTTGGGGTTTTTTTTATGTGTGTGCATCCCTTCAGCTGGAAATCATGGCAGAGTGTGAGATGTTTTAGTGGAGTTGGCTTAGGTGGCTTTGACTGATCCTTTCTCCCTGGTATCCGTTTTTAGCTTTGTAGAGGTTTGTTGGAAAAAGCAGGTTTTTTCTTCGCACATGAGATTTGTTTTCTCTGTGGAGACTCTACATGGAAACCTGGTGCTACAGTAGTTGATGGGAATCTTATTCCCATCAGTACAGACTCTGCTGGGTTTAGGATTTCACACGTTTTATGATTCCCTCATCTGTAGTAGGTTGTTGCAGGTTTACAGACAACAACAGTGAAGATGGGGAGGCATCATAAAGGTGTTCCAGGTTAATGCTGAAGACTGAAAAGATCCCTTTAGGTGGAGTGTAGTCCCTGTAAATTACACCTGTGGAAAGTAGCTACCTGTCATGTCTGTCAACAAGGGAGCTTGCCTTTTAAGGCACACAGATCTCCCTTTACGTCACAGTCTCTCTTTGTTGTAGCCCATTTATTCACCTATTATTCACCTATAATCTCTCTTTCCTTACCACTTTCCCACTCACCTGTTGCCTTTCCATCTTTCTTTTTCATTGCTTAAGGCTTGTGCGTACCCTGTCCTCTGCAACAGCCCTCAAAACAGGTCCTTAACTTCAGGAAGTGAAAGGCCTGGAGATCCTCAGTCTCCCCGGCCCCCACTGGCCCTGCATCTGTCCCTGTACCCCCAACAATCCCCCTCCCATCCATCACCCACACCCTGAGCATGAAAGCCAGCTGGATTAATCCGGCACAGAGCACATTGTGTGTGAGTCATGACAGACTCACTAAGGCGTGCAGTGCTGATAAAAGGCAGCTCTGATGGGCTCTGTCAGGGATCCCAAAGAAACAGCATGGAAAAAAATCTGCTAACCCACATCCCAGCCTAGCAGCCAGGGCTTGGAGACAGCCAGGCACCAAAGGGAGCACGGGGAAGCCCCTGTGGCACTGGCAGGTCCCACTCTGGGCTCAGCCTGTGGGGAAGCCCCTGCCTCCAGGCATGAGCTGGTGCTTCCTGGGGTCATCCAAGAGCTCATGAGGCCAGAGGAAGGCTGATGCAAGCCTCTAGGTTGTGAGGATGCACCCTGGGATAACCTCCCTCGCCCACCTGACCACCTGGCCAAAGGACACTCCTGACCCCCAATGTCAGAGGTGTCACTCTACTTAAACCTACCTTCCCCTGCTCTGTCCTAATGGCTAGCCCTGCTAGGGGAGCCTGAAGGAGACTGCTCTTGTCTAACTTGGAGGACACGTCTCTTAAAACAGTGTTATTTTACCAAGCTGCACTTTTCCATTATTTGTTCCTTATTTTTCATATGATTCTTTAATAACATCTTCTTCAGTGTGTTCAACACTCTGGTGTTAAGCCTTGCAGACACTGATGCTTGAACTATTATGAGTCCCTCTCCTTTCGATCAGCCAGGCTTTGCATTGCCTATCTGCACTATCCTCTTAATACTCTCCTCTCTACTTGTATATGCTGTCCACTGAATACCATCACCCCACTGCAATCTGGAGACTCAGGCAAAGGCAAAAAGAGAAAGAGCTGGTCTTACAGCACCATGCCTCTGGGCATATATGCCCTGCTTTGTCTTTTCATTAGGCTGTGCACAAATACACTTCTGCATTTTAAAGAACAGGATAGCAGAGCACCCACCAGTCATTTCTTCAGAACTTAGGAACTAGGTCTTCTCCCAGAAGAAACACGGCTGATGCCAAGGCCATGGTGCTCAGGAATTTACAGCCTCTGAGAACAAGGGTTAAGTAACTTTAAAAGGCTATATAGCTTAGTGTTCCTGATCCTTTTTTAATCCAAAGAACAAACTAACCTTTCAGGGAGGAAAAAAGAAATCCACACATTCTTTCATGGCATGATATGACACAGAAGCCAATGGTTATGGGCAAATAAAAATCAGGCAAAGCTTTGAAATTCTTAGTTTTTCATTTCTACCAGCTGCTTTTATTTGTCGCCATTTAATTTGACTGCATGTGTTAGATAGTGCATGAGGCATGACTGTATGGGTGGGAATTTGGAGAAGGATGCTGTAATCCACTTGCAGACTGCCTTCTGAAGTCTTGCAAGACAACAGTGCTCAAAATACTCCCATTCCAGTCTGCCTACTGTGTGCCAGGCCATGCTGAACTCAAAATCCATTTAATCCCCTTTTCTGACTGATGTAAGCCATACCTAGAAGCATCTTGCAGAAGGCAGGGGCTTAGGGAATGGATGTCAGCTGTAATCTTTTTCTCTACAACTTTAATTTTACTCTTGTATACTTCATTCCATTACTTCTGATTCTAGTATTTTTGGACCACCCCTGCTTAGCATTTACAGGTCTTTAATCCTCTCTGTTGTCAGACAGATAAACTGGGTCTGGGCACAATTCTCCCTCGGTTAGCTGGGTGTAAATGTCTCTGAATTCACACCAGCTAGATGCAATGTAATGTGAGAAGTGTGTGAGGCCCCTTAACTCTGTCAGCTTCCCCTCATAAATCAGCTCCCACAGCAGCACCTGAAGTCATTTTCTCAAGACCAAAGAAAGCATGCACAGACCAAAGAAAGGTTTTGTCAAGAGTCTAGGGAGATCAAATGGTCTCAGAAGATTTGCTGTTCCCCTGCAGGCAGCTCAGACAGGGTTGCTGAGTGTGAGGACCATGCACAGCAAGGCTTGACACCAGGAGGGCTTGTGGAAGGGGGACATTAAGCCACCAGAGAAATCGTAGTTGTTTCTGCTTGTTGTAGTATGATCCCAGTTGAAGAACCATGGATAATCATGTCTTTGTTTCATCTCAGTTGGATACAGAGCCAGTTTACCTGCCCAAGAGGTTTCAATTTATACTAGCTTTTTGGTAGTGAAACTTTCCCATGAGACCAAACTGCTAAGCAGCTTTTTTTGGTGGCCCTTTCTACAGTGTCTCTTGTGTGAGCTGGAACAAGAATGAAATTCCTTTCCACCCAAGTGACTTGTGCAGCTCCACGCCTGTGTCTCATAATGAGAGAGGCAAAACCAGTAGGTCCCTGGCAGCTCTTACAATGTCTGAGGTATGAGTCAAATATTGGTCCCAGCAGGGTATTATGACTCAAAACACGACGCCAGGCAGCACCAAAAATGCTGAGTGCAGTTGTGCCATGGTGAATACACCATGTCCCTCACTGCCACTGCCACTCAGCATGTCCTTGTCCACTCTCCCACACAGGGACAGTGCTCTCCCTGGTACAGGAGCAAGGAGAGGGAATGGGGGCAGATCTCTTCATGTGCTTTCAGAGGTACAATGTCTACAGGGTCATATTGCATTCCAAAAACGTGAGAAATGCCGCAGGCAGAGCCAGATTAGAGGTACTTACACATGAGGAAGATAGAGCAAATGGCAATCCTGATAGAGCAAAATCACCTTTTGCTGCTGTTCCTTGGAAGTATGTTTCTTGTGGGGTGCTTCACATTTTCTAATCCAGCATCAATTTCTTCCTAGAGAGCCTCTAAAGATTTTTACCAACTAAAAGCCAGACCCAGACCCCTGCCTCCTGCTGAAGTCCTGCTAACTACTTCTCAGAGGGCAACAACCTTCCAACAGGTGTGTGGCTTGGCTCCTTGTATTGGAAGTACAACATTGGTGTAAAACACAGGACAGCTTGGCCAGTGTAGTTCTTGATACCACCATTATAATCACTGCAAAAACAAATACATCTTTATCCAAGAGATATTTGTCTCAAAGAATATATTTTAAAAAAATACATTTGGAGAAAATCAGAAGCTACCTTGCTTTCTGAAAGACAAGTTTGGCTGGTGTCCTTGACCTGCCAGAGCTTTAATTTTCTGAGGACCCTGGAGATGAATTTCTTTATTGAAGCTCAGTGAGATTTGGGGGGTGGGGTGTGTGATTCTTCTCTCCCTTGAATATTCAAACAAGTACTCCTCAGACATCTGTCTTCTGCTTGTCACTCCTTGCCCTGTTTGTTTGTTTTTTGCACTTCTCACAGCCTGGACAAGGCAAACAGGCCAGTCTATTGTTGGTGTGCATCTCTTTCATTGCAAGATTTGTTTATGTCTTAGCACAGTGATGCAATATTTGGGTTGAACGCTTCAAGGGGAAATGTTTATAGAACTAAAAAAATATTTCCATTTGATTTGTTTATAGGAAGATTTTTCTTGTGGTCTTGAGTTTTGAAAAGGCCTCTGCATGTTTTCTTTTCTGCCTCCCCCACTCCCCCTCTGTGGATTTGAATTTTGGTGCCAAATTCAGTCATGATAGTGCCATGACTGACTCTAGGTATTTCTACCATGCTCTACACCACTGGAGTATCTTCATCCTGGCCTCCTAGGTCTTCTCAACAGCATTATCCTTCTTACATGCTGAGGTTCCCAAAGCTTCTCGACAGGGCTGAGGGTTTTCCAGCCCCACAGTCATACAACTTCTCTTTGTTCTTGAATTATCTCTGACCTGGGCTGGCCCTCAGTCAGGGAAGGCTACACTAACAGGGGAGAGTTGGAAGAGTTAAATGGGAACATTGCATAGAAGGAAAAACAAAAGAGTAATAGGAAAGGCATCTTTGTGTGACCGAGGCTTAACTGAAAACAGGCCTTCTCCCTCTGCCTCAGCCAGGAAAACAAGAGAGTACATGCAGGCAGCCACCGGCAGAGCATGCATGGTTGTCCTTCACTGTCTCCAGGGATGGAGGCAAGGCACAGCCACTCACAGCCAGAGGGAGGGCAGACACTCGCTCATGTGGCACCCCCAGGGCACAGCACGGGTGTGCTTCCTGACACCCTGGCACTCACACCCTTGATTGCAGATCTGCTCCCCCCTTTCTGCCCCTCTCCCATCTAACTGGTGTTTGTCACCTAGAAGAGGCTCCCACATGCTGTTGTACACTATCCTGCAGGCATTGTGCCTCTGCCCTTTGGGAAACACTGAGTAACACTGGGCTGCCTCCTTGCCACATTGAGTCAGTGAACAAAGATGCTGAAAGGATGAATATCACAGTTTCTACTATCCCTGACTCTGGCCACAGCTTGCAAGCAGGAGGCATAGATGGGGCAGGAGGAGGCACAGGCTTTCTCTCGTGCTTTGCAATTTTGCCTCTTAGTACAGAAAACAGAGAGAACACTCACAGGGTCCTTCCAGCCACTGTCCTTCTAACTTCACCCAGCATCATCCTTTGCCAGTCTCCATTCTCCATTCTCTTGACAGGACAAACCATCACCACCTTTACCAGGGTTACCAGCAGAGAACAGAGAATATAATGACACGTGCCCAACTCTTTGAACCAACAAATTTCATCAGCCCTCAACAAGGCACTCCCACACCTATGTCACCACAGTTTTAGGGCTGGAAATCTTCAGAATTTGGCTGGCCGTGGAGCCCAGGTGCAGCTCACTTTCCATGAGCTCATTAACCAGCAGAGCCTTACAGACCATTGTCTGGCAACAGCCAGTGTAGGAAAAATTACTGTTAGAGATTCCAGCTACTTCCAGCTGCTGCCTGCACAGAAATAACATGAGATCGATGGCTCAGAGGAAGCCTTGGCTTTCCCAGCCCCTGGCCATCAGCAGGTGGCCCCAGGAACTGGAATGGCCTGTGCGTGCTGTGGCAAGGGGGACCTGGCATGTGGGCATGGGGATCATACACAGATGAATAAATAAAAGCCAACCCCCTTGCTTTGCTGGCTGGTGGGCTCTCCTGCAAGAGATGACTGGGATTGGTGTTTGGTTTTTCCCTGGAATGCTCCCAGTTCAACAGGCACTGTTTCAGAGCCATGCCAGCCATCTGCTGCCAGTGGCCCTCTGTCTCCCTCTGGGTCCTGTGTCCCAGCAGACCGTTTCATCACCACAGAGGGCTCCAGGACAGCCCTCAGGCCCCCACCCACACCCTGCCTTCTCCCCAAAGCTGAGATCCATGAAAATCCTGAGATCCAGGAAAAGCAAAGTTAATGAACAGGCTGGCTTCAGTTCTCTCACTCTGACAGTCACCTTTTCTAATGGTCTAATACCAGAATCCCTCAGAGACCTGTTCTGTGACTGTGAAAGACTAAGACCCTTCTGGGAGCACAAAGGCCACACTTTGAGTATGTTTCCTCTGTTCTGTTGTTTGGGACTGAGATTGCCCAAGAGTTACAGTCTCCTGTGCATCCATGCACCCCCAGCTGTAGCCTGGAGCAAGCTGGCAAGACAGCAGGGGATGGCTTGCATCTCTGCTGAGACCAATGCCAAGGTTTTTCTAAAAGGCATCTACAATGCTGGGTGAAAAAAAACTAAGGCAAATATATTTTGGTCTTGATGAGAACTGTTTTGTCTGGGTACTGTGTCTACCACACAATTAGGCCATGATAACTAGTACCTGATAGTCTGTCTTGGCTATTCACACATAAGATACCACGTCATCATGTTATCAGGGATTTTAATGCACTGGGAGCCAGATGGAAGGCAAAGTAGAACAAGTGCACTTAGAGACACCATAACCACAAGCCTTTGTGAGGGAAAACCAGGAGGGATATCACCCACAAACTGTGGCTAAGTACATGCCTTAGCCATCTTTGCACCATCCATGACATCTCGGTCCCTTCTTGGACATAATAACCACATCCTTCAGGAGGGAAGGTCTATGGGTCACAGCAGCTTGGTACAGTAACTGTGTCCCCACAGATGGTTATTGCACGTGAGTCTGCACATTGCTGTTGGATGCTTGATGGTTGTTCCTAGGAGAGGTAGAAATGGCTTATTTATTGTTTGGCATCTATATCCATTCCCTCTTCTCCCAACCCATAACCCCTCCCCCAAAGGCCAAGATAATGCCTTCCAGATGAGGTGCTAGAAGCTGCTAATTGCACCCTGATCCATCCTGATTTGTGCTTCAGTCAGCAAGGCACCTCGCTAATGGATCTGAGACTTGGCGGTGGGCCTGGGACCAGTGTCAAAGGAAATGGATGAGAGGGAAGGAGAGAGCAGAGGATTAGAGGGAGAGCAGGGAGACCCAGAAAGGAAAATGATCCCTACTCCTCACAGCAAAGGGCCCAATACTGATAAGGGCTTGCAGTTGGCCCCCTAGGCTAGGTGGTCGTGTGTGGGATGTTGCCTTCTCCTGTCAGAGAACCCACGTCTGTGCTGGGCGCCGGGGTACTGCTTCCTGCTCCTGTGGGGAGGCTAAACCTTGCACTGGGGCAGCAAGGCACACTTGGGCTTTATCACTTCCCAGACTGGGCAGGGCTTGAGCACTCCTGACAGGAAGCTGGGACAGGAGAGCTGGGAGCCAGCTGGGGGCTGATGCTGAGCCGTGGCTCCCTGTTGATCCAGAGCATCTGTCTCACATTTCTGGTGAGTTGCAGGAGAAGAGGAGCCAGCTGGGATGATTGGATGTGGATCAGAGGTGGAGAGGAGAGAAAACAAGAGGGAAGGGGGTTGGGGAGGTGATAGCAGGCAGAATAAGGAAAGAGGCCTGGAGAAGAAGTAGAATAATAGGTACCACAAATGGAAAAAGCAAGGGGCAGAAGTGGAAAGGCAAGAAGGAGAAGTGAAAGCTGGAGAATAAGGAGATGGTGTATAACATGTTGTTCTTGCTCCTGTACAGCCTGCAACAGCCACAGTGTGGCCTGGGGAGTTTGTGCTAGCAGCCAGACAGTGCTGCAGCCTCTCTGAGAGCCCCAAAGGGAACTGTGCATGCTGTCCTGCATCAGAGCACTAGGACCTCACTGCAGAGCCTCAGGGATGGAGAACTTCGTATCAATACATGAATGTCTAGGGACTATTCCTCAATGTCTCATCAGGTGTAACTGCCCAAGGACAGGTCTGTTTCTGGACACGTGGACGATATCAACACAAAGAGACTTTGCTTCAGCATCTCAGCCTGGGCCTGAGAACAAGGTTGTTGCTAAGTCCTTGGGAATTAACTTAAGGGTGGTATGAAGAAACCCCCTTTCTGTGTGCTGGAGAGCCCCAGGAAAACTGGGAGTGGTTCCTCTCTATTTTGAGATACCTTTCCAGCATTAAATCTAGTGTCTTCCCCAAATGGAGTTTATTACGCTCATTTTACTGGTGGAGAAAAGTGAAGTAGCATTGCCTGGGGTTCCACAAAGAATCCAGGTCCCACAGGACTGGAGAGGAGAGGACTTTTAATTGTCAGTCAGGGGGTACCTGCTCTGCTAGACTATGAAGATCTAGCATGAAGAACCAGCTGAGCCATGAAATTGTCAGACACGGAAGGAAGGTTCAAGAGCAGAACTGCAGCAGGTAACTGGGAACTGAGAAAATTTTAAACCCACACCAGTGATCTGGATAGATGGGCACTTGGTCTCAGAAGTCTTCTTCATTGGAAAAAACAAGCCCAAAACTGGGGAACTCAGGGGTGGAAGGAAGCCTGCAGCTGCCAGGAGGGCCCAGGAAGTGTGTTGCAGCATCAAGTAATCTGTATGATAATCCTGGGAGTGATGCTCCAGGTGGAAAGATGCCAAGGTGAAAGCGGAAACAGGACAACAAGAAGCAACCAACTGCAACGGAACCCAGTTGGTTGGAACTGGTAAGACATGTGCTAAAATGCCTTTGGCTCCGAGTCCCATTTTCATCAACTTTGCAATTCTTGGCAAAGATGGGAGGGAGTTTCCACTAGACTGTGATTCATTTAGTGTAACTTGATCGTGGCCAGCAGGGGAGGGAAGTAGACAGACAGACTGACAGAGAGACAGTGTATTTTGAGAAGAGGAGGCAAGACTGTCAGGCCTCTGCAGAAAGGGCAGAAAGAGACCTGTTCTGTCTGATAGGAATCTTCGTGGGCAATCTTATGGGGGAAGGGGTAAGGAAGTGGAAGAGCAAACTAATTACAGACATTGTGCATGCTTGGATACGCCTACAGACTGATTAGCTCATGTCTCCAAAGAACTTGGAGATGAAAACCAGTTAATTATCCTTATTAATTTTTCCCCTTTTGTCCTCCTAGTTATTTTTGGAGACCATTTTAAGCACAATGCACCACCCAGGTGTTGGCTGCCCCAAAACCCATTGGAATTCCCTATTTGTCTTTCCTTTTCCTTACACAAAGGCCAAGATTGTCCCAATGAGAGTGATTCCTTCCTTCTGAAATAAGGACAAATAAAGAAAAGAAGGGGAAAAAAAGAAATATAACATATCCCATGCTGGCACGCCCAAATTACATCACACTTGCCTGTTTCTGTGCCTCTGGGGGCCAAAGGCAAAGGGGTGCCTGTCTCTGAACTCATCAGTGCCTTAGGATACTGTCAGGTCCCTATCCAGGTGCACAGGAAACAAAAGTATACTTCCTCTGCAGCTTGTTGCAGAACAGTTAGGACTTAGATGTAGCAAGAATTCTTTCCAATCTTCTTGTTGTGGGTATCCACCAAAGGACACTGAGGAAAATCCTTGTGAACATCCTGAGGCCATTTCTGACAACAGAAGAATTTCAGGCTTCAGGAGTGCAATAAGAGAAGTTATTTTTTGAGGGAAACCACAGAAAAACCTGGCCTTTAATTTAATATGCCACCTACTTCCCTTGTTCCCAGATACAGGGCATGGTTACTGGATGACACGTGAGCTGTTACCATCTAACATCTCTGACCTTTTGGTTGCTTGGAGAACTGAGGAAGGATGCTTCTTAATCCTAGCCCCACTGACATTTGTGAAATTTGAGCATTTCTCAAAATGCTTAGATGTGAATGAGGACACTTTGGGATTGAGGATTTGGGGGCAGACCATGCTTTTGCGCCTGTGGTTGGTGTGCAGGCAAAGTGGTGGCAGCACCCAGCAGCCTGTGCCCCAGGAGATGGGCACACAGCCTGATTTACCTCTGGATCCGTGTGGGAATGGGCATGCCGAGCCCCACAGCCCACAGTGCTCCTCATTGGTTCTGTGTGCCCAAATGCTGCCTCAGCCCTTGACTGCTTGCTTCAGGGCATGGGGGTCATGCAGTCGTGTTCTGGACTTCAGGGTCTGCTCTCCTGGGGCTTCCTGGGCAACTCTGCAAGAAGTACCCCAAGAAAAAATCTTGGAAGGGTCTGGTTTTGGAGAAATGCCTGTCCCTTTTCTTCCACTGCTTCCAATTTCTTGCTGCCTAGGGTCCAGGCACAGCCTGGACATACAGGTGGGAAGCCACAGTCCAAGAAGTGGAGAATTAACAGGTTTTCAGTGCTATGCCAAAGCATTAAATGCTGGGAAACCAAACCATGTGCACCACATTAAAATAAAGGGAGAACTGAAGGCTTCCAGACCGTGGCAGGTTTGATCTGGCTTGTATATTTTTTGGAAGGAGGGACTGAGTGAGGCCAGGGCAGAGACCAAGCATGTGTTGTATATGCCAGAGAGAGCACATCTCCTCCAAGTCAGCTGTGTTCTGTCTGCTTGCACACGTGGCCCATCAGTCCCATTATGGTGCTACACTTTGCCTTGTGGGCTGAATACAGAAACCAGGTCCATTGCAATGTGATTTATGAAAAGAAGTCCCATCTTTTTCCTCCTCCTCCTCCTCTTCCTTTTGGGGACTTGGGGATTTGGTTGGTTTGGGGGTTGTTTTTTTTTTAGAAGAAGAGCACCTGAAGCTCATTTAAGGCAGAACCCCTTGATTTACTGTGCTTTGGTTTCAGAAACAAAAGACTTTAGTGGGGGGAAGAAGCCATTTAAGTTTTTGAGTATTTTGTCCCTGTTACACCTCAGCCTCTCTGTAAGGACACAAAGCATGCTGTAGTACAACACCAGCACTTGTCTGGCACTGAGAAGTGCCCAAATCAGCTTGGGCCACAGGTGCTCTGTCAGAGTCACATTTTCTCAAGCAAGGAGTCAATCCATCAAGACAGAAGTCACTCTGCTGTGCTGCTTCTGTATACAATGTGTCTGCTGAGATCTTGGAACCCAGCAAAGTCAAAACAGGATTTTCACCTAGGTACAAGTTGTGGTGTTTCAGATCTACAGAACTGGATGAAACTGAAGGACAGCTGTCAACAAGGGAAAATTACAGGCATGGCTGAATTCCCACACTTTGAGGAGCCAAAACTGATTTTTTTTTTTTTTTTTTCAGAAGTGCAGGTTTGGCTTAACTGAAAAGTAGACCTATTTGTTTCTTTCTGTTGCAGCATATCCTAGGAATATGTAATCTGCACTTTGCATACTTTTTATAAGTGAAAAATGAAGTGTCAGATACACACTAAATTATGAAAAAAGCACACTCACACTCGGGTAGTTTATTTGGGCCTCTCAATATCATGTTCATAGGAATTCTGAATGTCCAGGAAAGCATCACTGACAAAACCTATGCGGACTGTAAGAAAACCACCAGATAACAAAACCTGCTAAGCCCATCCAGTGACACAGCTTAGGGTGCTGTTATATATGGAGTATGCGATTTGTATTTTTCTTGTATCATTTCTGTATACTGTGTATATAAGTGTAATATAAAGTTTGGGATAAATCTAACTCACTCTGAGNAAATAGAGGATTCCTGGCCGTCCCCTTTCACACAAGACCTTGGCTCCAGGAATTCATCTACATTTCTACAGTGAAGCGGATAAGAACACCTGCACCAGTCCTGAGATGTCATCATGGGATCGAAACCAGAGGAAATTTCATCAAGGCTTGAGTGGACCATCCTGTCCTGCCATGAATAATTCCTGAAGAAGCAGCAAAGCCATTGTCTACTGTGTGCACTTCTCATTCACAGACCCCGGAACATCTTTAATATAACTACAGAAAACAAACTTTACAATAGTAATCTGGGAGTTCCTCAGCCTCAGGGCTGAAAAACTGTATAAAAACCTGAACCAGGGGGGATCAGTGCAGGCAAGGCTGATCTCTGGTTCACCCAGGCCGACTCCCGGGCTTAGACCTGTATTTTTTCTTTTTTCGGTGGTGGTTATTTCTAATTCGGTTGTATTCGATCTAATAAATTTTTGTTGAATTTTTATTCGGCTGAGTTAATTTATAACAGTGCCTTGCTACACTGGGAAATAAGAGACCCCACTTCAACAGCTAGTGCCGCCAAGTGAGTCCAAACCTCCAGAGTAACTTTATCCTTACAGTTCTGTGAGCAAGTCTTGCATGCTTTACCAAGAGCATGCATGACAGCTTCAGAGCAGAGGGGGGCTGCTGGCTCCTAAGTGGTGTCAAAATACTTCCAGAAGGCACTATGTTACTCAGCATTCAAGGGCAAAGACCAAAAATCCACTGGGAAAGGCAGTTTGTGTCTATAAAAATCCCCACACTCAAGACGTTTTTGGCCACTGGGGCACCAGGAAAACCTGGAGTGCTGCTCAGGACCTTATTTGGGGCACAGGTGATGGAGAATGGTTTCCATTTCTTGCCATTTGCACTGGAAAGAGAAATGTTGAGAGGGGATGCAGACAAAGGCCGGCAGCCTGGTCAGGGGAAGAGAGTGCCTATTGAGAGGCAGGAGACTGTTGATTTACTTTGCCCAGTGAAATGCAGGCTGAGAATGGATATGATTGTTCTTCGTAAACACATCAGAGGGATAAGCACCAGGGAGGGAGCAGAGCTATTTAAGCCTTGGAACAATGTTGGCGCAAGAACAAGTGGGCATGCTCCAGCCAGGAATAAATTGAGACTGGAAATAAGAAGAGTGGTTTAAGCCTCAGAGCTGTCAAGTTCTGGAAGAGTCTACTAATTGGGATGGTGGGAGAATCTTAAAACTTATTAGGATTGTTTGGATCTTCACATTTGTGCGGAAGATTGCATGATGTGATTGCTGACAATAGCAAGGGCCAAGACATGGTAAAATAGGAGATCCCTTCCAGCACTACATCCCTACTGCGAAGCACTTGGGATTGATTTGTTTCTCATGTGTCCATGTTAAGGCAGGAGAGCTGCAGGATCCTTTACCATCCAGCCCTGCGGGGAGATTGCTGGCAAGCCAGTTTCAAGCAAGGAGATGAGGATACTTTCTCAAATGGCTGAAGATGATATGATGGTTGCTACTAATGAGCTGTGAGGAGAAATGTGTCTCTTGTCCCAGGAGGAAGATTGCAGGCATCACACCAGGCCGCAGCCAGGCAGCAGGGCAGAAACAAACAGCAGAGGGAAAGAGTTGAAATTCCAGAGGAGAAAACCAAGTGGAGGCATTTTCTCATTAGAGAGCAGGGGACTTCGTGTGTTCTTTGTATTTTCAAAGGCAACAGAGGTTGAACAATAATCAGGGCAAATTTACATAACCCATTCTGTCATTTGGAGCTGAGGCAGCTCTGCAGCAAACCCCAGGATCAGCTATGCCATTTAGACCATGAGTCAGTCTCAGAAAAAACGTGGGTTTATGCAGTCATATACATTTTTCTCTTTTTAAGGAGCCCTTCTTTTTGTACTAACCACCCAAATCCATGGTCCTCCTTGTTAGAACCCACTGCTCTTTTCAGCATCTTCTAATGGAAACTGCAACTTTCCACAGTGCTTGAAGTCTGTGGCAAACTTTGGTGATCTAACATAGTCCACCCCCACACAGGATCTGAGGTATGGAGCCAGGTGGCTCCTGACGTGTCTGTGGGAGGTCCCAGAATGCAGGAGCTCCACAGCAAGAAGTGACAGCTCTGGGAGCTATGAGCAAGGAGGCATCACCTAGCAATTAGCTGCCTCAGGCTTGAAATCACTTATTTGTGCTCAGCGTGAATGAGAAAACTTGCCAGCCAAAAGAACCACTGTGCAAGGCAGAGGGGTCAGACTGGGGTGCCCTGGGCATGAGAGATGTGTCTTCTCTTGCACCTAGGATGATTTACCTCTCAGCCCTGTTGTGTTTCCTCAGGACTGTGTCTCCAAGCTCTCTGTGGGCTTACATGTGACAGCTCAGGAGAGAGGATGCTGACAAACTGTTCAGCAAAGTAATTTCTCTTATCCTCCAAAACCAGTGGCTGGCACCTGGGCAAAATGGGAATGCCAGAGCTCTCAGCTGCTCCTATGAAACCTCTCAGCTTCCCACTGAAGGTAACCCAGCCCAGTTTAAATCTTGGCCTCCTGTAGTTGCAGCCAAGCAGATGGAGGGGCTCATGCTCAGGAGACAGCACCTTTCTCATCCTTGGGGACCCCACCTGAGACAGGGGGGGAAGGAAAATCTGAGCAATATTTCAGTGGGTGTGTAAGAAAGAACAAATGTTACAGCAGCTGGTTAACACACACCCTTCCACAAGAGCGTGATAAGATCGAGTTCTAAATTCCCTTTCTTTAGTTCACTGCACTCACACATGCAAATTCCCTCCCTTCTCCTTAGGAAACTGAAAGAAAGGAAAAGCAATAATAAAATATTTCAGATGAGAGAGAAAGAATTCTCCATGTTTGAGAACATTTAATGGGAACCAGCTGCCTGAGAAAGACCAAAGGCTGATCCTGCTGGGGCTTTGTTGACAGTGTCACTTTCCATAGGTACCTGCTGAGGAAATGGGAGGGATGCTCAGGAGACAGCACAGAGGAGGAGGAAACTAAAAGAATGCTCTGCATAGTGTTTTACCTCCACACAACCCTGTCTCTCCCTTTCCTTTTTTTCAAGAGACTCTCCAAGCTCTTGGAGAAAAACCATGACAGGACAAAACAAGAAAGCATGAGTGAGTTGGTGCGAGCATGTGGGTGGCTGTATCTGGGCAAAAGAGGGTGGGTGGAAGAAAGGAAAGAGGAGCCCCAAAAGTTCAGTGCATGGAACAAAAGCCAAGGCGCTCTCTGCTCCCCTTCCTGTTCTTCCTTGCAACCAGACAGCTGCAATTAAGATGTAACTGATACACTGAGAGCTGGTCCCTCATGCTGGTGCTCCCTCACCTCCTCCGTGCCTGTCTGCCCATGGTGGCAACAATGCCAGACATGGACCCAGCTGTGCAGAGCTACTGTGTGACTACCAAACCGAGCCAGAGCAACCTGCAGGACAAAGAATTTTAGTGGTGTGAAATGTGGGCTTCTTTCAAGTTCCCCTTTCTCCTGTGGGGAATAACTGTATGCATGTACCTGCCCATGCTGCCACCTATGTGTTCATAAGGTACTGGGACCTGACTCATGTCCTGCTCTGTCTGTGGCCCCAACCCCTCTGGAAAGAGCCCTTATTCCTGCAGAACCTGGTGCACCCCTTGCAACCCCTTGCAGCCCTGATCTTGACCCAAGCCCATCATTCAGGGCCCCACTTTTTGAAAGATGCATTTAATTCTGTCCCTGTACCCAGCTACCCTGTTCAAAGCTATAGAGATCAACATCAGGAAAGCTTGTCAGCTTGTGCCCTGAACAGTGACAGATCATAGCTTCAAGTGTACAGAAGGTTGGAGCAAACATTTACACACTGAAAAATGTAATATGAATTGGGTGATGTACTCTGAGGTAAATACTGGTATGGAAACAGTGCTTTGTTGGGCCACCCAGCAATTCTTTATATGAAAATCATCTTTCAACTAGAAGAGGTAGTCCTTTTGGCAATGCTTTTGCCCAGCTTTTCCAGGTCTCTGTACTCTGTTTTCCATGATTTCTATTCACAGCCTTCAATAGAATTGTGCCTCTCAACAGTTTCCTCAAAAGCCATGAACCAGAATGCCCCCTTCCCCCAAATCAGGAATTAAGACATATCATGCACTCTGCTTTACATGCTTTAATCATGGGTTTGTGACAACTTTTGAGCTCTAAGGATTTATACTTTCCCACCACAGGAGAAAGTCCCAGTCCTGGATATTTTTCTGGTTCAAACAGGCAAGAACAGTCGGGGGAAATGCCAATGGAGTCACCGCATGTACCATAAGTTCTGCTCTCTGACCACCTGAGATGCCAGGGTTTAACAAGACGGCACCCACAGACCCTGTTCCCCTCCAGGAGGGCTCTGGCACCTCCATGGTGTTTTGTCAGTGTGATAGTAGGGGAGGTAATGCAAACCCCATCAAAGCTGACACTTTGACACAGACTGTAAGATCTCAGCGCAGCCCTAGCTGCAGCTGCAGGCTGGTGACAGCACTACCTGTTGCAGAGATCAGAGGAGGAGACATTGTAACAGTCTGGGGCTGAGAAGAGGGAATGTGGTAGCAAGCTGTGGCGTGGATCTGATTTTCCATTCAATAATCCCATGGTAATTCAAGAAGATGGTAAATTGCAACTGCAACAGCTCACTAGCAGCCTAACATTTCCTCATGGTGCTCCTGAGGTGTGGAAAGATCTCTGCAGAGTGAGGCCCTTGAAGGGGGGAAAGTGTGCAGCAAAAGTTTTGGAAAATTGCCCTGCAGCCTCCTTCGCCATTACCCTTCCTCTCAGCAGTGTGCAACCCCCTTCTTTTCGGTTCAGCACACTCGTACGTGTGGGGGCCTACAGCCAGTGGGGCAGGAGCTGCTCCCTCTTCACCTATAACTTCATCTGCCGCCTTTCTTTCCAAAGGAAGCTGCAATTAAACCCCAGGCTCCAGTGCAAGGACAGTTTCCAGGCTTGGTTGTCCCTCTCCATGGGCAATGTAGCCTGAGCTCCAGACTCTTCCACGGAGCTCCTGCTGCTCCCCAGGACTGAGTGGAACCACTGCCAGTTTACATCAGCAGCGAAGTGACCATCTGGTACAAAGGCAAAATATGATTATTATGTTTAAGTGCACACAGTCTTTGATGTAGTGTCCAAAGGTAACAATAAAGTTTTATTAAGTTTTTTCAATTATGTGGATCGTGACAATACTATGACAAGACTGTTGAAAATGCCTTCAAAATGAGGTGTAGAGGCTAGCAACACCCAGCCACATGCTGCTTCTTAATCCTAGCCCCACTGACATTTGTGAAACTTCAGCTGGTGTAAGGGATACGTGCCACAGGTGCTGAGGATGCGGGTTCCTACCCCAGGGCAGCCTCAGCAAGGGGCTTTTAACAGAATTCAGGAGATGAGGACCCTGCCTTGGCAAGCCCATGTTGCTACCCCGCCTCAAGCAGGTCTTGCCTCCTCCTCGCACCTCAGTTTCCCCCTCCTGGAGGCAGACATGGATCAGTTCCTCTTGCATGCTGCCAAGTATCCTCCTTCTCTCTGCTTCCTCCCTAACCTCCCTCCCTTTTTAATCAGGATTTGTATGTGGGTTTCCAGGCTTCTTGGCTGTCCTGTCTCCTCTTTCTCCTGCACTGCTTTGATGTTAATTGTCTCCAGGGCTGGGGCTCTCCTTGGCTGATTAAGTCCAAGAGTCCTCCTTGGTTTTGTTGACCCATGAATGGGGGCCTCTTCAGTGCTCAGTGGAGTGCAGACTCATTGCCCCTCCTCCTCCCCCCCATTCGGTTTGATGGATTAATCGTGCTGTGTAAAGGAAAGTGGGGTGGGAGGGGAAACTGAAGCAGTGGGAAAGGGGGGGAAGGAGGACGGGAGAAAGGGAGCAAGAAAAAGAAGGACCTTTGGCAAATGCTCAACTGCCCTTGCTTAAAATAACACCGTTTATTTAAACAGGTCAAGCACACAATGGCTTGAGAGGGGCTGCTACTCAGATCATGGGACCCCGCATATGCTGAGTAAGAGGCTGGACAGGGTGTTAGCCAAACTCTGAAAGCTGGTCTGTTCTTAGCCGATGTCTCCATCTCCCCATAACACACACACACACAGGCACACACTTGTACCTCCTCTTTTCCTCCTCCCTCCCCTTCAGACACTGGAGTCCTTTGACTTTTTGGCAGTGGCAGAGATCAGAGCCAGGAATGGAGGGGCTCTGAGAGAAAAAGGGGGCTGAAGCCACTGCCCTGGACCTCCTATCCTAGCGTGCAGCCAGGAGAGGAGAGGCTGCTGGCCCTATGGAGTGGGCTTCCCACAAGAGTATGTGGTGAAACAGATACCAGCATTTCAGAGAGTTGCCTCTCAGCTCCAGCCACCACTGCTGCCTTGCTGAGGGCCTAAGTGCTCCTGCTGAGGCACAGGGTATCTGCAAAGTTTCTGGTAGAAAAGCATGCCTCCTGCTCCTTTTTCAAGAAAACAATTGGTTTCATTCAGAGGTGAAATTTGAGTAGCTGGGGCAAAAATAGCAGTATCAGTGTCAGCTGGCTGAGTGGTCTGCTGACTGTGTTAGACTTGGTTTTTGCTCCATCAGGAATATAGTACACCTTTCCATTATCCAGTTGCTGGGCTGCCCAGAACACAGCCTTGCTTGTGGTCTGCAGCATTCCTTGGTGTAGCAGTCCTGTGCCTCTTCATGTTGTCCCATCTAGGGATGTCTTAGTCCCTTCTCACCAGGGATGGCCAAACCAGGTGTCAGGAAGCAAGGGGGAGCCCCACAAGTGTCCCAGCCCAGGCCGTCTGCATTGTCACTTGCAAGTTGCTCTGTTCTCCAAGCCTGGCCAACGCCTCCTTCCCCTGAGCAAGATTGACCCAGTCCTAAACACATGTATGAGAAATCCCACAGCGACTGCAGTGGGTGCCTCTCCCTTCCCCACTTCCCCCTGTTCCAACCTCCCATGCTGCTCCCATCCATAACAAATGCAGAGTCAGGCTCAGGAGATGAAAAGGCTCTTCCCAAGGGGGACCTGTGCAATTTTCCAGCCTCTCCCTTCAATGCCGCTTCCCCTTCTCCATCCCCCCTGCCCCAGTTTTCCCTGGCTGATGGCAGCAAAGGGCTGTTGGTGTTGGCAGGGTGCTGCCGCCTGCCTGGCAGGCTCTCCCAGACAGCCTCCCAGGCTTTTCAGGGCTCATTCTCACTTTCCAGAGGCTGGAAGCGCAGAGCAGGAGACAGGCTGCCTTGGCAGCCTCACTGTTTCCAAACACTGAAAAGCAGAGAGAGAAAAGTCTGCTTCTCCCGGCTCACCAAAGCCACCACCACCATGGATGCCGGCCAAGTCCGCCTAAAAATAACCGCGGTGCTACCGGACACACGTGCTTCTTGGGGACAAAGCAGGACAATGCACCCCAGGGCAGCAGGGATGGAGCAGAGCAGGGCGGAAGGAGAACTTGGGGCTTTTTCCTCCACCCTCCCCCCCATACCAAATAAAGCTGCCTGTGTTGTCACAGCATTACTAGTCAATAGCGACCAGAGATGTCTCTCTGTTTGGTTTCACCAGAGCTCTCCAACCAGTACAGCTCAGAATAGCTGCAAATTGTCTTTTCCCAGCTGGGAACGCCTTGCTTCCCATTGTGCTCAAATGTGTGAAAGACATCGTGGCCGGCATTGTGGTAAAGGTGACCCTACAGCCCAGGGCTGCTATTGCCTGAAGGTAAGATCTTCCTCAGCTCCAACTCCACCTCCAGGACATGTGAGATCTGCTGGAATTGCCTCTCACCCCAGCAGCTGTGATCGCAACCGGTCCACCCAGATGTGACTGCAGCACATAATTAACAAGTGGACTAAGGAGAACATGAAAAGTCTGTGACTGGCACAAGCGTGACTCTGGCCTCTTGGGAATGTGTCTTGCTGGCTGTGCTGCCTGGCTTCAACACAGGGGGGTAGGTGCTTTTCATCCATCAGCCCCTGGGCAACCACACTGATGCCTCCAGATCACATGGTACACCAGGTCTTTCCCACACTCCCATGTCCACTACTTTCAGTATAGACATCAAATCTGCCTTTGGAAGCAACTCTGGGGCTCCCGTCCAAATGCAATCCAGATGCACTTGGTGTAATGCAGATATCCTCTGCTTGTAAAGATACCTGTCATGTGTTTCTGCTTGAAACAGGAGAAGTGAGAGGAGATGTAAAACCAGATGTGTGATCCAGGGCACTCTCTTCCTGCTGTGGCAAAGATATGTCCCAGCCCCAGCTGGAGGGTCACACAGACAAAATATCCAAGTTCCCCTCTTGGCAGGAGGGTAAGGGTAACTGGAAAAGCAAAGCTGTATTTTACCAGCAGGAAAAGGCAAAGTCCTGAATATTTCCATAGGCTGGAAGAGGGTCCACCAGCCCAGGCTGTCCATGAAGCTGTAACATACTTTCTCTCCAACCTGTGTGCTTGCTAAGTGTTTCTTGGTGGGGGAAAGCTGATCACAGCCAAAGCTGAACAAGAATCTTTCCTAAGTCTGACAGATATGCTGGGACACCTCACTTCTATAAAAATAGGGAAGAACTAAGCAGGAGGCTGGGTGTTTCTTATCTCTGCAGACAAGGCTCCTTTGCCTTAAGTCAAAATAATTCAGTAAAATTGACATCAATTTGTTAAATGTTTTGGGAGACCCAAAGTTTTAGGGTTAGGCACAAAAAATTCTACCCCAAGAAAACTGTTGCAACTGAAACATTTTTCCTTGCTCTAAATCTAGGGAGGTTTTTTTTGTTTTGTTTTTTTTTTTGTTTGTTTGTTTTGTTTTTTTTGTTTTTTTTTTTTTTTGTGGGAGGAAGTGTTTAAAGAGGGCTTGGCACAGTGAATCTCAGTCCCAGCAAATGCATGCTTGTTTGTCTATTTACAATCAGAACAATCCAAACCCTCCAAACCCGTTAGTAGATGTAATTGAGTTAAGACATGAATATGAATTTAGAAAACAATATGAACCATCATTTGCAAGAAGGGCTTGGATGTGAAACCCAAGTAACTGATATCATAAATACCTCAAGACATTATTATGGGGTATTTATCACCTCAGAAAAATTCAGGATCCCTTGCTTACATTGCTTGCACCTACTTTTGAAGCATAACTTCAGACGTTCATGCTTCAAATGTCAATGTGTGAGCTAAGTCAGACATTATTTGGCATTCTTCTCCTCCCCAGGTATTTCAAAGAGTATTTGTCAGATCTCTGAGAAACTGCTAAGTGCTGAAGCTGTAGTGAATGATGTTTTAATTTGCTCTGAGGGCTTAAAAGAACATCTTGAAAGACTTAGACAAGTCTTAAAGAGAGTATGAGAAAGAGACTTAAGACTGAGCTATAAAAAAGCCCTATATCTGATGTAATAAGTTATTTAAATGAGGCATAAATTGAGCAAAGATGGTGCAACTAGTAATGTGCATAAAATGTTGAAAGGTTTAGCTTTGCAAAACAGAGTGGATTTGTGACAATTTATGGAGATGATAAGCTGGTCTTGAAAAAATTAATTCCAAATGCTTAGGGAGGGTCTGATTTTGCAAGATAGCGATTTTTTTTTTTTTTTTTT
>WEIU01023219.1:50951-119219 GCA_013389925.1 Aegithalos caudatus
TTTTTTTTTCATCCCATCCAGAACAACACTTAAACACATGCTTGGTTGTGCTGACTTGGCTTGTTTGCTTCTGGGGTGGGATGCTACACAACATAATGCTAAGGAAAGGTCGTGTCTTGATACTGTAACGGGAACCCAGGGAGTCTATCAGGGAGACCTCATCCTCCCTCCATCTCTGCTCCACGGGTGTAAAACAGGCACAGGTTTCTTTGTCCAGTTGGTTTTTTTTTGTTTGTTTGTTTGTTGTTTGTTTTTTCTGTTATTGTTGATTTTTATTTTTTTTCACAGCAGCTTTGGAAATCAAACATCTGCTGGTGAGGAGGCATGCTGAGATTCCAGAGGGGATCAGTAGCAGGATGCAGACTGGAGGTGGCCAAGTTGCAAAGGGGCCATGGCACTGGGGAGGGTGGCATGGCTGGAGGGGGCACAGTCAGCCTGGCTGCTGGGTGAGCATGCACAGCCTCGGCATCCAAGAGGGAAAGGGAATTGGAAAGCCGGGCTGAGACCAGGCTTCCACTGCTGCCCTCCCTGAGGCAAACCATTCCTCAGCCTCCCTCATGCTGATGAATGCCAAATATAGACCACATAACACGTGGAGTGTCCCACTACCACTGCTGCCACCTCCTCCTCCCCAGCTCAGGGCTGGGATGGCTCATGCCTTGTCAGAGTCCCAAGAGGTTAATTTTCACATAAAATCAAGTATACATACATATGATTGCTAGAAAGAAAAACAACTTTCAAGAATGACCCTGCAGAAAAGGGGAAAAGCACCCAAAACAAATCCTCATTCCTCACAGCATTACTTCTAGTGCAGGCATGCATGAGGGCAAGAGAGTGTTTAAGAGGAGACAAGGTCTTCCTGACAGGAGGGTCTACCTCGACCAAGGTTTTCCTGGGCTTGTTTTCTCCTAAGCAGCACATCACAAAGCCATCTTCTCCCTCTTCCCCTCCTCCCCGGCCTAGGATGTAAAATAATGAGTTTCTTGTTATTCTTGTTTTTGCTGAATGGCAGAGGTCTGGAGTCCTGTGAAGGAAAGGGGGCAGCCTAATTACGGTAAGGAGAGCCATCCTTAATGAGCACTCCTGACTAGGTGGGGATTTAAAGAAAAAGGAGGGGGCAGGGGGGAGAGAGGTCAATTCATACAGCTTTCTCTTCCCTACCCCCAGCTCCCACCCCTGCCTTCCCCTCCTCCATGTAAACCTACCGCAGTTTGGGGTCTGAACATGGGGGCTTCTCTATACCATTATTGGTTATTAAACTATATTTTCCTGTTTTGCCTGACTTCATAGGGGGTTGATTTCATTTCACCTCCTTTGCTAATTCTCTCCTGTGAAGGTATGTCAAGTGTTGACTGTTCCCATCCCTGGACTGTATCATATCCTTAGAGGTGCTGTCGAGTTCCTTCTGGTTGATATCTCATCAGCAGGGTGGTACCTGAGCAGAAGTGACAACCAGTTGTACCAAAACCTTCCAGCAATCCCCAGAATGGTCTGCTGGGTGTGCAAAACCTGCTACATCCGTGCATTGAACTGCTCCACATTCATGCTTCACAGATCACCAATGTGGTTCCACTTGTGGTTCCTCTGGACAGTGCAGACAGTATTGATGCCCCCACTTGTATAAGTGAAAACTAGGCTATATTGCATGTGTGGGTGCAGCAGATGCAGCTTTGCAGCTAGATCTGTCACAGATGGGTGTCTTTTTTCACTAGAAACCATGCCACCGGGACAGACAGCACAGCCTGGCCATCAACACTTGAGATGTCCCAGTTGTAGTTCTGGTACCCTATAATTCAGTGTTAGTTGCTTCGTACATTCTCCCTTAGTAGGAACAAGCCTCTTGAGTTCCCCTGAGTTCATCCCTTCCTATATGTACATTGGCAGGAGCTGAAAGCTCCGTGTGTGGAAATTCGATTGCAGAAACTTTCTCATTCCATGGATTTCTCCCCTGTTCTGCTTTCCCTCACTCTGCCTGGGCTGTAACCAAAGGTCCGCACTCCCCGTGAGGCTTCAGCTCTGGAGCCCTCTGTGCCGCAGAGTGGTGTCTCCTCCATCTGTCCCAGGGACACGGCAGATAGAGCAGGCTTCCAGGCACACCCCATCTCAGCAGATAGCCAGGGCTGTCTCCCAGAGCCTGATGCTCAGAGGGGCCCTGGCAGAGGCTGGGAGCACACAGAGATGACTGGGTTTCTCTTTGCCAGCCTTGTCCTCCTGAACGTGCCCCGAGTTGGCATTAGGCTGTCACCTCCAGCAACTCCTGTGATGTTATTTGCAAAGATCTGTCAGAATCCATGCCCAGTTAAATCATCACATGCTGAAATGCTTAAACAGGCTTCCAAGGAGCAAGCTAGCAGCCAGAAGCGTGGGAGGAACATAGTCTGACAGAAAGGAAATAAGCAGGGAACATTTTACCCATAAAAGCACTTTGCTTTCTCTTTGCTTCATAAATCAGCTTTCTCTGATCTCATCCAAAAAAAGGCAATTAATTCCCCACTTCTCCCTGCCTGGGAGATGTATTCTTTTCTGTATTTGGATCTTGCCTCAGAGAATTTCAGAGACCTAATTGTTTCCACTGCTGCTTCCAAAATCAGGGAACAAAATAACATCAGAACTAAGGCCCTGGGCCACACCTCCCAAGGTGCCAGGCTCTTTGGGAGGCAACACTCTCCCCACCTGCAAGAGCTAGGTCTCCCACAGGGGTCCCTGAACCTGGGGACGTTCCTGTCAGCACCCAGCACCTGAGACTGAAACCTTTGGTCTAAGCATCAATGCCAAAGGCCAGGTAGAGCCAGATGAGGGGTGAGCACCCCACTCGTTTTGGGAAGAAGTCACTAATAGGGTGTTCTTGTTGCCTACGGTGGAACAGGTCAGACGAACAATTATTTACCAGCAGGAGTAAAAGATTTAATGGGCCAGTAGTGCATGGCCCCAGAGTAAAGACCTGTGCACAGCCATGCAGATTCCTTTTCTGTACTGAGCACACTGCATTCTGCCAAGCCTACCAGAAATGTGGCTTTTTATCAGATCCATTTCTCTTCTCTGTTTATAGCTTGAGGACACCAGGGCCCTTCTGGACTATAGTTTGAACTAATTTAGCAATTTTTGTGGGTGAATTCCTTGGATTACCAAGAAAGTCTTGGCACAAGGGCCAGTTCCTTTCTATTCCTGCCCTGACATGCAGGCTTGCTGGTACTCTCTCCCAGCAGATATGACCACACATCTCCAAAGCAGATGGCCTTTATGGCTGCTTCTAATGACCAAATAAGAACAGAAAAAATAAAGTAAATTTGACTTCCATTTCTGGGTACAGAGGATGTGCTCAGCTTGCACACCTGCAGCTGAGCAGCATCAATTCTATTGATTCATGCTTCTTCTGCCTTGCCAGAGGCACTTTACCCTATGCATTTCTTGGTTATTCTATAGGAAAACAAAAAGAATTCAAAGAAAATGTGGGGAGAGAGGGGACAGGGGTATTTCTGAAGCAGTGGAGTATCACAGGGAGGCTATAAAAACCAATGGCATTAGATGAGCACCACCAAACAAGTGAAAGGCTGAATTAGAAGCTGAAGGAAATGTGCATCTGGAAGGTCTTGAAATAAAAGCATCCCTTCCTCAAGCTGTTCCCCAACAGCTGTCCAACTGGAGGTTTGCCTCTTTACATTTCATCCATCTTAAGTCAAATATTCTCAACTGGTGCCAAATTATGGTAGGGACAGCACGCCCTTAAGTGTCCAAAAACATGCAGCTGTCCCCCAGGAGGTCTGACATTAATACTGACATGGAGAGGATGTTCTCCTGGCATCCTCATGGCCCTGCCATGGTGCTCAGATGTCAGGACATGCTCCTGCAGTGGTGGCATGCATAGATCTACCTCCTCTGGTGGTTTGCCAAGTCCTCCAGTGTGGAGCTGTGGTTACTCTTCGTATGAGAGACCCATTAACAGTGTATTACCCAGGGCCTTTGTGCAGTGTTTTTCTAACAAGAGTAAGTTTGTACAGCTTGTGGGGACAGATTTTAATAGAATAATTAACCACTCTTCCTTCTTTATCCCAATATACAGTTGCCAGGTCTCTTGCCATTGGGTTCCCTACCCTTCCTGGGCTCTGGCAACACCTATAGAAGTACAAAAAAATCTCTGCTACAAGAAGTTTTCAGTCCATTATAATGAGAGAGAAGCATGATGTTCACTTTAAGGGAGTTTTATGATTGCCACTGACCCTTCCTGAGAGTGAGCTGGCACACTGTGCTTTAGAAACACAGCAATGGGCAGTGGATTGTTGGCAGGAGCTTGACATCCGCTCTGGCCCGAGAGCCCCAGGTTTGCCTCGCTCTGCTTTCAGGACACTGCACACTGTGTGGGAACCCTGGGCAAACACTCCCCCATCTGCAAGCCAAGCAGATGCAGAGTTCAGAGATCACCCCACTGCACCGAGAGATACGCCAGCACGTTGATTTTGCTGGACTCAGGACAAAGAACATGGAACTGGCTCTCTGATGCTCTGACAGCACTGTAATTCCTGGGCTAGGGGGCCTTAAGCATAGCCTCGCAGGGCTGTAAATGACCAGGCTATAATTGACCACCACAATCGTCATTAAATCTGCATTCACAGACCATCAGGTCAGAGAAACCATTTCTTAAATATATGTCCATCTTTCATGTTCTGGGGTGGAGCACTTGCTGGCTTCATTTTTCTGATTTTATCTCCTCATTAAAACAAACAAACAAACAAACAAAACAACCAAAAAAAAAAAAAAAAACCACCAAAACAAAACAAAGCAAACAAACAAAAAAAAACCACGAAAAAAAACCAAACCATCGAACATCTTAAAGGCTCATTTTCTCCCCAGCATGGAATGAATTTAACCAGCCAAACCTCAGCATTTTTCACAAAGTGTAAGCCTTGTTTTGCAGCCAGCTGAGCAGTGAGTGGAGCTCAAGCTGGGTGTGTGGATGGCTGTGGAGGCAGGTGAAGGTTCAGGAGAGTCTGCACATGCATAGCAGGTGCATAGAAGTGTGAAGAGAGGGAAAGCATGGATTTCATAGCATTGGGTATATGACATGCTTGCACACATGTGTAAAGGTATGTACACATGTGCGTGCGCATGCACGCACACACACACATGCATATATAGATGTATATTCATTTTTGTGAATATTTGCCCAAGAGGACCCTGGGTGTGCAGGTCTGTGCAGAATTGGGTATGTAGAAGAGCTCCCTGGCTCCTCTCTTAAAGACTTGGCAGGAGAATGGGGACAGTCACTGAAAAGCCTCATTTTCTTTGCTGGGTTTGTCTGGGGGACTGGGCTGTAGGCTGCTTCTGAGTCTCCCTCTTGTACCTGCTGTAAGATCCTGTTTTGTTTTCTAACTTTACTCCTATTTGCTATTTCTTCATTTTCCTCTTTCTGGCTGCTTTTCTGTTATTCCTTCATCTCGTGTTTCCTCCCTCTGCCACTTCTAAAATGTTTTTCTCCCTCCCTTTCATTTCTCCCTTCTGTTCCTCTTTTCTAGGTCTCTCCTCTCATTCCTCCTATGCTGGCATCCTCTCATTTCTCTCCCTCACTCTGCTCCCCCACCCTTGCTTTCCATCCTGCCTCTTGCCCTCACTCTCTCATCTCACATGCTTTTGTTTTCCCTTCCCTCTCCCCCTCTGCTCGGCCTCTCTCCCCTCTTCTCTCCCTCCCGCTTCCTGACTCCCTTGTCTCTCTGAAATAAACTTCCCCGTGTGAAGCCCCTGGCCACCTTCCAGCCTCTGGTGAGATGAAGGGGTCCCTGGCATACACTCAGCTCTGTGCTCCATAGGGCATTGTAACCACTGGTACCAAGGCTATTAAATCTTTAGTGTCTCTAGGAAAGATGACTATAAATTCTTCAGAAATCCCACCATGGGTGTAAAGATTTCACCCCCCCTGCCACACCTCTCCCCTCCTTCCCCGGGCCTCTGTGAAAGGAGCTGTGTAGTAAAGCAAGGGGCTCACTCCTCCCCTTTGCTAAAGCTCCAGCTCTGATCAGGATTTCAGCAGAGCATAGATTTCCCCATTGACTTCAAGAGGAGGTTTCAGTACCCTGCAGAGCAGAGAAGCAGTTCTTGCCACTCTTTTGGTCACTTAGGTATTTGACTTTATAAACGTGATTTTAAAAAGCTAATAAAGCACTGAAGAGAGGAAGGCCTCCCCTCTAAATATTGAGCAAACAGAAACACAGGAAGCATTGTTCAGCTCTGAAAGATGAACCAGCCTCAGGCCAGCAAAGGAGTGTGGGGAAAGCAGGCAGTGCATTAAAAATAGGTTAATTCTCACATATTACAGATCTGCTGGAAGACACCAAAGGGTGTTTGTTTTTTTAAAAAACTGTTTTCCAACCTGATGAACACCAAGCAGATCTTCTCAGGGATATTCAGCAGGGAATTTAGACAACGCTTCGCAGAGGCAGCACAGACTCCAGCTTTTGGCCCTGGGGATCTGTGTTTACCAAGAATCAGACCTGGTTACTGTCAGGCTGGTGGGTGGATGGGACTTGGATGTGCAGAAGGCCATCATGACACTTTTTTATCTTATGAATGGATTTCCTGGTGCTTGTCACAGGAAGAGGGCGCACAGAGTTGCCATGTGAAGAGCCATATGGCAAAGGTTTTTTGGGACTCCCACACCACGGACGAGACATACAATATGCTCCCATCCCGTGCTCCCAGTCACCGCCAGCCCAGAGCAGGACATTCCCCTGGCACTGCCATACAGAGGAGGTACAGCAGAGACAAGTTGCTGGCCATGGAGAACCTACAAGATGCAACAGCTGCAGAAGAAGAGAGCCTGACTTGTCTGTATAATTCTCATTTTCAGTGTGAAAATCTTGACAGGCCTGCAAGCATGGCACCCACTCTTCCTAATGGGTTGTACTTCAGCATGTGGCAGGGGCGGTAAATTCCCAAAGGCTTCCAGGTTGGTGCTGGAGCTAACAATCCCACGTTTACCTTCTCTAGCTATGGGCCAAGTTCATTTCAAAAAACATAGGATGAGAAAGTCAGGGCATTCATATTCTCATCAATTACTGTCCATAGTGTATATCATAAGGGGGAAGCAGTGAGGGGAAATGGGGTGGCAGGATGGTGTGTGTAGGTGTGCCCTTGACTACAGCAGAGGCAGAGGGGGCAGAGTGGGCCCTGGGAAGGAGCTTTGACAAAATTGCATCTGTGAAAACTAGTGGAGAATTTTGCAGCTGAGGAGTGCTGTGAAGTTGGCAGAGCCTTGTGGAAGACCATCCATAGCACCTGGCTCTTTGGTTGCTGTTCAAATAGCAGATTTTCCCAAAATGGAGGAAAAAGCATTGAGTGGAAGTTGCATGGCTCTTTTGTTCTGCTTCTCCCTTTTGCTTCCCTTTGCCAAGACCTGCTCCCCACGTTTCCTGCTGAAGAACTGCAAAGCCGTTTTCCACCTCCCCACTTAACTGCAGACAGCTAGAGACAGCTCCTTTCATCTTCCTTTGCAGCCTCCTCCTCCTACCGGGGTACTTTAAGCATAGCCAAGCTTCCTCTCCAGTTATTGCCACCTCCACAGCCTCTTCCGAGCTTTTGGTGTTTCTGACCTATTGTTCCCATGGCATTGTGGGAATCAGCTCCACTGGGTCACCTCTGGCACTCCACTAACATGCCAGTGCCTCCACCCCTGCTGAAACCTGATATGCTTAGCCCACTGTACAGCAGAGGGCATGGACATGCCCCACTTGCTCAGATCTGGTGGTCTGCTGTCTGGGTCCTAGTGAGCGCCATAACAAGAGTGCAGACAATAGGACCTAGGCTTTATTCATATATCTGTGCCACTTTTTAAAGTAGGATGCTTTGGACTGAGCCACATCTTTACCTGTGCCTCAGTTTCCCCAGGCAGAAAACAGGGTTACATACTCTGACTGGTTTTGGCAATTGATCTCATAATTATGTATCTACTTGTTGCATGTCTGATGGCCTCCTTCTCTAGATGAGCTCCTGCAGTTTGAAGCTGAGATGTCCTAGTCTGAAAAAGCCTAGATGTGATAAGCCAAAGCAAAGAGGGAAAGGTGTGTACCTGGGTGTTAATACAAATTATCTTTCCCAGGGGGAGTCTTGAAATTATGTTCCCCACTCAATCCATCAATGTGACATCTGGGAAGGGGCAACACCAGACACAAACCTCCAGCAGCTTATGTGGTGGACATGCCAGCCAGTCCAAAGCTTGGACTGTTTGGTGAGACCATGTAGAAACCAGGATGACTGTCCCTTGTGTGGGGCAACTAATGGCATCAGCTAACCAGTGAGACAAAGGGAGCTGGCCGTGGAGGAGGGAAGGGGTCGTGGGCCCAGGAGAGGAGTGTAGTGATAGCTCTGGGGTACCATGTGGGATGATAGCCTCCAGGCTGGGCGCAGTCCAGTGAGAGGACTGTGTTGTGTGGGGGGGGGCGGTGTGTGAGGAAATTGAGAGGGCCTCTTCTGTCGTGCACTGCCAGCTCTGCCCTGCTGTTTAGCCCAGGATGTGTGCTGCCCTGAGTAGTGCCAATGGGGGAAGAAAAGAGGGGCTGCAGGTTACAGCCTTCTTCACCCTCCAGCAGATCCATCCTTTGGGTTTTCTCCATGCAGCCCCCACTTGCCAGATATTTCAGCCATGCAGCCCTTGGAGAGAAGGTGCAGGAGGAGGAGAGAGGATTCAGGTGGCAACATTTGTTCTGTGTCCTCCCAGTGGCCCTGAAACCCTCCAAACCTCATTTTTCAATAGGCCACCAAAACAACCACTAGATGTTTAATGACTTTCGATCTCTCCTGCCCCAGACTGGCTTTCAAACAGTGACTCAGATGCCAAAGTCCCAGAAGCGAAGTGGCTTTTTAATGACACAACTGGCGCTCAAATTCCAGGCACAGGGGAGGCTTTGACACTGCTGTTTGTTTTCTTATTGGAGAAGTTCAAGAGAAGCTCAAGGCTTAAAAGCAAACCCTTGAAAGCAAAGCATTCCTAATCACATAAAAGTGTCTGTGCAGGCCAGGGCTGAAGAGGGGGCTTGTGACTTTAATCTTTGCATATCCCTTTCTTTCTTCAAGCATCTCTCCCTCTCACAGAGGGGACACACACACACACACATACAAAACTCTCCTCAACGCCAATAATATAATGCTCCAGGAGAGGAAAGAGGAGGAAGAGGAGGAGGAGGAAGCCAGCCCGCCTGGCTGCCCCCATGCTGAGCCTGAGCAGACTTTGTGAGAAAGCTTCTCTCCATCTGCAGGCCAGCCCGGTGGGAGTCAATTAATTCTGAATAACCTAAACCGACAGAGGTATTTGCATTCACAACCTGACTGATGACCGTATAAAATTGATTTATGAATTGAAGTACTTTCCCTCCCCTTATCCCCAATTCAAGCCATAATTGATTATACGTGCTGCAGCGAAATTAAAGAAAGGAAAATTAAAAAAAAAGAAGAAAAGAAAAAAGGGAGGCTCCACAGACGCTGCTCTATATTCTCAAGGTTTCCCGGGATTAGCCGATCTATTCATCACTTATTTTTTTTATTTTAAAAGTTGCTTCCTTTACCCTCTTCACCAACTTCTCCCCCCGCCCCCACCCCTTCTTCCCTGCCTCTCACCACCACCTCTCAGCCCAGGCAACAACACAGTGGGTTTTACCTCAGGGGAGATGGTGGGAGGCACAGAACTCCCTCAGCAACATTCCCACAGTGTGACAGCAAGGCGAGAAGACTTTAAGCCTGACACCCTTCCAGGGCAGAATGGACCCTTCTAAATGGAGGAGCCTAAACTGGAAATCCTCAACCAAGCACTGCCCGAAGGTCCAGTTTAACCTGCCGCCTTGTAACTGGTCCATTGTAGACCTCTATGGGGTGGGGAATTCACTTGGCCCTTCCAACCAGTCATCTCTTATTAAAGAGATGCTTTCTTATACTCATGCAGTGCTCATACAATGCCCTCCATGACCTAGGGAGAAATGCTGTATGAAAACAGTATCATTGGGCAAGACTCACTTGCCCGATGTCAATAGGAAGCACAAGAAAATCTTGTTGCAAGCAGTTGAATGATGAAACTCCACAGATTTTCTCCTGGCACGTAATATATTGAGCTGAATCCATAAGCATGAGAATTGATGACCATTTAAAACTTTTTTTACCCTCATCATCCACCCACTCCACCCTATCTGTCATCCCATTTTCATTATCTACTCATTTTTTTCTTCTCATTTTACATGTGGGAACACAGAGAAGCAGACTGTTGGTGGGAACATAGGTCACCTGTTAGTCCGACTCTCTTTTTTCTTTGCTTCTTTCTAAATCCTTTCCCCCCCACACCCCCCCCCCTCCCATTTTTAAGGAATGGATAGGTCCTCTTATATCCTTTCCCTTGAGTGGGAAGAGACAAACAAACACCTGGTATAGCTCAACCCATATATGATTTCACTAAAACTCATTTGCCTATAGCTCTCTGTAAAGCTCTCAGACCTCTTGAGCATGTAAGAACAACTTTGTATCACTTTGTGCAGTTGCAATGCTTATTGTTCCTTTTCCTTTAGGTAAGTATTTAAACCAAGTCTTTCAAGCATCTGGTCAGAGCTCAGCAATGCCTTCTGCATTCCACCTCCAGTGAAGGAAGAAAGACTGTGATCTAAGTGAGGCAAGGCAGGGATTTGGAGCTTGCCCATTCCTAGTGTCTACAGGTCTGATGGGGAGAGCTCATTTTTTTCAACCTCCACAGAGTTGTCTCTCTCTATTTGGGTAAAACTGAGAAGAATAAAAGGGCTCAGTGGTAAAATATCAAACAAGACTACTTCCCTTAACTGTTCAGAGAGGCCTTTAGCAAGGAGCTTTGTCCAGGGACTCTTTTGTGTGGCAGCTATGATGCTACCATGGAGTTCAGGGAGAAACCACTCTGCTTTCTCAAGGAGAAACGACTCTAACCGGCCCTAGAAGGATGACGTAGGGGCAGGCAGGGAGGCAGTGCTGTGCAGGGGTCCAGCTGTGCCTCCTCCACCGCAGCTGCTTGCTTGCCCCTCATGTCCCCGTCCCCCACTGCCTAACGCCTTTGTCCTGCTCTGGGGCCATTTCCTTAAAAGTTCAGTTTTGCAGGTGTCTGACCTCATTGTACTGGGAACAAGGGGAAGGCTGGGGGAAGGGGGCTCTGTGTAATTAAAGCCAAAAGCCTACACAGTGCTGGAAAGCTGAACCTTGACTGGCATCTCACATCTCTGGTGGGGGCTCTGGGCGAGACTGCAGAAAAGCTTCAGAGCAGAAAGCTCTAGAGCAGGATTCAGGAGATACTGCCAAAAATCACAGGGGACCCAGGAGGCAGCACTCCACATCCCAGTGGTCAAACTCTGTGCAGAATAAAACCCACTTCACAGCAAATAAAGCATTTATGTTGCAATCTGGGAAAATTTGGGAAAAAGCTGTCTCTGCTTCAAAAATCTACAAGGCCTTGCTTCTGGAAAATGCAGGACACCATCTGGACAGCTCTGATGTGAGGTGCACAGCCAGGCTCTGCAATGGCTGCAATGGCCCCCTCATGGCTGCAAGGCTTGTCGAACATTTGCTGTGCAGGGAGGATGTCTTGCAGCCTGAGGTAATGAGCATAAGGAGCAAACACATTGTCCTGGTTCTGGGGGTGTCCTCCAGATAAGCCTCCCATATCAAAAAGCAGCAGCTCCAGGGCACAACAAGGGGCACTGTACATGGGCTGGGCTTTCTCAGCAAGAATGCCTGCCCAAATTAACCTGATAATAAAGATTGTGTCTTGAGGAGGTGAGAGACAGCAGTACCATGAGCAACTCAGGAACACCTGAGCCAGCAGACAGCAGAGGGTGAAGGCTGAGTCTACATTCATGTCTCATGTGGGAGCTGCAGAACAAAATCTGTGATTCTTTCTGTCCAGGCTAAGACACTGAGCACAGATTGGAGGTGAGCATTAGCCCTGGCAGGGGAGGGCACTGCCCGAATCCCTTACCTACCCGGCTCCCTCCCATCTCCACCACAAGGAGTCTCACAGATGTCAGCCCCGACAAAAGCACGCAAATGGGAGGGACGTCAGCGCAGATTTACATCCAAAGGTCGCCATGTCCTGAGTGGTAAACGGGTGGACAAAGAAGTTAATCGAGGAGTCAAAAAGGGCAACCTGAAGAGGAATGGCAGCTGGGAATGTTGAAGCAGAAATCAAGGCAATTAGCAGGAAAAAAAGAGGGAGAGTTTTGCACGCCTTTCTGATTTTTTCCACATGGAAAGAACAACACTGTATTATCTGAATCTGAATTATTTTCACTGTCAGCTGAGAGAGAGCAATCAGTAGGCTTGAACTGACGCCTCTGCCAGCAGTCACAGTCTTTCTTCCCACACAAACCATCGACCCCTCTGCAGACAAAACAGCTGCCTGAAATTCCAGAGCTGGAGGGAGGAGAGCAGTGCCTTCCCTGCTCACACCTGCACTGACAGGCTCTGCTATCACTTATCTGCTGTGACAATGTATGGAAGCATCGATCAGAAAACCAATACTGATTCCACAGTGGATGCTCTACAAACATGGATGCCAAAGATGGTTAGAGCTGCCCGGAGCCTGCAGTGCAACTATCACAAGCAGCAACACGTCACTGCAGCCTGCAGCCAGGCAGGCATTTCTGAACTATTGTTCAGGGTACAGACTAAGGTCATGTTCCCTTTTAAGCTGAGTCAATCTTTTTACTGAGTTCATTGGGAGCTTGGGCTCAAGTCAGCAGTTACTAGATGGACCAAACATCATCTTTCAGAGCTTGGACAGTGTTGTATTTGCCCTGGGGGTGTTTGGAAGATGGAGAAATGAACACCATCACCCATTCCACTAAAAACAAACCAGAAAAAAAATTCAAAAATATTGATAAATATGCTTTTCTAATAATAATGCTTTTCCTCTACTGCTTTAAAAAACCCCAACAACATGAGGAACTGCTTTTCCCATTAGCCAAGGAATTCACTTTCAACAGCACAAATTGATCAGCCCCCTTTAAATACCATTAATTCAAATGAGCAGAGACACTAACCAGCTGCTGGATGGGTACCAGAGGGGCTGGATGCTCTGAGTAAGCCCAGCCACCTGCGAAGGGCTTTCCCTGATCCCTGCATTTAACATGCCCACTCTTGCTTCATGGAGAAACCTTACTACACTGACTATTGCTAAACAAAAAGTTGCTTATTTTTCCCAGGAAATCCAGCTCCCCTTGCCTGTAGTGTATAACTCCCAGGCAACAGAAAGAGGACTCATTGCTTCACCCACAACCTGAACAGTTTTGGGAACTAGGGTCTCAGGACTTGACCTGGGCGATAGCTGGGCACCTTTCTCTTTTAGCTTAGAGCTGGGCCTTGCTCAGCCAGCAAACCTGTGAGGATCTGGCTTTCCTATGCTCTATTGCCACACATAGGATCTGGCAAAAATACAGCATCTACTTAAGTGAGGAAAACACAGAATGAAAAATGCATTTTGCCAAATGCCTGGGAGCTCATAACTGGCTGAGTCTAATTATTTTTTGCATAGGGCCTAGCTGAAATAAAGAGACAAAGGACTGTGACAAATAAAAAAAAAAAAAAAAAAGTGGCTACTGGTCAGATACAAGCCATTTTGCTCAATATAAACATAGTTGGGTATAATCCTGGGGTCTTTATAACACAGAAGATCAGACTAGCTGGTCTAATGGCATCTTTTGGCTTTCAAACCTATGAACTGGTGCCCCATCTTTCAAATACTCACATTCTCTCTCAAAAACTGGGTAAAGATTAGGTCTAAAATACAAGTATCCCCTGTTGCCACTACAGTTGTCCCGGCCTTGTTTGATAGTTGCACCCTTTCCCAGCTGCCTTGGGAGCTGTTTCCTCTACACTTTGTCCCCATTTGGTTGCTTCTGTTATTAAATTCCAAAGTGACAGACCCTGCAAAAATGCAAGCAGTTAATTTATTTCTTTCCAGTTGTAAACATGCAAATACTTTTATCAGAGATTGTTTCTTAAAATGTCACAGACAACAGGGCATTTTTGCATGAGTAAAGCAAACAACATAAAAATGTCTCCCAGACAATATTTTGTCTGCGACACTGGGACATGTTTGTGCAAGTGGCTTTAGGAAAAAAAAAAAAAAAAAAAAAAACTTATCCCTTTCTCTGGTGGGTATCAAAGCATCATCAGGAAAGACTAGGATGACCACAGGGACAAAGCTGCCGGGTTACACCAGGGAGGGGGAGATTTCTTTGCCCGTTGCCCAAAGCCAGAAAAAACACAGCAGGGGTTTTGTTTCTCGAAGCTGCAGCTTGGCGGCCGTGACGGCGGGTCGTATATTACAGTCCGGGCCAGGGCAGGATGAAAAACAGAGATCTGGTTTCCCGATGGCCCTGGCTTTACACCGAACCCGCGCCCGGCTCCATGCTGGCAGCGCCGACGCCCTCTGAGAGTGCGGGGACCTCGCTCCTCGCTCCTTCTGGGGCTTTTTCCTCCCTCCCCCGCCCCTTCCCTCAGGGAGAACCTCGCTTACTCTTCTCCTTACGGTTCCCCCCGCGCCGCCCTGCCCGGCATCCCTGCCCGGCATCCTTCTCCTCGCCACAAACCCGCCACACACACGCATGCACGCACGGCGGGCGGACACAAAGGCTTTCAAAGCCGCCTTTTATATCCCCCACAGCTGCCCGCGCAGCCCCTGCTCCAGCGCTCGCCCAGCAAGGATGCGTATTCTTCGGCTCCCAAAGGCCCCCATTGCTGTCAATTAGTTACGGGACGCCACCGGGATTCAAGGCTGACAGCTCCGGCAAAGCAGGAGAAATGGACTCAGTGGGAAGCAAGGGGGGCTGCCCTCTTCCTTCCCCCACCCCGCGTCTTTCTCCCCACAAGAAATACCTTTCTCAGCGAGGCTTTTTNATGGCGCCGAGAGATGCCAAACGTGCTGTGAAAGGGGCGCCGGGGATAGCCGACCTGCCCCCCTAGGGGGTCATCAGTATCTCCGTGTGTTTCTTTCTTCCCCCGCCTCCATTCTGGTCTCCAGTTACAAATCCCCCGTCCCTCAGCTCCTTGGGATGAACATAACATCTTATTTCTTTCTCCTCCACTTTCCCACCCAGGCTGGCTTTCTAGAAGGGGAGGGATGGAACAAGGTTAAAACACGGCTCTGCAACAAGTGTGGGTTTCACTTGGCAGTATTCTATCTGTGGCTTCTGGGGATTCTCAGCTCATCTCCCTGTGTGTAGTTTGGAGTGTAAGCCAGCAAGCTCTCAGAGAATGGGGGAGTAAAGCCAGGAGGGGGATGCTGACCCAGTGATTTCACGGCAAACGTCTGTGCTATGAGATTTAGGAAAGATACAAAGGCTGTAATGGTTTGGGAGTGAGGGACCTCGTTAGCAAGACCATGGAAATAAGATATATTTCAAGAGAAGGCATTCCCACGCTTTCAGCCTTGATATTTGGTATGGAAGAAAATCCAATCCAGGCATTGGCTTTGGTGATTTTGTTATATATTAAATCAGCCGAATAAAAATTAATAAAGAATTTATTAATAATGGATACAATCAAAAATTTGGAATCGCCACAACCAATACAGTTCCGAGCCCGGGAGTCGGAGCTGGGTGAACCTGAGATCAGCCTGGCCTGCACTGATCCCCCCAAGTTCACAATTTGCTGTTCTAGCAGCTGCCTTTATATTATAGAGTTTTTAGACCCCAAGGCTAAGAAACTCTTTAGTTCTTTGTTAGAGTCCGAACTTAGTTGATATTCATCTTTGGTTGCCCGTTTCTGGATGGGATCACTGACTAGAGAAGAATGAAGTGATGGTTTTTGGGAGGAAATATTCATGTTCGGGAGAATAGGTTGATCATCCATGTTGGCAATATTCATGCCCTGCTGCCCGTTCTTTGATGAAATTTTCGGGCAGCCAGGATGTCGTGATCAATCCCCATGCAGAGATGCCAATTTACTCACAGAGGAGCCAGAGGAGCAGTGGGTGTGTGAATAGATTTACTGGAAGCAGTTTATTCACATTCACTGTAGTCAGGTATAGAGGCACAGATCTATATCTCAATTGCTGAGTCATTCCGGGTGTGGTGTAGCTTTCCTGGTCTTTGTCTCTTTTTCATTGTTGTGGAGATCTGTGATCTTCCTTCTCTGGTTTCGCCCTCCCTGTTGCAATCAGGCAGCTGGGTTTTTGCTTTGGGGAAACAAACTGCTTTTCTGCTTTGGTTTTTATTAATTAGAAATCATGGATTATACATTATATCACAAGCACAGTACAATAAAACACAAATTATATATTTCATGCATAACAATTTGAAATGGGATGTGTTTCATGTGAACTCCAGCTTTGGCTCCTGTCATAAATTCCAGTTAGAAATGGGGACCTCTCACTCCTAACTCAAACTTTATGTTTGTATCTTTTTTAGACATTTGGATAATATGGAGGGTCTTACACTAGTTGTGGATTTGGCCCAGCCAAAGTAGTCTCTCTGGATCAAAGAGGGATAACAAAACAATATTTAGATATTTTTTTTCCTTGTCTCTGCTATGGGCTGCTTGCATGTCCCTTGTCAAGTCACTTCATCATGCGCCTACCCAAGCCATGAGTAGCTTCCCTTAGTGTACCATCTCATCTCCTGCCTGGAGGCACAACTGAGTCAGGGTGACTGTGATATATGTCGGTATAATTCGCATTTTAATGTATATGTATAAAAATTACAGTATAAAGCGTTTCATATACAAGGAATACAAACTGCTCGGGATTGCAAAAACTTCTGCTGGGAACCCAGGAAGCGATTTGCAAGAGAACGAAGGGTGGCACTGGGAGGAGATGAGCCCACTCCAGCAGGATGGTCTGCCAAGGACCCGACAATTATCGCCTGATACTGATCTAGCTCATCAGGACCATGCATCTCAATGTCCAGTTCCCAAAAATCCACTCAAACGGCCCTTCCCTTCTCGAAAACCTGATCAACGGACTGTGGCAGAAATATGAATATGTAACAAACACAAGAGAGAAAAAGAACTGAGGCTGTTTAGCCTCCAGCCAAAAAAAACCTGTATAAAAATCGGCTCCCCAAGACCAGATGGTGAACTCTTGGGAATCAGTGTGACAGAGGCTGGTTCTGAGTTCACCCAGTGTTGACCCCGGGTTCGACACTGACTTTGATTGTGACTGTCTCAAACTTTGATTTTGCAAATTTTCAATAAATTCCTTATTGAAAAATTTGGCTGATTTCATTTATAACAACTGCATTTCACATGCCTTCTTGGGCGCAGATGATCCTTTCATCTGAAACACTTGAAGGTAAGAGCATCTCAGATTCAATTTCTTGGACCAAAATCTTCCCCTGATGTTTGGATCCTGACTGGTCCCAACCAACAGAAAAAGCAGTCTTTTGGTCTGGCTGCATCTGAAAGCTCCAGCTCAAGGCCACACGGCAGAGTCTTGCACAAACAGCTCATCTGGAGAGACTTCTGCTTCCTGGAGAGATGAAATCTTTCAGAAACAGCTCAAGAAGAGATTTCAAATCCCTAGGAAAAAATCCTCCCCTCCGCTCCCCACCCACATCTTGGCATTGACATGGAACCATGGACGTTTGCCTAATTCAAAAATCACATTTAGACAACAAGCTCTGGGCTGTTATAGTAGGAATCAGAAACCTTCAGTGGCAGTGAGAGAACCCATGGACATCCTTGAAGGGCAGCAGAAGATGTTGAGACAGTTGTGCATGGCTTAAATTGGGTGTGCACTATTATTTTCATGCTGTGGCAGCTGGAGAGGGAACAAGGCAGCAAAATAACTCAGTGTTACCAAAGGCAGATGTGGTAAATAGTTCACAGAGAGGCTGACAGCATTCCTAGGCCGCTGGAGGAATAAGCTGTCCAAGGAATGGCTTCTAAATGAAACAGCCTCCGTGCAGTTTCTGCATCAGGACAAAGGATAGGTTTATTTTGGATGTGCTAGCAAAACGGCTGTCTGCGAGCCATATCATACAGCTAAGGTCTGGCTGCTCTCTGGTGAGGAAGCTTTCCCCTGGGCCTCCTCTGTCAGTGGGCAAATGCAGGCCTTGTAAAAAAGAATAATATATTCCCCATTCCCCTACAGAGCAGTACTGCAATGAGTGAACTCACTACAAGGAGTTCAGACCTACTTGTGCTGCAGCTAAAAGGGTTATTCACATGGACTATACTCACTAACAAAATGCTCTGTATCCTGAGCACGGGATTGGTGATGGCCAAGGATTTGTCAGATGATGGCACGAGAGATCCACCTATCATGTCTTTTATGGTTTCCTTGTGCACAGCAAGGCAGAAGAAACCTGTAATCATGTTGGCACCAGCTGGCTGCCTCATTGATGAACCATCAAAACATGAGAGTGTCCAAAAAAACAGAGTGCATCTGAAAGTATGAATTCTCTTTTCCATCTTTTGGAAAAGAGACGTGGTTCTGGTCCATGCTACTGCTGATGGTATGTTACATATTTTACAGTCAGCTTGAGAAGGCACTGGCTTCCATAGCCATGAATCCAAAACTTGTGACTTTTTCTTTGTTTGTACAACCATGTACAGTGATCACACATTGCTCACTTAAACCGTGCTAGAAAGGAAAGGTTCAAGGGATTTGTGTTTGGTAGATGAGTGTTGATATTTAGATGAGTGTTGATATTTAGATGAGTGTAGATATTTACTTCTGGGCCATAGATCTCAACATGTGAAAAGCAGTAAGAGTGACAAAGGCTGAGATGGAAACAACAAGGCACATCTCATAAATAATGGAATGCATTAGCAGTACCAAGGTGGAGGTGGGGAGTAGGCGGGAGATGATGATGATGGGGGGATGGTGAAGAGTGGCCAACTAGGAGAGTGGATCTCACACAGCGCTTCCTGGGAGGCCACTTAGGTCATGGTCATTCTTATCAGGCTGACTAAGAATGTCAGGGTGTGAAAAAGTTAATGTAGTCACTTTAATTAGCATGTCTTCACTGGGTGAGACAAGAAGCTACCTCCTCCTCTCCACACCTCCTTTGCCGTGCACCCTACAGAGCACCTCATACCTGAGCTGCCAAAACCAGCCTCTGGTAAGAGATGCTTGTCACCATGTCTAAGTGCATCACTGACAGAGTCAAGAGACTCAGCTCACCACCTCGGGGAATGAACAGGTAACAAACTGACAGGGTTTTCTGCTGCAGTCAGTGTTGGGGAAGCAGTCAGGAAAAGGTAAAACCAGTCTCTGGGCTAAAATCCTCCCAGAAATGCTGGCTCTCTTCCATCTTGTGTGCTAATGCTGAAACATGAGTTTCTCATGAAAGGAAAACACATCTCATATCACACAGGACCCTTGGGACTGGGATGGGGGGCGGGTAGGAGGATTTGAGGCAAGAAAGAAGATCTTTCTTCTCCTTTACATTCGCATTAGCACTGAGCACCACACAGGAAGAAAATGGTTTGATGTCACAGCACCTAGTTCTCTTGAAGGAGATACAGGCTTACAGGAAAGATCCTATTAGTCAGCACCCTGATGGGATGGAGAATTCCACTGGTCTTGCTTGGGCAGGTGAAAGAGACTTTTACCATTTGCTTTAGTTTGCAGAATGGGAGACTGCACCAAGTCTGTAAATAAGTTAAATCTTCCTCAAAGGTGCATTTTAATCCAGGTTTTAATGAAAAGTTTTGTGGTCTGCATTGGACTAGTCTGTTGTGGTACTCTCTCCTGAGATACCCTATGGATTTACTTCCCAGTCTCATCAGATGGGCAGTAGGGGCTTGATTTACCCTCAGCTTAAGACTTGTAGCTCTCATTAAAATACACAACTGTGAGAGATGAATCATATTTTTCAAAAATGGAGTTTAGTGGGAAAGGCTGCCCAGAGAGTTCTGCCTGGTCTAAAGCACTTGAGGAATGGCCTCACGTAGGAGAGGGTTCTGTGATGATGAGCCAGAGTTAAAAGAGCACGGTTCAGGTACTGCCGTGCTGTAGATGCTCTGGATGGCCTTTTGCAAATTACTTGGCCAAGGAGGGTGTTTCATATTCCCCAGGTGTTGTAGCCAGTGCTGGCTATACCCAAGTGGCTGTAGTCTCAACTGGTTATAACCCCAGGGAGTTGTGAGTGTGGTAGAGTAGCAGTGTCTCAGCATCTCATCATACTCTGCATGTTACAGATTGTGGTGCTCCAGAAAGTGAGTGGAGATGCACGTGTGTAGGGGTGGGCAAAGCCCCAGTGCCCCTGCCTTGGAGAGAGGCCTGCTGAAGAGATAAGGAGGGTTGCACAACTTCCTGCCAGACCCCCAAGATAAGAAAGTAACTTTTCAGTTACAGCGACCATATAAAGGTCCCACAAGCCTCCAGGAGATTTTATGTAGATCTGTTGTAAACCATTGGCCTATCCCCTTCCACTCCCACCCTGGATTTCCCATAAAAACCCTCTGATTTCCACTAGTCCTCGGGGTATCCCGTCCCTGGCTCCCTTCACTGGTACTGGACAATAAAGCTACCTCATGCGGAATTGCTACACGGGACCCTCTCTCTCTTTTCCCCGGGCCAGCTAAGAGAAGCAGTCTCGCATGGCATGAGCTGAAATCACTAAGAGCTGGGAAATCACTAAAGAGCTGCCTTGTCTCTGCTGAGATGCTCTCTGCTAGCTGAGGGGGTGCTCTGGCCCCCTAGAAAGCTGTCTCTAGAGAGATATCCTTTCTGGGGTGGCTTCAGCCTCCTGGGTCTAGACTGTGGACCTGAAACCAGCTGGATCACACGTGGGCACTGGAAATGCCACTCTGCATGAGCTCTGGGCATAATAAACACAGCAATGATATTGGGCTGCAGAGCTTACAAACAAACAAACAAAAGCTCTCCTTCCCATTGCTGACACAAACATCTTTTTATTGCAAAACTGGGCAGGAAGATAGTTTTTGCACTTTGTGAGCTCGAGGCTTCATTCAAAACCTTTCCCACTTTTATCCCATTCTACCACAAGAGGTTAAAATCTGAAAAATCAATGTTGCAAACCAACAATCTTTTTTTTTCTTCTCCATATACAGACTTCTGTGGCTAAACACCCTTTGATCCAATATATGAGTCTGTTCCTCCAAGGCTCTTGGTACACAATATGCTGGCCAGTTTGCAATCTCCCTCCCACTAGTGAGGGTAAGCGGGTAAGCCTCAATTGCTCTGACCCACTCAGCATGCCATGACTACTCAGCAACAGACACAGCAGAAGATTTTACTTCATTGGTCCTTTCACATGTAAGAAGCAGCCCCTCCATGGCCAAATGCATCTATCAGGTCTCCCCCAAATTTCTGCTCCTCTGTCGGTCCGTGCATGGTTGTGTCTACATCTTGAAGACATCAAGCATCCTGTGCTGGCAGGCAGTCCTTCACAGTGCTGGTGAGGGTTGCAGGAACAGGTGTGGATGCCAAAGGATATTTAATGCCACATGGTTTAATCTGAAAAGGTTTGAAGTCTGGACAACCCACCCTACAGTGTGCAATTTAAAAAGGCATGATCTCCCTGGTTCTTCCAAGGAGTGATTTGATCTACAGGCACGTCAAGGGAGAGAGAGAATCCTGATATCAAAGGGTTCTTTAATTTGGCAGAAAAGGGTATTTATGAGAACCAGCTGCCAGCAGTTGAGGCCAGACAAATTCAGCCTGAAAATCAAGGTGCACCTTTTCAACTGTGAAAGTAATTAGGGTGTAGGGCACATTGCCTAGAAGGGCAGTGGTGGCTCGGTCACCAGCAGGCCTGAAATCAGGACCAGATGTTTTCCTGGAAGAGATGATATCACCTAGCCAGGGACAGCAAGCTCAGGGAAGGAAACATGCAGGGCCAAGCTGGACATTCACAGTCACTGCCACTGCCACCAGCCTTGCAGCCCATGTTCCATACAGGAATGTGTTTTTTTATATACATATATGTGTAGCTTTTTATATACGTATATGTGTAGCTTCACATGTACAGCCCCAGTTGGCATAGACCAGCATGCCTCCAGCCAAAGGTCTGCTCTGTACACTCTATTTATTTACCCATTTCAATCTTACGGACCTGCACAACCACCTGGCCTGAGCTCAGGGGCCAAAATTTCCACTGGGAGATTTGACTGGGCAACAGGTCTGGGGGAAGGGGAGAGCGGCGGAGCTCCTGCTCACCTGCTGGGAGGGATGCCTGCCATTGCCTGCCTCCCCCCCACTTTCTTCAGGCCAGTGCTGCCTCACAGCATCTTGAGTGTTGCTTACAGCCTCCACTGAGAATCACTAGATTGGGCAAAATCCCAGATTCACTCTTCCTTCCCTGGCCCCAGCCTTCTTTTGCTGAACTGCAGCCCAGATGTCACGAGAAAAACAAACAAACAAACAAACAAACAAGAAAACAAAACAAAAACAGCAACAAACAAACAAAATAAACCCCTAAAACCCACAGACACACATACAAAACCCCCCAAAACAAACAAACAAACAAACAAACAAACAAAACCAGGAAAATAAGGAAAAAAAAGAAGAAGAATGTAAAAAGCAAACCCCAGCTCTCCCTGCTGTCAACAATGACAGCAAACAGGCCCTGGGCCCTATGGCTGATGGTATCAGCAGAGGGACTCTGCTTGTCTGGCTGCCTCCCTTGCTGCCAGCCCCCTTCCTGCCCAAGTCCCTGCTGTTGCTACATCTATGCTACTCTTTCTCCTCCTCCTTCTTCTCCATTTTTTTCCTGGTTAACAAGTGTGCACTGTTATAGCTGTGGTCCCTTGCTCCATCATGCTTTTTGCCTTTCTGGTGGCAGCAAGGGCTATTTGCTTGGGGCAGGGGGAACGTAGGTGCAATTTATCCTTGCACAGGTTTATGCCCCTCAGTGTTGGCAGTGCAACACAAGGAATGGCTGCAGCTTGTGCTCCATGGCTGAGCAACACAATGTTGATGGAATGGGGAGAGGAGGAGGGGAGGGTGTGAGTCAAAAGGGCCTCCTGAATCGATGGGGAATAATATGAAAGGGAAACTCTGGCAGGCAAGGGACAACCCAGATGGACAAAGTGCAGTGAGGCAGCTTAGTTAATGGGCTGCATTAAAATTAAACAGAGACATTTTCCAAGCAGCACAGTGACCGCAGAAGGGCTTTGCTGCCTCTGTGGGAAGATGGTGTGAAACAAAACCAGGGAAAACCTTTCCCTCCCTTGCTGCCGCATCCTCAGCAGGTGTAAACTGGGGCAGCTCTGCTGTTCTCCTCCTGCCTGGGTTAACACAAGCCAGTTCCCAACATCCCTGCCACCAGCCTGCATTTCCATAAAAGGGATGATGATCTTGTCAATGTTGCTGTAAATCTGAATTTTTTGTACATGGTCGCAGCTCTCAGAGAGGTGACAGCCGCTTACCAGCTGGTCACCAGCACAAGGAAGGACCTGGGCAGTCTGCAAGATCAAGTCAAGCTTTAAAGAGGAGGATGATAATAAAATGCATTCCTCCCCACTCCCACCCCTGTCAAGAGGAGGATTTATACTCCTCCTTACAAAGGACTAAAAGTAGTCATTTAGGCTCTGCTTCAGCAAAGCACCTGCTTAGTTGCTCAGTTACTTCACTGCAACTGGAGCAATTGGAGCACATAGTTAAGAACACACACAGAGGCGCTGCTGGGTAGGAATAAACTTAATTAAATGCATAAACTTAAAGAGATGTTTAAACACCTTGCTAAATCATGGCCTTGCACCTGACAAAAGTGAAACGGAAAAGCTGACAAAGAACAGAAGAGCAGCTTTTGGAACAATGAACCATTTTAGGTTCACCATTCTACAGTTAATGGAAATAAATTAAAATCCTTGTTCCTTGGTGAGTGAAGATGAGAAAGGTGACTGAGAAAGACCTATATGGTGATGTATTACACAACTGAATACCTTTAACTGGCAAGAAATATGTAAATACTTTATTGCATCTTCCTTCCTGTTTCTTCTTTATATTGACTAGGATATGAAGCATATGTCTTTGTCCAGAAAAGCACAGTAATGTTTGATTTCCATTCTGCATACCTTAAAACCATTAACCAAGTTGTCAGTGCATATCAGGGACCCCTGAGCAAATTTATTACTCTTCATATAAAAAGCAACCAGGCCATTCAATCAAGTGCTGGACTGATAGCCCCAAAACCCTCATGTAATGTACTGTAAGAAAACTCCCAAAATAGCCTGTGTTTGGCACTGCAGGCTGTAATTGCCCAGCCCCTTGTGGTGTTCCCACTATGAAGGTGCAAGCAGAGAAGGCAGCAGCTGTCACCCACATTTTCTAAAGCCTTCTGAGAGTTTCTAAAATCTTCTAATTTTCTGAGGTCCTTTTTGCATGTTTATAGGTTGAAGTGGAGTCCTTTCAAGGACTCTGTAGGAAAATAATCTATGTTTACATTCTTTTCTCAAGGAGACACATTTGATGGACTTTTGTCTCCACCAGTGTGGATGGAGAGGTGGTAACTTCTCCATCCAATCCAGGGGTAATCCCTGGAAAACTATAAAACCTAAGTGGCAAATAAACTTGCTCTCTTTTTCCTGCCTTCGAGCTCGCTGAGTACTGTGCCTTCATTTCTGCTCCATATCGTGACAAGCAGCAATGCTCATAACCTGCCCTACAAGGTATATCAGCACCAGGAAAGTGGGCCAAGATCCCTCCTCTGTGGCTGTCTGAGCTGTTGTGACTGTCACCAAAAGGCACTAGTCACGTTGCACCTCTTGTCATGGCAATACTTGCTCCAAAGATAGTCTGGGAGACACAAATACGACTTTTCTGTACTCCTCTTGAATTGAATGCACTCCTCATAGTTTGAACATGATTTAGGAGACATGTTGATTGCCCACAATGATGGATTCACAGAAATGAACTATGCAGGGAACATAAATTACTGGGTATTTTTAACCTTTAGGTAAAAAAGCTCTCTCAGCTCAGCTTCACATTTCTTTATTTCAGAGGCAAATAATTCTCTACAAATAAGCAGAAAGCAATCCCAAATTTGCATAGCACATAGGTAACTGGGATGTAAATGAAGAGCTTTCCTCAAGCTTCCCACACATTTCAGGGAGGAGTGTCATGGCAGCCCTTTCTGAAAACATCCATTTCATAAAAAACACATTTTTGGGAAATGTTAATTACTTTGGAAATGCAGTCCAGAAAAGAAGAAAGATGAGTTATAAACATTGTCCTCCCTCAGTTCATGCACCCAGGCTTCAGACCTACCTTTTTCACAGACAAATAAGCCCTCTGGGTGATCTGCTTTAACATATTTAGATATCAAAGAAATGTCACATCAAAATCAAAAGTATAACAGCCTCAAATAATGTTTTTGCACATGAATTAGCAAATATCTGTTTCTCCCTCTCTTAGGGGTAGATAGATCTGTGTAACAAGATGTACCTGCAACAACATACAGGCATGATCCCAGCTGGACCAATATCACATTGAGTCTCTGAAGCAGCAGAGCTGCAGGATATCTTCCACACATGCTTAGTAGTGAGCCCACAAGCTGGGGATAAGTTATGGTTGGCTGAGTGGATGATTTGGTGGAAGAAATAACATGGGATATGCCAAGAGCTGGAGGGACTCAAGATGTGGCAGGAGACAATCAAAGCCAGACAGTGACAGCATGCTCATGGCTTTGGGACAAAAGGTTAACTCTGCTCTTAACCAATTCCACCTATAAAATACTCTGTAAATAAATGTGCATGCAATGGCTTATATTTGCTGCTCTTCACAGAACCGTGGAATCACAGAATGGTTTGAGTTGGAAGGGATTTTAAAGCTCCTTCAGCTCCACCACCTTGCCATGGGCAGGGATACCTTCCGCCAGACCAGGCTACTCCAAGCCCCATCCAAACTGGCTTTGAACACCTCCAAATGAAGGCTGCAAGAATGATGAAGGGTCTGGAGGTAAAGCCTTTGAGGAGCAGCTGATGTTGCTTTGTTTTTTCAGCCTAGAGGAGACTGAGGGGGGACCTCATAGCAGTTACAACTTCCTTTTGAGGGGAAGAGGAGAGGCAGGCACTGATCTCTTCATTCTTGTGACCAGTGACAGGACTCAAAGAAAGAAGATGCAGGGGATGAGTCAGGGGATGATTAGGCTCGATATCAGGAGAAGGTTTTTCATCCAGGGGGTGGTTGGCTAGTGGAACAGGCTCCACAGGGAAGTGGTCACAGCATCAAACCTGACAGAGTTCAAGAAGTGCTTAGACAATGCTCTCAGGCACATGGTGTGATTCTTGGGATGTCCTGCACAGGCTAGGAGTTGGACTCGGTGATCCTTATGGGTCCCAACTCAGCACATTCTATGGTTGTACGTGGCAAGAGTTGCTTCCCACCCTTGCCCCCTCAGGCTATAACTTGGTAGCTGGAAGTTAAAGCTAAGGGAAGGAAGTTAAGGGTGTAGCAAACAAACTCACTGATGGGGCTGAACACCTCTGCACAACTTCCTGGCATGTCTTCTGGTAAAAAGCCAGAGCAACAAGTACCTGCAGCTAGAAGGCAGCATGCCACCTGTTTCTCTCTCATTTTTATGCTTGTGGGCTTGTTGTCTCTTTGTCCCTCCAGATCACATAGAAACAAAGTCCTCCTCCTCAGTACTTCAGGGCCTTCAAGGCTGCCCATGTCCCCGGCCCCCACTAGCCCTGCATCTGTCCCCATTCCCCCCCCNCCCAGCCTGGCAGCCAGGGCCTGGAGACAGCCAGGCACCAAAGGGAGCACAGGGAAGGGGTCCTGATCCAGGCCCAGCCTGTGGGGAAACCCCTGGTCCTAGGCATAAGCTGGTGTTTCCTGGAACTCTTGGGTCATGCAAGAGTCCCTGGGGCCAGAGAAGGGCTGATGCAAGCCCCCAGGTCCTGAGGCTGGACTCTGGGATAACTTCCATCTCACTAGCTAGCCAGAGTATTTCAGACATTTATAAAGCCATATAAAGGGAAGTCTGCCTGATCCTTCTATGCATCTTTCTGCTGGAAGCTTCCCTCTGGATAATTTTCTCAGTTCAGTTTCTCACAGCTGTGGACCACAATTTTTTCCCAATCCTTTGCACTTAATAGTGCTGCTCCCAGAGGACCAGCAGGAGAAGTTGGCCCAGAAATACCCAGTGGCCTCTGTTGTGCTGCAAAACAGCCCCATAAACCACCAGGAACCTGTGGTGTGTGAAATCCTGCTACAAGCAGGTGTGTAGATCACTGTAACACTGTCCCAAGAGGCTAACAACTGTTTGCTGCAAAAACGGTTCAGCCTCAAGCCCCAGGCAGTTCAACAGCTTGCCTGACCACCGAACTGGAGATAATAGGGACCACAGCATCAGGGATATTTTGGAGAAATTAGGATAACATTTATGTGCACCACTGAGCTGGGAGGAGTTGCAGCCATGGGGTCTGTGTGGAGGGGAAGGCAGAAGCAACAGGTTCAAAACAATCTAGATAAATTGGAGAATTAGTCTCAAATCGGCAGGATGGAAATCACACAAGAGCTAGTGCAAAATACCACAGTGAGGTTCTGGAACTCAAATGCAAAATGAGGACTAATAGGATAAAGAGCACTGCTGCAGAAAAGGCTCCCAGGATTGCAGACAAAAATTAGTCAACACTGTCATGCTGTTTCAAAACAGGCAAGTCTCTTGATGGGACCCATTAATGTGAGATTCACAGGGCAGGCATAGGAGAAAATGACTGTGCTGAAGTTGGCCCTGAGAACGTTGGGCACAGCACTCTCCAGACTGGGTAAACAAACTAGGGAGCCCTCTTAGGTGCAGGAGGAAGCTCCACAAAAGCTTTGGAAAACATAATCTATGAGGGCAGATTGAAAGAATTGGGATTGTTTAGTCTGGAGAAGAAAAAACTAAGAGAGAGCATTAACAGCCCTTCAATACATAAGGGCTTGTCCTAAAGACTGAAGAGTCCAAGGAAGGAGCATGAGGACAACTGGGGTTGGTTTGCAGCAAAGATTTAGGCTGACAGAGCAATAACAGGGAACCTTTGGAGCTGATGATGACACTGCAGATACTCATTCATGTAAGTGGAGCTGGAGATACACTTGTAAGGAAGGGTTCAGGTATAGCAAATCTTGCTTCAGAAGATGAGGGCATCTACCATAACCAGGTGCTCAGTGCTGCACTCCTTCCCTGTCCTGCTCCCCATGTAAACCCACAGCTTTAATTACAGCCCCTTTCTGACCTCCAGCCAGGCAAGGGAACAGGATTACTCCAAGGAGAAAGCTATAAAGTGATCATCCACATCTCTTGCCTCCCCACTCCATTTGCAATGCATGTACCAAATAATAATACACATCCCAAGACCCTACTGTCTAAATAGATGGGATATAGGAAAATTACTGCTCAGTAAGAGACGTGGGGGCTTACAGAGGAGTGTTATCAGCAACAGCTGAGAGAAAGGGACCTGTTTAATCTGGAGGAAAAAGGGAATCCTGGATATGGGGGAATCTACTTGCAGTATTCAATTAGCTGGAGAAAGTTAAGGAGAAGACAAAGCCAGGCTGCTCTTGGAGGAGGCCAGTGAGAGAACAAGAAACAATGGGCACAGGTTGTAATTAGAGAAATATTCACTGAAGCTAAGGTAAAAAAATCTTGTCCGGAAGGATATTTTATCATCGAAACAGGTTTCACAGAAAGACTGTGAAATCCCTAACCTTGGAGATCTTCAAAACTGAACTGGACAGAATCCTGAACGACACAACCTAAACAACACAACCTGTTGAAAACAGCCTTGGAGTGAGTGGGGGCCAAAGTTGGAGGCTGTGAAGGTCCTGTCTCACCTGAGGTGTTCTATGACAGGTATACTGTACCACAGAAGCTGCCTATGCACCGGAACCCTGCCAGTGATACTCCATACAGGATCCTCTCTGCTACACTGGATTCTCTTAATACAGGATTTTCTGCCCCTTTGCTCCATAAGCCTTTCTCTGGTCTCTGTGTTCTGCAAAGCTGAATCCCCACAGTTCATATCAGGCCCCAACTGAGCATAAAGCCTGATGTAATAACATTTCTCGACCATGATTCACAACAGTAGCTACTACTCAAGTTCTTGGCTTGTTGTGTAGCCCAATATCTAATGGTGCTCAGTTTAACCCATTATCTGCATCTCCACCCCTTCCACTCCAGATTCAGAGCCTGGCTAGCACTCAGTCCATGCTGTTCCTATTTGTAAAACTTAAGCACCCTGCCTGCTGCTTGGAATGGAGAGGGAGCACTTGGAGATGAACTTTTAGCACCGCAAGCTTTAGGGAAGGCTGAAGTCCTTGCATGTCTGTCACTGATTTATTGATGCTTCCCTAATTGTGGAATGCCAACCATACATGGAGATCTGCAGAAAGAAAGGACTTGGATTGAAGCAAAGAGAGGTCATTGCAGGCAAATCAGATGCAGACACCAAGAAATTGTTTTGTTTTGTTTTATTTAGGTTTTTTGGTTTTGTTTTTGTTTTTGTTTTGTGTATGCGTGTTGCTGCAATGAATATAATAAATGTGCATCTGCTGAGCTGTTTCTACTGACAGTTTTTCCTTGTTTCAGATTTGGCCTTAAGTCTTCTTATAATCCTGATTTGCAGTGATCTGCTCAGCAAGAGTATATGTGCATACATATGAGAGAGGGAGAGGCAGTGCTCATTCCCAAAGCAGACATTTTGTTCAACCTCTGCCAGACATTTTTTGGATGGAAGTATTTTTTCCTTCATTCTTTTGGATCACAGTGTAAGCATGAATTTGAAAATGATCCATAGAAGTATATTTAATGAGCCTGATGACATAGTAATACAGCAAAATTACTAAAAAAAAAAAAAAAAAAATTCACACAGACTTTCTCTAAACCTTCCTCTCTATGAATGGGGTTTCTTTTAAAATTGAAAGTTCATCTATAGCAAACATTAGAGAACAACATTTATTCATTTCAGAGACTGCAATCTGTAACAGTTCTTTGTGTACCACTCTAACACATACCTTTTGTGCCTTCTTCTCTTCCTTCTCTTGAGATGAAGCAGAGATCTGGTTCAGCAGCTGGCATCTGTCACTGATTACAGTGGTTTAAGGTTTTACCTCTGAGGAGCAGAGGGGGAGCACACTGGGGTCCCTGTGAGTAACAGCACACTGCTCTGGCACTTCACATGCTGTCACTCCTCCCTTCCAGATTTGCTCTTCCAGACCTCCCCAAATCAGCCCTCCCCTCCATTAGCCCTCTTCACACATCATGCCCACAAGATGGATCCTGTTGATCTATCCCATCCCAGTACCGGAGCTGAACAGCTCTGACTCAACAGCACACCAGAGAAAAATGCAGTTTGCTTTATACTTTGGGTTAGTCAGACTAATCCCACACTTTGAATCTAGCCTGCTATGCCATGGCCAAATGCAGCATCTGTATTAGGCTCTACAGCAGACAGGCTGCCGTCGGATTGAGGTTTCTGAGTCACGCTATTGAAGCCACACTTGTGGCAAAACATTTTATTAACAACTTTTGTTGCAAAACTTTATCCCAACAGTCTAAAAATGGTACTACTCATAATTGCACTTAGATCTTGAGCACAGGGTTATTTTGTCATTTATTTATATCAAGTGGGTTTGGGTTGCTTTTTTTTTTTTTCCTATTTTAAACTTTCTTCACTGTAAGCTGAAGGCTGCTCCTGCCCTGCTTGAGTTGCTGTAATACAACTCTGTTTACTGAAGCAGGTTTTTCCCCGAAGTGCAGATCTGAGGGTTAGTTCTAGTTCAGGTCTAGGAGAAGATGGCTAACAGAAGCCAGATAAGGTGGGGATAGCAGGTCACAGACACAGCTGACCAGAGCAGAGACTCCACAGAACTCAAGATGCATTGGTTTAAGTATGGCTGGTGCTGAGGAGGCTATAAGAAAATATAGCTTCTTGCAGCACAGCAGCAGCAGGCTGTGGGTGGCAAAGTCTGTGTAGCACCTTCATGCACGAAACTTGGACCTAGTCTCTGGAAATCTCTCACATTCTCCGGGCAACAGATTCACCTTCCAAAACAAAATTAATTCAAACAGAACCATTTCCTATGAATGAAGTCAGGATTCAACATAAAACCCAGGCAGGGAAATAAAGATGTGTGACACATTTGAAGCAGCACAGAGAATGATTTCATCCAGCATCCAGCTGACTGGTAAAGAGAGTCAGCTGCCCGAAGGAGAAAGCCATTAACGCACAAACACATTTTATGCTGGCCAAGGTGAGAAAAGAAGGGCTGTAGGTACTGAGGTGACAGCTACTTTCGGATCAAAGGAGAAGGCTGAGAGGAAACTGTAAAACTAACTTCAGATCTGTGTGGAGGAAGCTGTGTGAACAGAGGGGGAAACTTAATTAAATGTGGCAAACTGACTATATTTTCTGGGAAAGGAGCAGTGATGATTTCACTTCCAAGATACTACACCTGAGCAAACATTATCCAAAGCTGGCTTCAACTAGGACTTCACTGCCAGTATGGTAATGCAGATCTAACCTTGACTTTGAAGGGTAAGAAAAGTAACTGAGTGGGGAGACTTTAGTTTGCCAGTGGTCCTCAGTATTCCTTCCCTCTCCTATTGAGTATCTGGAATGGCTAATTGCTGGGCATGGCAGGAGATGTGTCTGTCTTATTCATGCCAATAATTTCTGACAAGGCTTAAAAAAAAGAGAAAGAAGGTGGCACCAGTGCTGAGGTGTGTGACCCAGAACGTATGCCAGGTGAAATTCTGTAGCTAACACAGCTCAGGAAGCTGCCTGCAGTCAGCATTTTCTGTGTTGATAGGGAGAAAACAGGAGCATCAACAGCTCACCAGGTGTGGGCCTCAAGACAAGTGCAAACCATCGAGCCAGGAGGTAACCAGCAGATTTCAGGGGATTTTTTGCACCCAGCTAGATGCTGAGCTAGGAAAGCAGCAAGAGAGGTTGTGCCCAAGCAAGCTCTACACCAGTGCAGAGAAAGGAACAGAAGTACAAAAAATAATAGATTGACTAGAATGCCACTACTGACCTTGAGCATAAAGAAAACATTTATACAGAGTGAAATCTAGGCTGATTTCCTAAGAATTAATATAAAAGCATAGCAAAAGCCAGGGAAGTTAAAATCAAGAAATCTTTGGGAAAAAAAAAAGAGATCTAGAATTATAGGCTAATGAATTAAATTTCAATTACAGGAAAAATTCTGGAATTAGTAATGAAAAAAGCTATTTGTAAGAAACTGGAATGTAATGGGATGAGTAACAACCAATATTAGCTTCATAGTCTGATCTTGAAAAACCCATCTAATTTCTTTTTAAAACAAGCAGACAGACCTCACAGGCCAGTAAGGAGAAGCAGATGTCAGTATCTTGACTCAAGTGGGTCCTTTGACACTGCCTTGCATGAAATTCTCATAAACCAGGAAGGAATGTGTGGTCTATCTATTGCAGAGCAGATACAGCACTGGTACTCAGGATGCTGTGAGCAGGACTTCATTTTCCGCAGACAGAAACCTATTGAATAGAGGTGTACAGGTCTCTGTCCCGAGCTGCACTCTCTTGGTGACTTGGACTGTGGACTAGAAGAAAGATGACTGAATTTGCAGAATGCCCAAAGCTGGAAGGATTTGCAGGGACATCAAAGACAAGATTAGAATTTTTTTAGAAAGCAAACAACAATTTGGTTCTTGACAAATTCAAGAAACCATCAGGGAAAAAAATGAAAGGATGTAGTAGGAATCCATGTGAGAGTCCAAACTGAGGAACAACTGACTGCATAAATATGGACATGGAACTACTGGAGCTAAGGTTTAGGGTTAGGGTAAGTGTTAGGGTTTAATGTAGGTTAAAACCTGAAGTATTTGTCATCAGTGCCATATTCTTGGAAAAAGAAAAGAAAAGAAAAAAGTGGGCTAAATAAATACAATCCAGACAAAACTAAGAAGAATCGTCAGAGTCTAGAGGATATGATTTGGGAGGAAAATCTGAAAATCTTGGTAAAGCTTAGCCTTAAGAAAAGAGGAAACATAATAAATACAGTAAGTCTTGTAAGTTCATGAAAGATTGCAACAAGGGGAGAAAGACACCAGTTGCTTCTGCCTAAAACAGGGAAGTTCAGAAATAATAACAGGCTTAAACTGCAGCAAGAAAGATTCGAACTCGATATTACAAAAAAGTTAGGACAAATAGATGGAGGCAATGCATAAAGTGTCCAGGCATTAAGCCTCCCTAAGGGGAGAGCTTCAAGAACATTGGGTAGCTGTCAGAAATGACAGCAGTGTCCTGCCTCAGGGGTTTGGAGAGGAACTGAGATTTGGGTTTAGGTTGCATCTCTCCTGGGGGAGCTGAGGGGGAGGAGTGGGAAGGGCCCACTTTACATGGAAGGCCTTGTTAGGTATATTCACTAGGACAGGAAGGGAGGAATACTAGGATGTTTCTCCTTCCCCCTTCTTCAGTCTTCCCCCCAGAACTTCCTTTTGTCTCTGCACAGGACCTGTTTCCACTTACTCCCCTTGCAGTCCCTCATCTGCAGCAGGTGTCACTGAGATTTCTGCACTTCTCCACCTGCTGCTGAATGACTGAGGATCAGGAGGCACCCATCCAGACCAACCTTGTCCAGGCAAAGTGAAGGATGCAAGGTTAGATGGGAGAGCACTGAAAGCCCTGGAGGTAGGGCCTGCCAGTGCCACTGGTGAGATGGGGTGAGGAAGCAGCTATTGCTGCTGTAGGAGGAAGCTGCCTGCAGCCAGCATTGCCCATGGTGCCAGGAATGGAGGGATAGGCCTGCAGGAGGTGAGACACCAGTGATTCGCTTTCATGGTGTCACCGTGTCAGGACAGTGTCAGGAAGTGTCACCAGTGGCCAGGACAGCAGACGTCAAAGCCTGATCTCAGCAAGAGATCCAGCCTGATCTCAGCAAGATTCCTACCCTGGCTACAAGGCAGCAGTGTCAACAGAGGATGATGCTTTGGGAGCTTTGAATTGTGTTTCTGATATTTGGGATCAGAATTTAATTGTTCCCCATTGACATGATGGTATAGGCTCAGCTTTTCAGTTGGTAAGTGCCAGCTGAATCACTTGGTACTGCATGTATATGCTATACACTAGGACCAACAGCACACCTTAAAAAACCCAACTCCAACAGTGAATGAAAAGCTAGTCCCTTAAATATTCAGCTTTAATAATGACTTTGATGATCAATAGAAAACTTGGAATAAGATTTTTAGCTTGTGTAAACTGGGTGTAGATTTTATTGAAAGTAACAGTTCCAGCACATCAACAAAGCAACCTGGCCCTATGAGCTCACTAAATCCAAGCTAAATTATTTACTTTCAAAGAAAGATTTGTTGTAAGTGTTTTCCTGCCCTTCTGAGAGCTCATAGATTGTTTGTTCAATGGCAGTTTCATGTGCATTGCTAATTATTGCTAATAATCATTTTGCATTGCACTAGAATTCATCAGAAATGCACTTGTTAGTACATTAGCCTTCTCTTTCCTTGTGTATTTTTACTGGCAAAACCCATCTCTGAGTAATTATTTTTATTCAGCTTAACATTGGTGATATATACAGAAGGACCAGGAGCTGCCCTAAAAGCTTCTATGTGCAGCATACTATATTCCTATGGGTCAAGTCCTCTCCTAATGTCAATCAGCATTAAAAACAAAGGGAGGCACAATGTTATCACAGATGTAGGAGCCTCATCAAATATGCTTTGTCCCACATTCCTGCCTTCCAGACTATGTCCAGAGCACATGGTATAGCCCCTCCTGCTTCACTCTTTGCACCAGCACTGCACATTTTGCTACCACATAATTTGCGAGCCTTGACTCTCATTGAGTCCCCATCCCCTCAGTGAGGATGCTCTCCCTGGGTGCCAGGGCAAACAAGCACCTTTCAGCCAAACCCCAGTGCAGCCAGGGGGAAGTGACAAATGCTTTCTTGGTGGCAGAAGCTGCCCCATTGTCAGAAATCAGAAGAATAATTTTCTGGTTACAGTAGCCTTCAGATACATTGATCCAACTTCAACCCCCAAATAAAACAATGGGAGTGATATATTGGCTATTCTGTTTCAGTGACTGGAGAGAAGGAATGCAGCTCCCAGAGGCACGACACAAGGACTTGAAGAGGTTGGCTGTATTTTCTTCCACTTAAAACTGAGAGAGGTGAATAGCTGGTGAAAGTGGGGAGGAGATTGATGGCTTTGGAAACTGCAAGGCCCTCTTGCTATGTGGGATAGCTTTAGTACAGAGCCTCAAGCCTGACCTTGCCCTCCCTGACCTGTCAGTAACCTCAATCCTGACCTTGGAAGGACCATCCTTCTCCCTGGGGAAGAACATTTTGGGGAAGAGCAGGAAAATGTGAGTGGTGATCAGGTCAAGATTTTGTTTTCAAGGAGAAGACAGGCTGTGAGGCATGCAGAAGCTTGATGTCTTTCTCATGCTTTGGTATTCAAGGTGCAGGAACCTTTTGGTGTTTACACAGCATTAGCTCCAAATGTGGTCTATCTCATTACACTCCTGCATGGAGTGCCTTCCTGTCTGCTCTGCTGAATCCCCATCTTCATTGCATTTTGGATGCCATCACAGCAGTCATACCACATCCCTGATGGAATTTATTGAGTCTCTCTTCTTCAAAAGTCGCTGAGATTGAAACCATGCTCTTTCCAGATCCAAATATTTCAGTGGCAGGAGCCCCAAACCCATCTCAGCTCTCTGCTTCCCCCTGCAAGTTCACCCCCTTCCCTTGGAGTTGCCTCCCCACTGCTTTCCCTTTCTCATAACCAGCCATCCTTCACCGTGCTGTGTCTATAAAACACTCAGTACACACGACAGCTGAGGGGGAGGGACCGAGGGGCTGGTGGAAGCCACTCAGATTTCACATTTATTTAACAGCCGTGGCTGTGCTTGTTTGATTTATCTTCACACATACATTTGACAGATATGGTCTCATAAAAACTCCACAAACAGAGTAAAAACAGCAGAAATGCCTGCAGCCGTACTGCATCACCATTCTGTCTGGCTCCAGCTCCAGAGCTAAGCGCAGATCAAGCTCACTGCAGCTGGCAGCACCCCTTACTTGGGAAACTTTTGAGTTTCCAATGCCTGAAATACAGAGTGCTTAAGTGTAGCTGGTCCTGAGTTTCCCAGGTGTCTGGGCAAAAAATGAAAAAGGTGATGATTTTCTCTTACCTTGAAAAATCCTGCTGCATTTCCCATAAATTTCTTTGTTCAAATAAATTTATATTTAAGTGGCTAATCCCCTCCTTTCCCCAAATCCTGTGGGATACAGTGGCATTCACAATATCTTGAGAAAGTTATGATTTTTATAGCACTTTCAAAAACACTGCTCCCAAACTGCAGCAGTGAAGGATAAGCTTGCTTCACCCTTTCCTTGCAAGGGCCTTATAAGCTTGCTTTACCTGTATTACTCCCAACATTCCCTTAAAAAAATGAGGTCTTATTTAATGAGTCAGATTCATGCTGTTGTGGTTCTGACAAATACATTTTCACTGGAGTGGAATTGTAAAATTTGTGCACAAAACAGCTACTATATAGTTTGGGATATAGGCTCCACAAAAGACCAACCCACTTCAACGTAAGCATATTTCACAGTGTTTTTATAAAGGGAGAGCACACCTGAAACTTTCATTCTCAGCATCAACAGAGGCAAAGTGAAATAGCTGTAAATAAAGTCCCTGGTGGCTAACTTTGCCCAAAGGTAGGACTCCAGCTGCATTCAGGTGGTGTTTTATTACGTGTATAAATAACAGCCCCGCCACATCTGGGAGCTGGCGGCCTGGTCTAGAAGAAGGAACTCAGAGCCAAGAGTGAAAGGTCCTGTGTTCCAACCTGCTGCCGTGGTGGCCATTCTGCTTCTTTATACATTACCCACATGTATGAAATAAAGTTCTTAATGCTTGTCACACAGAGATAAGACAGATCTTGCTCTGTTAACAAAAGCAAATGTGAAGGCCCCTGTATTGGGCCCATAATTATCTTGGCAGGTAAAAACTACTGGATAAGATTAGTGGGAGAATTGTGACTGCATCTCTGTGGGCAGATATTAGTGGTTCCCTCTCTCATTAGGGATGATTTTTCTCAGCTATAGAAATGTCACCTTTTTCTGGTTTAGGTAAATGAATAAGGAGTATGCAACAAAGGTTTGGAAACCTCATGTTTTCCTGACTAAGGATAGCCTGTTTTGGTTTATGGTTATCTCCTGTATTGCTGGTCTCCTATCTCTGATCCTCCTGGTGCCATATTCACCCAGTTTTCATGGTCACACTGAGCAGGGTCATCCCCCACACACACACTCCATACATGCTGTTCAGTGCCTGGTAGAGAGTTATTTTTCAAAGTAGAGGACTTACAGGCACTGGTTACCTCTTTCCTTTGGGACAGTTTTTCCCAGCTATGGAAATGTCATTTTTTCAGTTTTAAGCAAAAAAACTAAGGAATTGCAGACATGCTGCCTTCAGGAAACACTTGCCAGCTCTCCTGTTTTCCAACAGCCCTAGTCAAGGACCAGGTACTGCTCATCATGTTTTCTCTCCCTTACTCTGTTGCTGGCAGAAGAAAAGCATCATATCATATCATATCATATCATATCATATCATATCATATCATTCACTTCAGGGGACCCAGACCCAGGGCCAACCTCAGACTTCTTTCTGGAGTCTGAACCATTTGAAGAGAGATCACTTGTGGACAATGTATTAAATATAGTGCCTGTTGTACACATTGCTACACAGAAGTGCCACACACCATGGGCAGTGTCTGGGCTTGGACATTCAAACTTAATCATAGAACCATAGAATAGCTCAGGTTAAAAAAGACTTCTAAGATCATGGAGTCCAACCATTAACCCAGCACCACCATGTTCCCCACTAAACTATAACCCCAAGTGCCACATCCAGAGGGTCCAGGGCTAGTGACGCTGCCCCTTCAGTGGGCAGCCCATTCCAGGGCTACAAAACCCTTTCAGTGAAGAAATTCTTCCTCATATCCAATCTAAACCTCTCCTGGTGATTTCCTGTTGTCCTGTTCCTTGTTACCTGGGAGAGCAGACTGACCCCCACCTGGCGACAGCCTCCTTTCTGGTAGTTGGAAAGAGTGATAAGGTCTTCTCTGAGCCTCCTTTTCTCCAGGCTAAATACCCCTGGGTCACTCAGCTGCTCCTCATAAGAACTGTGCTCCAGACCCCTGTGACAAACCAACAGCCAAGGCCCATGGTCTGAGACATGATTCCTTTCAGAAACAGACCAGCCTCGGCCAGAGGCAGGGCAAGACAAGCTGCCTCAGAAGGCTGTAGGCAACAATGGAAAGGCAGGTCCCTGGAGTGCACAAAATGAAATACACACATATGAGACTTGCCTGCTTCAAGAACGGGGACCATATCTCCTGCATATAAATGCAGAAAACCCTCACACTGATGGCATAGCCACCAATATGCAGCATTTCTATCTTTTTTTTTTTTTTTTTTTTTTTTTTTTTTTTTTTTTTTAATTGTGTGTAGCTACAGAGCCACAAGGAAGGTACTGAGAGGTAGCCAAGGAACTCAGCTGCTGGTTTGCTGTGCAGGACTTGGGAGCTGGAGGGTGAAAGTGATGCATGGAAATTAAGTTAATTTTAAACCGCAGGCAAGAGAAGAGACTTGCTAGCAGTTACTTAAGAGAAGCTGCTGACTGTTTAAATACCATTATGAAGATTAATGTCAGCCCGCAGAACCACTGAAAAATTAGGGCTGAAAGGGACCTTGAAAGGTCAGACCAGTCCCTTCCACTAACCCAAGCAGGATCACCTAAACCTCGGACATCCCTGACAGATGTTGCTTAAATTGATCTTAAAGCTCTCCACTCCCTAGGCAGTCTATTCTTTATTAGCCCGTCATTAGAAAGTTTTTCCTAATATCTAAATTGAGCCTTGCCTGCTGTGACTTATGCCTTCTTTTTTCTTTCTTTCTTTTTTTTTTTTTTTTTTCTGTCCTCTCCTCCATCACAGACAAGGAGCAATGGTTATGCCTTTTTATGTGCTTAAAGACTTAATTTCTCTCCTCCTTTGGGTTAGAGAATTTCAGTTCTTTCAGGCTTCCCTGGTAGGTAATGGTTTCTCCATTTCAATTTGTTCTCCCTGCTCTCTGCTGGGCTGGATCCAATTACACCACATCTCCCCTTAACTTATTTTCCATCACCTCAACACCATGACATAGCTGATTCGCATTCAGCTTTTGATCCTTTCCTGAAGAATTGCTACTTAAGACATCACTCCCTCCTCTGTACTCTGGGAGTTCAGATTGTTGCCCAAGTGTACAACTTTCCACTTCTCCTTATTCAACCGCCTCCTGTTTCTTCCAGACCATTTCCCCAATTTTCCCACACAGTTTTAAACGCTAATCCTGCCCAACACTACACCCACGGTTTTGTTTCATGCGTAAAATGAAAGTCCTTATGTTTATCCTTTATAACAAAACACAACAAAAAAAAAATTAAGCCAAACGAAATCAGATGTAGAGGGAAACCCCACTCAAAGCCAGCTTTGTGCAGGACAAGAAGGTGCTGGCAAGCAGTGCCCTGCGTGAGGTTATTGAAGCAGGTTTGTGCCAAGTGACCTCAGCCACTCCTCATAAGGCTTCCCCTCCAGAAGCTTCACCATCCTCCTTTGGACGTGTTCAAGGCCAGACTGGGTAGGGGTTGGAGCAGCCTGATCTAGTGGAACATGTCCCTGTCCATGGCAGGGGGCTGGAATGAGATGTTCTTTAAGGTTCCTTCCAACCCAAGCTATTCTGTGATTCTACCAGAGCATGTGGCCCCAGCTGGTTTCAAACAGCAAACACCAACTAACTGGCTACTCTGACAGCCACACACTGTTACTGCAGTCATGTCTCTTCTGCCTCTCCCCTCCACCTAAACCCTCCTAATTTTGTGTTGCTGAGTCTATGGCCCAGCTGTCTTTGACCCACATGCCCTCAGCGTGCCCCTCAGGCTCCCCACTGCTGTCACCCGGGCCCTTCACCGACTTGGGGAAGTGCCACGGGAAGGACAAAATTAAATAAAAAAAATATGAGGACAGTAAAACCTGTGTTGTTTTTGAGGTAAACCTCTCTTATTTTTGAGATAGCCCTGTTTTGCCGCCCCGGCTCTGGGCGCCGCGGCCCGCGGCTGCCCCCTGGCGGATAGGAGGTGTCCGGGCTCAGGCGGGATGAAGAAGATGGCACTCGTGCATAAGAGACAGAGATTTCACTGCCACTATCCCGTGGCCACTGCAACCACTGTCGTTGGGAGGAATGATGGGAACAGGGGTTATCCCATCAGCATGCTAGATACGGGATACACAAGGAAAGTCAAGCTGCCTATTATAGCACAAACTCTTCCCCCCCTGCCTCCTCCCCCTTGCCTGTCTGTTCTGCAAGTGAGGGCATGTAATGACCCTGTCATAGTCACAAGGTAGGGAAAGATAAAGGCAGGGAAAAAAGCCCATGTGACCCCCCAACAGATGGGGAAGAGATGGAATCAAGAACTACTTTTGCTCCACAGGTGAACTCAAGTCTACTTCAATGCCATATGGACACTTTCTCTTCCTGCTGCTGCATCCAGGCTCTGAGCATTTTGGCCTCACACATTACTCAAAGCAGGCTGATCTCAGCTCATTTCTGCCTCTCTAAACTGCCTCACTCAGCAAGCATCCCAGAGTACCTCGTGCCCCTGGCCCCACACTGTGCCCATCCTGCCAGCAAGCGCAGTGGTGGCTTGGCTGCCATTCCCTGCAGCCTGCAAGTAGCCCACCTGCCTGGTAAGGCTGTGCCTCCCAGCAGCACCAGCGATTGGCACATGCAGGAGGGGACCTGGGCAGGAAGGCTGCATCCCTACTAACTGACTGAAGGACAAGGAACTCTTGAACTTGCTCCAAAAGGAAGCTCAACTCCAGCTTCCCCACATTAATTTACTTGCCCAAACCTGCAAGTAGGCATCAGCTTGCAGACAGGCAGCTGGGAGGAAGCCGAGTCAGGCCAGTGCAAGTCAGCTGGAGGTACTGACCCTTCTGGCAGTTTGGATGCAGACCTTGGGTTCAGCTTAAACATGTCTTTCTTCCTGTCTCTATCTAAAGCTGTCCCTTCCCAGCAATTATTTTCTTCAACATATTATTTTGCTTCAACATTTATCTTCCCCAAGACACATAAAAAGAATTAAAACAGTTCTAAAACCCACAAAACTTTAGAATACTTCACAATACAGAAATGCTAACTGTGCTTCCTGCTTAGATTAACCAGCAGGGAGGTCTTTCATTCAGGCCTTTATGTCAGTAGGTGCATAAAGCTGTTTCATTTATTTCAGGTACACAACAAGTGACAGGAGAAATACATAGCAGAATCATTCCAGTTTGGTTCAAGCCCAGGAAATTCTCCTGGGAGGAATGCTGCGCTCTTGACTGGAAGCCACATTCAAGAGGTATTGCTCACACCATGTACAGATGTCTGCAGTCAGCCAGTCTGCCATGGTCCCTGAGTAACAGCACAGGGGCTGTGCTAGGCCACAGGGCTCCAAAACAACGGGTACACTGGAAGGGCAGAGAGAAAAACAAAAGCAGGTGAGCTGATCCAGGTTTCTGTTAGAGGGCATGGTGCTCTTCCACCCTTCTCCCAAGTTGCTAAGTGATTTAGCCAAGTGCATAGGTTCAAAAGAGCCATCAGCACCACTTAGGCAGGCTAAAAAGCACCAGAAGAGGTTTATTTACTGACACCTTGTCTCTATTGACAGTATATCAGCCAGAGTGCTAATGGATATCTGTGTCTGCCCAAGGTTAGGGCTGCATCCACATGTAGTAGGATTTTTTTGCCATCCTGCAGCATGACAGTAATACAGTCTTCTCAGCCCTCTTCTGCAGCACTTGCATTGCAACACAGACCAAACCACTGTCTGCCCCATGCAGTTAACTTCAGTAATGAACACTACCTCTGATATTTGGCAACTGAAGTACCAGCCTTAGAACCAGAAACTACTGGGCTACATTATGTGTCTTTATTCTGGCTACATTAAAGAAGGGTTTCACAGAAAGAAAAAGAAGGTACTAGTTTGCCCAGTAGGAAATTTAACTGCTTTGGAAAGAAAACATAGAGAGATATGTTTTCAGTCCTGTATATTGCACTTATATGCACATTGTCTGTCTTTTTCACCCAGAACTGTCAAAAGCTCTTTTTGGAATAATTCATTTTCAGAGTACAAAAAGGAAAGAGTCTGTATGTGCGTGGAGGGATCAATAAACCATTTGTGGCATTACTGTTCAGTCAGTTACACCTGAGCCACAATTAGGATGTTTCATGTCTAGGTAGAAAGGGGATACTTATGGACTGTAGTTAAAGACCTCCAGCTGTGGTGGTTAGCATGATGGGGTCTGGAAATTCTCATACTATGAAGCTATTGCAAGGAACCTTCTGTATCTGGGCTAATATGGATACTTCTAAATCCATGTCACAAACCTGATAGTTAAAACAGAAAATGCATTTCAGACCACTTACACTTCCTCCCTTTGGGTAATCTAAAATCCACAATACTTCCAGAGAAGTGTGGACTAATTAAACCAGTGGCTAAAGCCAGTCATTCAACAGAACATTCAGCTGATCAGCCCAACATTACATACTGATGTCTGCATGTTTGTAGATTTGCATAAGTAACTGATGACATCTTTCAAGGTGAAAATAGAACAACCTTGTCCCAGCTTACCCAGAATACTGCCAGTGCTCTATTTCATGTAACAACTTGGAGCTCTTCTGCTCTTGAGTAGCTGGATCGTCCTCTCTGGACACTCTCAAAAATTTTAGGAATTGAAGTGGGAGATGTACACATGTTCTGAAGGGCACGGACATCTAGAATCACAACACAAGTCACCTGAGTTCCCAGGGAAACACATCCTCCTTCTTTAGAAGGACAATTTGCATGCCACACAATTGATTTATTGGTGCACAAGGTAGACATTAATGCAGTGAACTTTCTGACCCTTGTATAAATAGAGCCCAGTGTAATCCCAACCACTTTACACAGGATGAAAGAAAGAAGAACCAGAGTTGTTTTAGCTGAGTATGACAAGAGATATCTGTGTCACCCTGGCTACTTTTACACCTTATACTATTCCCTCTTCTTTCTTAGAAAGAATCTAGAGGGTAGATTTGCAGTATCAGAGGGATGAAGGAAAGCTTCTTATGACTAGATGAGGAGGAGGGAAAGCAGAAAATGTAAAAATCCCATATGCTGTTGTAAAGACTAGACTTGCCTTAACACAGCAGTCACAGCAGACAACCCTGAAAGAAAAAAAAGTCTCCAGCATTATCATTTGAGTAAAGCTCAGCAGATACCAATACTGCAGCTATGGAGGACATTGCCAAGTCTGAATTCATGATTGTGGTAGAATCACTTGATGGCAAAGTGAGCAAGCTGAGAACTCCACTATTCAGTTTGCCAGCCTTCCTATTTCTGGTAGTTTAAATCATCTGAAGTGTGTCAACATCCATAGCTTCAAGGCTTTATCTGCAAATGCTCATTACACTTCTTCACCCAGCACTACTACCAGACAGTTGCTCAATTTCCAGTGGTTGTTTACTTGCTGCTTATAATAAATTCAGTGCTTCACAACTGCTTCAAATAGATTTAAGTGAACTTTAATGAGCCTTAAGTTCCTCTCTCACTCTCCCAGGAACAGAAAGCCTCTGACAAATAAGTGGATACAAGTAGGCTCCTTTCCCAGTCACAAGGCTTGGAGTTCTCTTTTTCAGTCCTCAACAGAAGATTCTGGTGTAGACCCTCTCCCAGAACCTGTTCAAGCCCTTGGCTGAAGTTAGAGCAAACCTTTAGAGCAAAACACAGAGGGTGATCTCAGAGAAGCTAATTTAATACTGGCACAGGAAATTTGGCTATTGTTGACTTAATACTAAGAGGTAAAACTGAGATACTACTTCAGAGACAAGATTCTCTACATCCTCCCAGATGTAGACACTCTAGCCTGGCTTGTGCAGTAAGGCAAAGCTGAAGGTCTCAGCAACCTGTTTCTATCCAGTACCACAACCAATGAATACTGAGAATTCTCAGCACTGTTCTTTCACTCTTTTCTCCCTCCTCATTCAGTCCTTTTGTACCAGCTCACCTGCTGCAGAGGTAACAGTTGTAAGGCCACTTAAGTAACATCTGCTTATGGCAGCTGAAACAGATCTGTGGAAAGGAAAGTTATTTGTGAATGCAAATGGGAAACATCTTTGTACCAACAGTATCCACTGCCTGCCAAAGAGCAAGCACGTAAACAAACCTTCTAAAGGCTTTAGATTCATATACAATAACAGATCCAATAAAGAATAGCAAAGACACAGGAATTAAAAGCTAAATAGGAAAAAAAATTCTTACTTGTAGGCCAGTGTTTTTATAATGCAGAGGTTTGGGGCAGCTGCCAGACAACAGAAGTTTAAAAAAAGGCTCTTGAGCAAACAATAGCTGTATTGTGCAAGAGTGTAACAGTAGCTAGTTAAGAGAGAGGGAAGAAGAGAGACATTCTTTGAGGTAGACTGCAGCAATCCCAAAGAGATTAAATCAGGGCAAATTTGAATTCAATCCTGAAGCAAAAAATGAGTCATAAGGAAGCTGATGAGTCGCTTGAACTTTATAAAAAAGAGCACATTCATATACAGCTAGCAGTCAGAAGTGATATTATCTTGAGAAGCACTTGAGAAAGCTAAAAAAAACAGCAGTGGGTAAGAAAGCCATTTTAGAATAGTCAGAGCAGGCAAGTTAAAGCAGGGTCAGTAAGGTGAGAAGAAAACAAGGACTCAGTCTCAGGAGCATCAGATAGCTTGTGGAAGTAGCATGGCTCTGCTAGTAGAACCTTTGACTCTGTCCATACTGCTAAATAAATGAGGGCAAAAAAAAAAGACCCAAAAGCTAAGAAGCACAGACTTCCTCACATCTGTGTTGCAAAGGGCCTGTACTCAGGACATCTGCTCTGGAGGGGTGGTTGCCACACCCCCTCTAAAGGAGACTTGAGGATAAGCCAGAAATTGAGAAACGTGAACAACCAACAGCCCTGAGCTATACAGCTTCTTCCCTGTGCCCCTCATCTCCCCCACCTTTCATGTCCACTTCACAAGGTGGTTTGAGTCAGCACAGCTCACTCAGTGTGGGAGCCTGAGTCAAGCGCCTTTGTTTCACTATTTGGCAGTACCAAATCCTAGCTATTTACTTTGGGATTTCAGAGCTGACCAATGCTCATGGCAGTCAGCTCTCCTTGCATGGAAATCAGACAAGAAGCAACAAGAAAAGGCTGGGCTACTTTCTAGGCAACTTACACAGCTTAAGATAGAGTAGAAGCCATCACTGCACAAATACTAAAAATTTTTTCCAGCCTAGGGCCAAACTCAGATCAGCTGTTTTGAACAGGGTAAGTTGAGGCAGAGGGTGCCTCTGCAGTTCAGCACTGAGGGCCATGAAACCAGCCAGCTATGAAAAGGCAAGGGCAGCACAAAGTGAAGGAGGAGAAACATACCTTTGCTCTTGGAAAGACACCATCACTACCTCCTTGGAAGAGGCCTTGCCCTTCCAGCACCATCATTGCATATCTGGTTCCAATCAGCTCAGCAATGGTTGGCCACTTGGTAGGAAAGGGACAGTCCTATTGAAAGACAGAAGTTAAACATCAGATAAAATTGAAGAAAGCAGCTATTTGGGGAAGTCGTCTCAAAAATGGATCCCAAAGGATCAGGAACATTTTTCTCCAAAACCCCATTTTGCTTGTGATGGGGAGTATCAGGTGACTGTCTGACAATACTAGCAGAGAAACTACTACAGGCAGGCGAGTGGTTGTTACAGTTTTCAAGCAGATTCCTTTGAAACATTTTACCCTTTGGAACAGGCACCACCCTGGCCTCTCCTGGATACAAAATTCCTTTCCACAGCACAACAATCTCTTCCCCTTCTCTTTCCCAAGACTTACGGGCCCATACAAATGGAAGCTGTGGTCTCATGGTCGGCCAGGAGTGACAACTGTGCTTTAATCCCCACACCTGCATCCCCCACCACACTGCTGAACAAAGAGGCATCAGAGAGGTCAGTTAGAGACTTGTCAAGGTGGGGCAAGGAGGGATGCAGAAGGAAAGAAAGAGACAAGGGCACAACACACCTTGTCAGGGCAGAATGGGCTGAGGCTATAATTCAGAGGGCTGCATAGAAGCACACAGACCCCAGTATTTCTCCCACAACCATCATTCAGAGCCTGATAACTTCAGTTCTACATATATTATACATTTAAAAGTCACTGATGCTGTGATATCCACATTTTGTTAACTACTTATTGCCCTTTACTGCAGCTTAAAAATACTTGTGAGCATATCAGAATCTATAGAGAAGGAAAGGAAGAGAAGAAAGCAGGATAGTCCCACTCTCAATTACAGTCTGCTTGAGGAAGTCTTGATGGACACTTTCAAGTAATGTCATAGTATTTTTCTCTTCTTGTATGAGAAATAACTATTTCATATCATTCAAAGGGGGAAGCCACTACAAGGACACTAATAGCATCCAGTCTTCTATTAAGATCTCTTCAAGGAGAGAATAATATACCAACTTTAGATGAGTATACCATATGTCCCAAGACAAAAACCACAGAGCATGCTTACTGCTTTCATCAGGATCGAGGTGTAAGTCATTACCATATGTATCAGACCAGGGTTGCTTGCTGACATGTTGGACTTACAAGTTCCTTGCTTTGAAGGCCTCTCTCTAAAGATTTGGATCTTCCTCTGTAAGGAGGCAGCTGCTGTTGGCCAGTCCTTGGGAAACACTCAGCCTTAAAGTCTCCTGGTGTGGGTGCACTCATGGGAGGAGACATGCAATTTGCAATGAAACCTGGATAGGAAGAGAGAGTTTTAGGGTGCAGAAAACCCACTGTCAGTTTCACCCTAACAGCTGGACACTCAGCACTACACTTCCTTCTGAAGTTAAAAAGGCTTACATCTCTCCCCCTCCAACCTATCTGCTCAGATCACAAAAAAAGAGGTTACAGTAATTGTGCGTGTCAATAGGCATTGATGAGGCTTCATTAGCACCACTTAGTTTAATAAAATGAAGTGCTGCACTTTCTACTTGAATATTCAAACCACTCATTTAGCTTTTACTGCAAATTCCAGTCAAGCCTTTGGGAACATGCAATCATTGTTTTGAAGCTGCAGGAGCTACACAAGCGTCAGTCAACTGCAGAGAAACAATTTTCTATGGGCACCTCCCCAGACTCTTTATTTAGTGCTGACATTTCTCTTGTGAAGCATCTTCAGGTGATTAAAGAAGCATACATTGAGCCCAAACCAAGGGTCTGGGAGCCCATCAGGTCACTGGCTGTACTTTGTTACCTGGTTTAGATGTGCAGCCAGAAGTGCACTGACCTGTGCTGACGCAGGATACTACTGATGGCCTAGTGGAGAGGAGGCAGGTGCTGGCATGCAGCTTGGGAGTGGTTTCCCGTAGACCAGAGGACAGGATGTTCATAATCTGCATGTAAGAGACACCAAGGCCACTACATCAAAAGTACTGCTGCCTAGCAAAACCCTGGATACCCACAACTCATCAGAAATGTTCAAGGCTCAGCCAGAAGTGGAACAGAGAGAAAAAAGCAATGGAGTATACTTAAAAACTTTCTATTTCTTCTTGGAACATAAAGTTAATTCCCACTGCACTCCACAGCTAGGGAATTCCAGCCAAGTTAGTGAAGTTTCCAATTCATCTGTTCTCTCTCTTGCCCAAGTCCAATAGTGGATACTAGTACAAAAGCTTCATCTGTTCAGGAATCAAATTTGCAAAATCCTCCCCACACAACCCATGGAATGCATTGGAACCATTTTCTTAGCTCCAGCTCACATGTAGCAACACTGGAGAACAGTTCAAGAGATTGTGACTAACCCAACTCATAAACTCAACTCAAATCCAATGCTTTATCTCAACAGCATTGTTTCTACCTTGCCTAGAAAAGCAGAAAGCAAATTTGATTATATTAGTCTCCATATGAAACTCCTAGTTTAGCAGTAATGTATCAACCACAGGGTTCTCAAATGCTGAGCATTCATACAAGTAGCTCAGATTGGGGCAAATATAGCTAAGATTTTCTGCTTTTATAATTCATATCTGTTTTCCTAAGTTAGGCAACTGCATTTCATGCAGAAATATTTACAGAAAACGGATTTCTGCTTGTATGCCAGAGCATCTGTGCTAGACATGATGTGTTAGGGCTTAAGCTCTGCACCACAGAATTTCGGAGTATGCTCAGACTGAATCTAAGAACCAAGCAGTCAAGCTTTTCATGATAGAGCCAGGAATTAAAGAACCCAAAGACTCTGTGTTGTGGTTTACTGAAGAACAGTGTTGCCAAAATAGCTCCATAGACAAGTGGGAATTTACTCATCAAGTTCCTTCCTCAAAATACATCATTAAGTTTTCCTTCTGTGAGCTCACATACATGAAATCAAAGTATGTCAATACATCTAGCATCAAATGCCTCACTGTGAGGTAAGAGTGGCAATATTCTGGTCCATATTGGCCAGAATCCCATACTATTATAACTTTTGCAAGATCCAGTTTTAAGAGACCAGAGCAGATTTCAGTTCTGTAGAATCACAGCATATCCTGAGTTAGGACCCACAAGGATCCCCAAAGTTCAACACCTGCCCCTGCACAGGACCACCCCAAAAGTCACACCATGTGTCTGAGAGCATTGTCCAAATGCGTCTTGAGTTCTGTCAGGCTTGGTGCTGTGATAAATTTGCTGGGAAGACAGTTCCAGTGCCCAACCACCCTGCAGGTGAAAAACCTTTTCCTAATAACTAACTTAAACCTCCCCTGACTCAGCTTCAGGCCATTCCCTTGGATGCTGTCACTGGTCAGAGAGAGATCAGTAGCTACAGGCTGCAGTCATGCCACAAACAGAAGTGTTTGAAGGTGAAATGAGCTTCTGTAAAGGAAAGGACCTCAGTGAACCCAGTTGTACCACATTTGTTCACTTTTGAGACAAAATTTCCTGCACCAGGATTTGTTCCTGCTCTTCCAGGTCATGTATTCTTGCAGCTCTAATTCCTAAAGTATGCACGCCTCTCCACAGTTTTTTCACGTAAAGCTCCTTACCTGAGCTTCTGCTCCCAGCTGCTGTGTTTTAGTGTTGGCCGTTTTAAACTCAGTACTGGCACCTTGGAGGTATAAGAAATTGTTGCTTGGAGAGTACAAGGCAGTATTTGACACCACAAGCATTTCTGCAGGCAAGAGGGAGAACAAAAAACCCAACACTCACAGACTAAATGAGGCAGAGCTGGGACACGAAAATGACAAATATGATAACCCACACACTGGAATTTGAGATTTACCTAGGCTTTGTCCTGGTAGTTACATAATCTTTTATTCTTAGGTGACAGTCAAAATCCTGTAATCATACTTACTGGACAGACAATTTTGAACATCCATAAAAAGAAGGGCAAGTTGAAATATTTTTTGAGTCTTAATAAGCCACAAACAGAGTTTTTAGAAATAACTATTTGTATGCCATACCACTGCTATCACACAAAATTTGTGTTCCTCCCTGCCCCTTACATTACAAATGTTATTGAAAAGATAAGTGGGCTTTCATTTCCAAGGCCTTCTATTATTTTTAGCCAATGCTGACTTCACTTGCTTGCTTGATAGGTCACTCTGCAGCAAGTACCTTTGGGCCTGCTCCTCTTTTCCTGTGCTGCTGCCCGAAGCTCTGGTGGTTGTTTTATTTCTGCCATGAGCTGTTCATGCCACCTGGGCTCCTGTGGCACACACTGTTTTAGCTCCACCTTCAACATCTGCACGCAAAGGACAGCACCACAAAGAGCCATTGGACAGAGCAAGGAGACCAGTGGTGACAGAAACTGCATCAGCAATGGCACTGTTTTACAAGTGTTTGTCACCCAAGAGGACACTGTGCCTTGCACGTGAGACAGATTTCAGCACTATGCATAGTAAAATACTTTAGCAACTCTCAAATTTGAAATCAAGAACTCCAGGAGCTATTTCAAGACCACAAAATGTTGCAAATTAAAGAAGTAATGGAGGAAGTAGGAAGATCATCTTTCTTCTCCAAAGACATCAACTCTCATTTTTCCAATACCATGTTTGGCAGGAGGGTCTAATCAAAAGTTAAGTATGGTTAATATAACCCCCTCCCAAATACAAACCAGTAGCTCAGGTATATGCTTTATATTCCTTCAAAATGTCCCGTTACATCCAAAATTACCTCATTTTGCTATCATCAGATGCAGCACAGGTCACCTACCGGCTTTAGATGAGGCTCGAGAGCAGCTACATCAACTTCTTTGGGGGCCCTGTGCTTTTGCTGGATGGTCACCTGAAAGAGCAGAACTGATGCTTAAGAAATCTCTGCTCCTTGTACACTGCCATTCAGTGGCACAGTGAATGATACAAGTCAGGATTTGGGAACAGGTGAGATGGGGAAGGCATTAAAAAACAAAACAAAAAAGACCCAAACAACCCCCAGAACTTCCCAAAATCCACCACACAAAAAACCCCAAAAAAATAAAAAAGCCCCAAACAAACACAATTCCCCCCCTGCAACAAACAAAAAAACACCCCCCCCACCCCCCAACAAAAGAAGGAGTCAGAAAGTGTACAATAATGTCTTTTCCTTATTTGGGGTTTTGGTAGGGAAAGATTTGCCTGTGGCAAACCAGAGGCAATCAGAAGTACTGCATAGTCCTTTGAGGCTTGCACAAGTCCTTTGAGGCTTGCACAAGCCTTCTAGCCCCAACAGCTAATGAACTGCTCTGGGAAGCACCTAGAAAACACTGTACTCAGATATTAAAGTCAGGAGTGATCCCAACAAGCACCATAGTGACATCATATTCATCCGTAAAAGCTCAGCTCCAGGGAGGAAAGAAATCAAACGGGTTAACAAGACTGTAACAAGAACTGTTGCAGGTGTATGCCTAAGCCAAAGTCCTAGAGACTGGCTTACAGCCTGACATGAACTAGGAACAATAGCAAGATAGAATTGCAGGGTAGATATTCATGTGAAGCATCAAGCCCTGTGCTTGCTGCATAGGGGAGAACTGACAAAAAAATTACACATGCATGTCCTTAGCTGCCTTGTACTTATTGGTACTTTGAGGCTATGCCATTTACTTTCACTTGTGTGTACAACTTCAGGACACGTGGGAATGCAGGTAGAACAACACTACAGCTCCCCACACTAGCTGTACTTTCATTCATTTGCAAATTAGACCACTGTTTGCTAGGGAAGCTTTAAAATAGCTGTGTAGATGGGGAAATCCTAGTTTAAGAGCTTTCACAAAGACCTGAGCAGTAGCACTCAGCTTTCTTTCAGCTTTCTTTCTGACTACTACTCTTCAAACATGTCTTTGCTTCTTGTGGATCAAAGAAAAAGTTACCAAAAAGAAAAAAGGGAATGGAAAAAAAAACCAAAAAAAACCCCAAAAAACAAAACAAACAAACCCAAGAGCCAGATCATCCTGCCACATTGAGTTACAGTTCTGTACTGCACAGTACGTTGGAAGAATATGTCAGTTATGATGCACTGTCTCCTTACCAATACTATTAATTTACATATCCATCAAGATACCATTTGCAAACACATGACATATTACCTGGAGGCTGGAGCCACAGTCAAGCCAAGCAAGAACTGGGATTTTATGGAAGTGGATGGTTTAGCTGAAGCTTTTAAACATGCTACATTCTAGCAGCAGCAACAAAGAGGAAAAAAGCTGATGTCTAGTGCACTATGCAAAGTTTTCACTTTTTGTAATATTGCTCTTTATTACAAGATGAGTTGTGTCTCATCTTATGCCAAGACATCTTTTGCAAAGCATGCCAATGCCACAAGGCCTTGTGCCAATGTTTTAGATCTGCTCATCATTCCCAGCTCAAGCTGCAGCAAGCAAAGAGCATCACAAGCCTTTAGAGACATCTCAGACCTTTTTGTATATGGTCATCTTCACCAACCAAGTGGTGAAGGTGGAAGATTCTGCCCCTCCCTGTGAGGGACTCAATGTTTTTTGCCCTGACTAAATTCCTGCAGTAGCTGAGTGCACTTCCCAGAGGCCTCTGCCTGAGGCTGAGCAGAGACCTGTCTCAAAAGAGCTTTTGTACTTGCATACACACCACAGCATCTGGGAAGGCAAAGCAGCAAGTAAAAGACGCCAGGCGCTGCTCAAGGAGCCTGAAAGGACACAAGTGTCCAAGGTGGAAAGCACAAGGAAGCAAGAGTGTGTTCCATTAAACTGTTGTGTGCAGGACAGAATAACTGCAGCAGGGAAGCGAGTGGTTGACCCTGGAGGGAGAAGAGGTTTTCTATGCCGATTCCTGAAACTGTGGCTACTCCTAACTTAAAAAGTTACTGGAAACTAAGTACTTGGGTGGACAAACAAGGCAAGCTAATGTTGAGCTGCAGCTAAGAAGGAGCTTCAGACACTTCTGGACTTGGATGTACCTTTGAAAAAGACACATCTTTGGAGAAGAGGTCTCAACACATACTGCTAAAAACAAAGTAGAGCCGATGTTTCCAAAGTTGTCTGTTGACTCTAGTCACTCACCTTCCGCAGGGTGTACCTCTTGTGCTGAATGTCATCCAGAAGTATCTCATAGGGAGAGCGAATCCATTCTTTTGGAGACACATGGTGCCGTGGTTGCTCAGTGGCCTTGCGCAGCCTCACACCAGTCTGCAGCTCACAGATGACATCGGACCACAGGGACGCCTTGGAAAAACCAGCAAGGGCCAAGTCAGTAACAGGCTTGGACTCACATGTTGGCAGTGGGAAATGGGCAACTGAACTATTACAACCAAGATAATTAAGCAGAAGCCCTTTTTTTGTTTACATTAAGCTACAGTTATAAATTCTATGGCTGCTTGTTCACACGTTTGTCATTATTTGATTGGATTCTCTGTCTTGTCCATCCACATCCTCCAGGAAACATGATTGGTCCCAGGTTATTGATCTGTGGACCTCCTTTATCTAGGTCTTGCATTCCTGGTATACTATTTCTCAGGCTCTCCTTATTTTAGCCCTGTTTTTCTCAGTAACCTTGACAAATTCCTGAGGGGTCTGATAACAATAATGAATACCTACAGGTGGTAGTTGGCTGGAGCACGTTGTGTTACAAGTTATGTAGATACATTGCTACACTCACAGAGCAGCATCCCCTCCCTCCATGTAACAGGGCACACTTAGCAGCTGATGTCATTCAGAAGCACAGGATTGTATCCTTAACATGCCTTCTACTCACTTCCACATCAGGCTGCAGTACCAAAGCAGAGAATTGCTTTTCTTTGCAGATGTTAACTCACAACAAGGAAATTCATAGCTGGCTCACCAGCCTTTATGGATGCACTTCAGCAAAATACAGCTTTTGCTGCCAAGTAAATAAATAGACCCGTTTTCTTTCTGCAAGTGCTCCAGGTGCCATCATTTTTTCATTGTATTAGATCCTAGGAAACACTGGGAATGAAATCCCAAATCTTACCACAAAAATCCTCCAGATTTTCAGAAAACCAAGGGTTGAAGGGTCCAGAAACAAAAGAGGAAGACAAGTAGATAAGGGATCTCATACTTAACAGCAGCGTAAGTTAGCAGTCTCAATTTAGAGACACAAGCTAAAAACCCTGACATCTGCTCATCCTGTTTCTGTACTAGTATCTGAGGATGTTCAGGCATGCAGTATAACCCAATAAAAGTTAGACAGGCAAAAAAGTAATCAACTCAATAGCACGTTTAGACAACGTTGTAATGGAAGTGCTAAATCAACAGCTTATCTGGATCCCAGTGGCAAATTGAGTAAGAACAAGTAATTGTATTATAAACAGTGAGAAGGAAGGAAAACATTTTAGAAAACTGCCTCAGAACAGAGTATCTGACTTTGGCTTCTCTCTTTTCTACTTACAGCATGAAGCATCTTCTCTCTACCTATCCCTTCAGATATCTTGGCATAATACCAGAAGAGTCTTATGCAAGCTTTGACTGATGGCTGCCTACAAGAAGACAGATATTTTTGCTGGCTTGTTTTAGCCTGGATTTGGTAGTCATGCCTCAACTCTAGAAAACTAGAAATCTCGAAGAATGACCAAACAGTTACCATACCTCCTAGGCTACATTTAATACTATGTGGGAGAACACACAAAAGTCTCTGGGCCAACTCATTAGTACTAGAGACTTTTGAAATAGCTTATCCAAGACATTTGCACCTTAGAGTTGTGTTTCACATGGTGACTGAATTTGACTGAGAGACATGACCTGAAGAGAGACTTCTGTGCTGTAATATTGCCACATTAGATTAGGGACAAGAATTGCTTTCAGTTGACCATTTCAGAGCCACTTACACACCCAAAGATTTTTCAGATGTTGGTGACATTATTATCACTCAGGCTTTTATTTCCCCACTGACTGGATCGCTGCAATTATATTTTTGCCATTCCATGTATTGTCAAAAGCCACCTAAACTTTCCACAACCTATGCAGCACAACACAAAATGCTACAACACTCATTACCCTGTATTCAACAGGTGAGTGCTAAGACAGCTGTGCTTCTAACAGGTCTCATTGCTTAGATTTCAAGGTGAACATAAACTTCGGATATGTGCAGATAAGCTCTGCTGAAACTGTACAACACTGCACACTGTCAGGCTGTGGTTTGCATTTCAGAAGATCTGTCTTCTATCAGTCAACATGAAAAAGTGGGATCCATAGAGCACCTTAACTGCTTAGCACCACTCAAGACATCAGCTGTAAGCTGTGGGATCCCAGAGAAATTAGCATCCTGGTTATTTTAAACTCAAGAGACTGTCAGAGCAATGCACTTGTACTTGTGCTTTGGGACTTGGAAACTACAGGCAGAGGATTTGCAACAGACATCCAGCTTTTGGAATCCATGCCTCCTGAAGGAGCAGAGGCCAAATATACTGGCCTTCAGGCCAGTATACAAAGGCCATGTATTTATTCATGTATTCCCTGCAGAAAATAGCTATAGCAGTTGATGAGTTTGTGGTTTGAGATAGCTTGCCAGTTCATTTTAATAGATCACAAAATTGAGAATATGCCCAAACACACATTTCACAAACATTTTCATAGGAATAGTTTGAGCACACTTCAAAGTAAGTGCTATTTAGACAAAGGGAGCGATTCCACAAGTCTCTTGGGGCTTGCTGTCTCCACAGACTCCAGACTACAGAGCATTTGTTTATGCTGGGCAGAGCTCCAGCCTGAAGAGCTATTTGTTTCTGGTTGAGCACTGACTGCCTTGAAAAAAGCACAGTAAGTTGCTTTCCCTGCCTGAAAAACACACAGTCCCACATCTATGGAAGCACAGAAGGCAAATGGAGGCACAAGAAAGGCAGTGCACAGGAGTGACATTTCCTCACCCTCCTTCACCCCTTTGTTTGAGCTGCTGGAGCTGCACAACCACAGAGATGGACAGTGCTACCGGCCTTCAGGCCCCGCCAGTCTTGACCAACAGAGATCCCAGACAATAAGAGAAAACTAGTCCACCCCAGGACTACCAACAACAGAAGAGTTTTGTGGGACTTTTCAGCTATGAGAAAGGAACAGATTGCTTTTGGCAGGTGTCAGTTCCTGCCAAGAGCTGGAATTTGGGGCTCATTTGTGGGAAGAAACAGCCTGTGCAACTACCTGTGGGTATTTACTCCAAAGACTGCCTCCAACTTCATTTTTAGAAGTGGTTTAAGTTGGACCACAAAGACAGTCTTTGGGTAGAAGTCCATGTCAGGTTGACGTATGGAATAATTTAACTTCAAGTTTACTCCCCAGCTTGTTTTGCAAACAAGTCTTTAACTACTCAGGCTCTTGAACAACCTAAGCAGTTTAACTTGTGTTCAAGCTGTTTTTCATAGAAGAATCAATGGAAAGCCTCAGAGAGCCAACGCTGACCAAAAAACCCCAGTCCCCCATCATAAAGAAAATATATCTCTTACACCATGGGGTTTCTTCTTTTGAATGGGATTTTCCACCCAATCTTCCACATCCATTTTTCTCAGTCTCTGAGAAAAGCAAGCACACGAGGTCATTACTTTACACTCTTCTGTGATTTCCTATCTATCCAGCATAAATTACTAATGTTTATCTGAAAAGCCTAGAAGCTCCAAAAACCTAAGCTTTCAAATGCTACAATAAATAAAAATGGTCCAGAGACAGCAGCTATTCACATTGTGAAAAAAGAACTTCATACAGGTGCTCCATGTCTAGTGCAATGAGAAGGTTATTTTAGAACTTGGTGAGTGTGTGAAGGTAGAGGGGATAACAGCTAATGGGCAGTCCTAAACATACCTCTTTGGAGGTCTGGATGATGGTCACAAGCTTCTGAAGTTCTATATATTCAGTAAACAGACTTCTACAGGTAATTTCATAATGGCTGGTAGCCTCAGAAGGCCTGGACAAGTGCTCCTCACATGCCTGAAAGATGTTCAGCTATTTAAAAAAGATCTTGAAATTAAAACAAACGAACAAACACAAAACAAAAAAACCCCACCATGGTAGGAGGGAATAAAACAAGATTCTGTTTCCTCAATCCATGATTTAAAATTATTTGCTCTCTCATGGCATCTTCACTGCGTCTTTATATTTTTTGCTATTGCAGATACAGAGGAACAAAAAAGGAAGATGTTCAATCATTTATGTACAATAATGGAAGTAGCTGTGTAATTTGTATATCTTGTTTTCCATAAGGTGTGCTTTGAAACAAGCACCAAAAGGAGAAGCCTTGAGTTCAAACAACAACAACTTACAGTAGATGGAGTCACTTGCCTTGTTCTTTTTCCCTGTCCTGATCATACAGAGGAATGGGAAGTTTCTCATACCTTTAAATTATGGCTGAGAGAAAAATATCTGTTTGAGTTGAGACTTTCAAATCCTAGCCTTTGCAGAAGCCAAATACCAAGGAAATGGAGTTTTTTCAATACCCATAGTGTTCTAGGTATTGAATTTGGACACTGTGTACAGAAGGACTTTGTAGACACATCTGTGGTAGAGCCTCAGTCTTCCTTCTTAATTCTTTTCCATAGGCATCTACAACCATTTAAAATTTTTTTTTCCTTTTCCCTCTGATGGGAAAGCCAATGCTCCCTCTCTGTCCTCCAGTAGCCCACCCACCTTTTTTCCAGAAATGGTCTTGCCTCTTGGTCAACAGAGCCATCAGCTCCATTAAAGCTGCTGTATTTACTAAGGGGGAAGAAGGAAACCTTGATAACATCCTTCAGGGTGATTGATTTTGTTGTCTTGTCATCCAGTTTCAACATAAGGCACAGCAGTTTTTCCAAAGGATTGCTCAGTTCTCGCTCCACTTGGCTGTCGATTCCCCAGTCTAGGGCTTCATAGATCACTACTCCCAAGCACTCCAAGAGCTGCAGACAGAGACCAAGGAAGCAATGCAGCACAAAACATTGTGAAGAACATCACAGCTCTTACCTTCCAGCCATGTGTGTGCTCTCCTCTGCTCCTGAAATCTGAGCACATCTCTCAGGATGAGAAAGAATGAGAAATACCCCCCATTTAAGATGGTTTAAAGATTTTAAATGGCATTAACTGGCACCCCTAAGATATCTGTTTTTAAGACAAGAAGACTGTGGCTTATGCCACAATAGACAGCATCCGTGCACATTGTTTCCCAGTCCCATTGTCTTACTTGAGTTCAGTCTAAGCATTTTATTTCCTTTTCCAGATTCCAGGGGAAAGTCACTCTCACAGGGCACAGCAAATTCAAGCACCTTGATAGTTTCCCTGCCTGAGCAGGCCTTCTACTACAACAGGATTGTATCTGCACACACAATGAAGGTAAAGACATAGGCTTACCTTGTCCTCTGACTGAATGCTGCCAGTATCTGAAAGGGAAAAACGAGGGTCAGGAGAGAAAACTGTACAGGCAATGATAAACAGCTTTTAGAACCATTTTCAAGAGAGGGGAGCAGAAAGCATTGTTTTTAATAAGGTAACTAACTCCTCTGATGAAAGTCAGTCCCACCTGGGGAAAGCAGGCCTATATTTGGAGAGTCCTACAAAACAACACAGGAGAGTCATATTATTGTGAGCATTAGCCCAAAGTAACAGCCGCTGCATTTTGTTGTTCGCTAATTGATAGCCAGCCTCCAGGGGACACACAGGGTCTTTGTCTTTATTCTTCACTACCCACTCTAGTCCCTGAAGAGTTAGCCTAGCACTGACCTCTGCTGCAGCCCAACAAAACACACAGCTATTACCACTTCCTGGCTACACAGTGACCAAAAAAAGGGAACGTACTAATCATAAATCTGCTGTGATAGTTACCCTTATAAAGGAACCATACACTGGAAGACGAACAGTACCTATAACAAAGCCCCAGACTATTCATGTCAAATAACATAAGTGGTAGAAGGCTTTCATCACAGCTATTCCCTAGAACCAAATAACTCAACAGAGCACTAGTAGAGAAATTAGTAGGTCATACATCTGTATTATTGCTCATCTACAGTCCTCTGAAATAAAGTATAGACAGGAGAATTGTTTCATGACAACACACACAGAAAAGAGAGGGGAAAATAAATTTCTCCTACTTTGTCCTCACATTTTAGCCTGTTATGGGAACAACCCTTGGCATCCTGTGCTCTTACCAGACTTGTAGTAGACCTTGAAGGAAGCAGTACCATCAGCATGGATAAAGATGCTCCCAGAACCTTTTATGAACACAGAATGGAGTGGTGGGAATAGCCCCTGGGCCAACTGCTCTATTTTTCTGCAACACTGAAAGCAGATAGCCCAGGCTTGCTCCTCACTTATAGGATGTTCAAAACAGCTCAGAAGGTCAGCTAGAGAGACCTTTGTGATCCTCTGCTCACACCCTAGAGGCTCCATTTTTCATTTCACCTCTAGCCTCCAATCTTAGCCTAGGGAGCTTAAAACTCCCTTTTCCAGGCTGGGCAGGTGCTCACAGTAGCTTTTTATCAGTTCTACCTCTTGGTTTGCTCTTATGCCTCTTCCCTACAGGTGCAACCATTAATCCCAATTTTTGCTCTGTCCTTTTAAAGGGACATGACTCTATCTGTATTTGTACGAGATTTCTTAAAAGAATAGAGTAAGTGTAAAACAAAATGGAATTAAGAGAAGATAAAAGTGTACAAAAATTGTGCTCAATTTAACTCCTTTGTGTCTAACAAATACATTAATTGCACCAAAGTTTGCAAGTAGGAAGAGTACATTCAACTTCAGGCAGGGAGGGAAAGAGGCAAGAAATGTCTTATACTTGAGGGAGGAGAACTCAGAACACCAGAAAAATAATTTTGATAGGAAACTACCTGAAACAACACTAATAAATTACAGCAATCAACTCTATGGGGCACCTGCAGAGCCCCCCGCCATAGCAAATTCCAACAGCAGGAGCTGTTAGCAAGGAGCGATACGGATGGCTGGGCGGGTACCTGGGGCGTGGGCAGCAAGGCCCTTCCTTGCTGAGAACGCCGATATCGCAGAATCGGAAGATCAGTTGGGTGGGAAAAGACCTCTGAGATCATTGAGTCCAACCCGTGACCGAACACGAGTGTCAGCTACACCCTGCCACTGAGTGCCACGTCCGTTCTTCCCTCAAACACACCCAAGGGCGGTGACTCCATCACCTCCCTGGGCAGCGCATTCCAATGTCTAAGCACCCTTTCTGTGAAGAAATTCTTCATAATGTCCAACCTGAACCTTCTCTGGTGCATCTTAAGACTATATCCTCTAGTATGATAGGATATGAATGGTGTGAAGCCAATCACGCAGCTTTTTCAGCACTTTGAGGGTTGTGTGTGACGTGGGAGGGCACAGTTGCAGGGCTGGGGACTGCGGTCACCGTCAGGAACAGCCGTGCACCGTCTCGCGCAGCAGCTCGGCTGCTGCTGTGCTCGCTTCAAAGGGCCACAGCTCCCGAGGCACACAATGGACAATTGCGAGGTTTAGAAAGTGTGAATAATATTCATAATTTATAGCTATTTCCCTTCTCGCTTATGGCACTTGGGACGATGACGCACCCCCGCGGAGTGACTTGGTCCGGCCCTCGACTCTACCCGCCGGCGCGCTCAGATGGTGCCGCCCACCCTGGGGCTCGCCGTGCGCAGCGGGAAGATGGCGGCGCCCAGGGCGGCATGGGACGGGTGGCACGCGCCCTGGAACCGGCTGGACGTGCCCTGGCCCGCGAACAGCGNGGCCGGAGCGGCTGCGGGCTCTGAGGCGGTGCCCGGGTCTCGCCCGCAGTGATGTGTCTGTCGGTGCTTCGGCGGCGGTGCGGCATCGCCAGGAAGCGGCTGTCGGGGCCGGGCCTGGCCGCCGAGGGACGCGTCCTGCGCTCCGTGCTCTACGTGTACCACAGCAGGCTGCTCCGGCACCGGCCCTACCTGGCCCTGCAGCAGGTGAGCACCAACCCCACGTGGGCGGCAGGGACCCGGCAGCCGGGTGCTCCCGGGCCCCAGTCACCACTCCCCGAAAAGCTTTTGGAGTAGCACTTGGCGCCCAGAGCATCGTGCAAAAAAAGTTTGGGAACAGCTGCGTTTTTGTTCTCTCACGTTTGAGCACGGTTTCTTGGCTCTGTGCAGCAATTTTCAGCAGCCATTTTGTGTGCAGCCATGTGCACCCATTTTTCAGTCTTTGTCTCTGATACTTACGGTGAGACTTAAAGAAGGTACAATTGCATACCTTTGAATATATGAATAATACAGGGCATCATTCTCAACTAATTGTAATAATGGGAGGGAGGAATAATAGTCCTGTCCTACTTATTAGATATTTAATGTTTTAAGATGAAAAGTGAACACCTTGCCAGTTTTCCATGAAAGGGGTTCTCAGCATCTTCAGATAACTATTTTGAAATGGAGCAGAAATGGTCCTTACCTTCTTGATTTGTTTATGTGTTTTCCTTCTGGACATCTAGTAGTAAAGGCCCTTGTATACAGCAGGGAAATCATGCAGCACCAATTAAACATGGCCTACTCCAGTCCTTCACTTAATTCTGTATTTACAGTAGAGTGATGAAGGGATGTTTTTCATCATAGAGTAGATATAGAAATGTCCCAGAACATCCCATCACACAAAATCTGCAGTGTGGCCTGTTAAACTGATAAGGTGCTCCTGGCATAATTTAATATGGTGACAGTTCTTAGACCAGGGCACTCCATCTCTCAAAATACCAGTCAAACGAGTTTTCTTTTCTCCTAGGTAGAGCAATGTTTGAAGCGCCTATGGAAAATGAATCTGGTGGGCTGCCTGGAAACTCTGGTAGAACTGATTCCCAAGTAAGTGTCATGATCCCATATCTTGTACTATCCATTAACTCAACCTGCAGAGCTAAAGGAAGAGGATGCTAGATCATAACTAACTCTTCATCCCTGTATCAACAGGAAAAATGCATCCAAAGCCCATGCAGAGTGCTTGGTTCCCAGCCAGCTTATGCTGGAAACAGTGGCTTTGAAGGTATTGGGAGGTTGCAAACTCATACTGCGTCTGCTGGATTGTTGCTGTAAAGCTTTTCTGTATCCTTTTTCCATCACAAAAACATTCATAGCATTCACCAGTAGCACCTCATGAGACCAAAACTAGGTCTTGTGTAGGCCCTGTATTACTGATGGACTCAACTGTGCAATTCATGCGTACAACTTGAAGTTTCTTTTATAGCCAAACAGCTTCTTTTCAAGTTATTATGTAAGAACCTCAGGCTGTTTGGCTGGCAGCTGTTCTGGCCTTGAGCAATCTAAAGTTTGGATACTCATCTCCCAGATTATTCCAGGATATCGCCTTGTGCATTGCCTCTAGTTGGTGTCTTCAGCAAGTCTCATTACATGCTGTTTATTTTTTTTAACCTTAACTGCTGTAATCTTCAGCTTGTCCGTTAAACACCTCTGCTCAAAGGAATTCATACTCCTGAATACTCTGGCTTCAGGGCTCCTGAGCCGGCTCTGGTTTGTGTGTTCAGAAGTCTGTCTTGTTTGTGTCTCTTTGATATGCCTGTCAGGGAGGAGGGCTTGTAATTAGCCCTTGCTGCTAAGGGAGTTCTATTCAGTTGGGAGTAGGAGAAGGGAGGGTCCCTCCATGCCTTTGGACTTGATTCTAGCACTTGTAGAGTTGTACAAGTGGAGAGACTTCTTAGAGGCTCTTATGAAAGGCTTTGTTCTTGGATCTTAGCAAACTGTATGTAGCTCTAATGAAATCACAGTGTTAGTGTCAGCCTGCCACAAACACCTGTGCAGTGAGGAGTAACTCCTGCCTCATGCTGAAATTGAAAGGTTGGCATAAACATGTTTTATTTTCTGCTGAGTTTTCCAGCGAAATTGATGTTCCGTTCTCTCAGTCTGGGAGAGTAACTGCTGTCTGCAGCTGAAAGAGTAACAACATAGTTAGAACAACTTTCTTTGGCACAAGAAATCTTGTAACTCCGAAAACATAGAGCAGGCAATTGTATGGCATCAGGTCTGAGTTGGTGCAGGGTGCTTTTGTGGGAAGACCTCAAGGCACCTTGGACATGACCCAAGAACCTGATGGGTCCCAAGTGTGGCACTCAGCAAAACTATGGAAGCAGAGTTCCTGATCAGGAATTTACCTGTTAAGTCACTCCTGCATTCTGACCTGGAAGAGTGCCTTAAACCTCACACTTAAGGAAAGCAGGGTGATGGAGTGTAAAAAGGTAATTTTATACTGAGGGGAAACAGGGAAAGGGCAGCTGAGCTGAAGGTAGTTCTTCAGTGAGCATCATGTTTTGCTAGAGGAGACTCCATTCCTTTTTATCTTCTGTCTTCAGGATTCAGTATAGGTGTGTATTGCAGAGCCTCACATCCTTATATGGTGCCTTGTCGACAGTGCTTCCTCTCGTATCTGAGACTCAACAGACCCCTTATATCAAGGGGTTTACCTTCCCTTCTGATATCAGTGACTTCCTTGGAGTTAACATATCTTCTGAGGCAAAGAAGCAAAAGGCTCAAATGCTTGCAACAAAAAAATCTACCAGCTGGATGAAGAAGCTCTTCCCACCAATGCCAGAGGCAGTATCAAAGGTTGGGAAAAAGAGAAAATCTGAGCTCTGTACAGGCACCATGAAAAACCGTAGCATCCTGGGTGACATTGGAGAGACAGTTGTGGTGCCCACAGCCAGGAGAGGTAAAGCCTTGTGCCAATGTAATGGTTTCTGACATCTCAGAGACTGACTGCAACTTCTGCCTAACAGCACCAAGCACTTCTACTACCCACAGTGTGGTTCTAGTACAAACTCACTGTCCTTGGATGAAGAGAATGCTGCATGTGCCCTTGCCTTTATAAAGCTGTGGATAATGTCAGCATCATGATTTTGAGGGGGGGGTATATGCTTTTAAACAGGATACAGCCTGGAGAGAAGCAGGTAATGAGTGCAGTATACAGGTCCTGAAAATAGTTACTTGTGCTTTCCTGCTTTTGCATAGCTAAGAGGCTATGGGCACTATCTGTAGTCCATACAAGAATAGGTAAGGCTGTAGATACAGGATGCAAGTATCTTGTGCTTGCTGGTTCTGAACTGTGCCCAAATCTTTGTCTGCAGTCAGGGCTATTGCAAATGACTGCAGTTATCCACGCGTTTGTGTGAAGCTTTTATCCATTAAGTTCTCCTTTGCAACCATCTGTAAACATCTGCATGCTCTTCATTCCTTGCCAGCTGCAATGCACGAGTGTAGTCCCCTTGAGTTTGCCTGGAAATGTTGAGTACAGGTGTGAGCCTGCAGAGAGTTCTGTGGCATCTCTGTGCAAAGACATAAAACTATCTCAGTGTTGTAATGGGAACTCTCCTCTCTCTCTGCAGGGAAGCACCCAGCGTTTGATGTGAAGAGCTTGCTTAGGCCAGCCAGACATCCAACACAGGAGGTTTGTATGGTATTGTTTTACATGTTATGTTGGTGGTTTGGGGTTTTTTTTTTACACAATAGTTGGGTTTTTTTTTATTTTAAAGATTCTAATGCTTGAATCACAATATCCCTGATTGAAAGCATCCCCTTTCTCCACCTTATTTTTGATTGTCTAACAGCTCAGGTTAGTGTGGAAGCTTTGCACAAAAAAAATCAATCATTACTTATTTCTGCTTAGGAATTTGGGCATTTGTTGGTTTGTCACATGAAATGACCAGAGAGCAAGTCAGTGGTAGACAGAAACATAAATTCTAAATATTTGCCTCTTCTTTTTGTATTTCACAAAACAACACTGCTTTTCCCTTTTCTCCTTAGAAAATAAGGAATGTTCTCACAAAAATCCCTGTGTTCTGCTCCCTTCCAGCAGAAAAGATCTGACACATCATCTTTTTAAAACACTATTTATATTATTGTTTGTTTCAGGGTCTGAGCATTGCATCAACACCATCTAAAGCAAAGTCATCACCATTTTTGTCTTGGATGGCAAAATCACAGCACACTGGATCTCTTGTACAGATGGTCCAAACAGCTGCATCTTTTGGGGAGCTGTCAGAGGCACTCAGAAAAGCTATTCTGTGGTGCAAAAACAACAAATTCAAATCAGAAGCTTATTTTCTGCGTAACAAGTTATTGAAAAGCAACAGGTTACACCATGTGGAGGCTCAAGGATGCAGGTAGTTTTGCATGGGTGTGGGATTTCTGAATCTAATACTTTATTTTAATATTATGTATTTTGCTTTAGTGAAACACTATAGTGGTCTTAGACCACTATAGTGGTCTAAGCCATTCTCTTAAAACTCAGGATCACTAGTTCAGGTTACTGGGTCCTCTGAATGCTCTGGGGCATCCTGTTTAGCTTCAGTCACTTGTGACTTTAAAAGGATGTAAAAGGCTAACAAATGTTACAGTACTTAGGAGGGAGGATGAAAATGCAACTTAAATAATCTGCATGTTTTATGGTAACACCTGTATGAGGCAAGGGTTGTCTTTATTCAGACTGCCTTGGCTACTATTGTACAAGGTGCTGTTCTGTTTCCTTGGCATGATAAGGAAAATTATAGAGATAGGTAATAACAAAATCTCTCCAAACTTCAAATGAAGTAACACTTCAGTAGCTGATAAGGTTCTGTTTTGTGCACTTTGTTCCCCTTAAGCTTGAAGAAAAAGCTGCACTGTGTCAAAACATCTGTCCGAAAATACCTGCTATACGGGTCACAACACATGCGCTGGCCAAGGCAGCACCTCAGGGCATGGGTCTGCCGAAGGAGGATCAGATCATCTGCACTCCTGAAAACAGCTCTAAAGACTGGTGGGCAAAAGCCTCCTGAGCCTTTCAGAGTCTGTGAGAACAGTTCATCACTCATCCTCCCAGCTTACCAGGGTGGCTCTCTGAGTCAGGAAGGACATTCCAGCATTGATACAGGACGTGTCAGACTAAGCACAACAGGGACCCCTAAGCGGCTGCTGCTGGAAGGAAGCCCTGGCCCTGTGTGGAAAGAAGTTGCTGAGAATACAGATATTGATTCTATTTTTGCAACAATAGGTGTCTGACCCTGGACTTGAAGGAGAAAAGGAGTAAAGTCATTCTAGTTTCTTTGTTTTTTTTTAGGTAAACCCCCCTGAATCCTAATGGTGTCTCAGTAATTCACATCCTGAATTCTGTTAAAAGAGTAACAACCATTTTATTATGTTTTTCTAAAACAGCTTTTTTTAATGGCTGATTTTTATATTTTAAGGGTGTTCTAAATAACTGAATAGTCTCCATCCTTTTACCTACCCTTGTCCAGGAACAGTTACTCTGTTACCCTTACTCAGTGTCCCCTCTCTATTGCCTAACCAGATGTTAAATGCTGCTGTTAAAAATCCACAGTGCAAATAGTTCCCATCCATGGCAGGAAGGCTGCAGTTGATCACCCACTTCTGCTTTGGACAAAAGACTTGCCAACACCTTTCCAAGCCTTACACCCTTCCTTCTGTGCTGCTTGTAGAAGGGACAGCCTTGATGTGCAGTATTATTGCTGTTTCAGCATTTGTTAATGAGTAGTTAACTAAACCTACCTCTGCTGAGTTGTTCCAGAAGGAGGGAAAAGCACAGCTGTGGCCTGCAACAGTAACCCTGTATTACCCACCTTGTGTGAACTGATCAATGTACATTCAGTTATGAAATGTGGGCACAAACTTATGTTTTATTCAAAAAGCATGTACAGAGCAAAGAGCACAGCTTTGACAATAGTTTGAGCTTAAGGTCTTTATGCAGATAACCAAGATCCATTTTCAAGGTTTCCTGTCAAAAGAATATCCAGTGTCAACTGGAACAATTTTAGAGAATCATAAATCATCAGTCCTTGAGCCATCTGATTCAACACAGTCTACTTCAAAGAGACTCCTGCCACTGCAGGAATTTTTAGAGCTCTTTTTTTTCATTTCATCAAATGGTATAAGAATATCTAAGTATACCACATACAATCAGGTCATGTTTCAGCTGCTTGAATATTTCTCAGCAAAGGCTGGGAGTGAGGGTAGACATCCCAGCACTGACCTCCATCCTGAAAAATCCTTCCAAACAACACACATGACCTTCCTTCTTACTGGGCAGCAGGTGCCCAAATAATGCCCCAGTGCAGCTTGTGTACAGAATCAAGACCCATAGTTTGCTTCATCAAAAGCCTTTCTGGCTCGTTTCAGTTCTTCATTCATAGTTAGGAGGTCTTTAACTCTGGCAAACTTCCGGGGGTCCTTGCGTATTAGAAAGACAATATCCTCAACCTGTACCCGACCCTGCCGCCCGATGGACATGGCCTTGTGCGTCTGTTAGAGAAGAAAAAAGGGTCAGCAGCATTCCTTTGCAATGGTGTTTTTTTAAGCTCTCAATTCCACTTTATTTCCTGTCATTTTATAATAAAAACAAGCAATTGCAGGTTCTGGGCACCATCATCCTCATCACAGAGAACTTCCCAGTAAACCATGGACTTACTACTCTGCTGTCCCCAGCTATCTGTCACACCCTGAACACAACTACTATATATACATCATGTAACAGTATCAAAACTAAGGCCAGATTACACACAGGACACCCAAGCCTGCAGAATGGCTGAAGACTAGGCACAGCTTGGAAGCAGTGTGAGGTAACTCTACCAGAGGACAGTGTATGGCATTTTGATAAGGACAGAAAAGACCAACCTTTCAAAAGAAAGGGGAATGTTTGGATACTTAGAAACGATATCCAGGTATGGCTTCAGGCCCAAAAATGCATTTCTTTGTAGGGCAGAGCTAAGTTCCCATCCATGTACAGACACTGGGTAAACAGAAAGTTGACAGACTTTTAAATCTGAGCCTTCCATCAGCTGCACATACAGTGATACCACAGTGAACCCCACAGTCAGGTGGGTATTTCCCCTCCTACAATACTAATCTCAGTGCTACTTAAAGACTAAGTCCACATGGAGCAAGATGCATAAATTTTGCTTTAATCTTGGAAAAACAAGATCAAAATTTATGTTTCTCCTACTAATGCCATGAGTTTGGGGCCTGGGATAATGCAGTATTTGAGTCAGATGTATTAACCTTCAGAAAGCTAAAGTTCTGGTGAGGATGTTTTGACCATGCCATCTAGAGCTAACTTACCATTTCAGTGATAAACTCTATTACCAGGTCCTCAAGAATGTCCACTGATTCTGTGTAAGGGTTCTGGTCATCCCCGAATCCATACATCATGCACCTTACTGCACAAAGAAACACTCAGCGTGAGGCTTCTTTGACCCATTCAGTGCTGCACGCATCTAGTTAGAGCTCACCTGCCTGCACATTCGTGCACCAGGACGGTACTCTCGTCTGTCAGGCAGGACAATTGTTGAAGAAACAGGAAATAAACAGAAGCCAACAAAAGCCCTTTAGGGACAGGAGCTACACATACAGAAGAGAATGTCTGAGGACAGGCGCTCAGAGTATTCATTTAGGCTGCAAAGTACCTGCACAGAGACAGCGCAGCTGACTTTGGGCACAGCTAGGTTCAGAGGATACACTAGCAGTACTTTTGAGGGAGGTGTACATGGCAGATTTCTGCAGTTGCAGCCAAGGCACATTATGAAAGCCGCCGTTTTGCTAAGGAGAAGTGAGTTTTGGGAGCCCGTGACTGTCAGCTCGGGGTTCAGCTGAGTGAGCCGGCCGCGCTGGGCAGGGCTCTCTGGCCCGGCCCGACTTACACTCTTTGGAGAACAGCCTCTTCCTCCTGCCCTGCCCACCGTCCAGGCCCCCGCCAGCGTCCTCCGCGTCCTCTTCGAACTACACGGGCACAGTCGAGGGGAGGCCGCGGTCAGCACCCGTCTGGCCCCAGCTCCTTCCCGCCTCCCCCCGGCCCGCGGCGGGGCTGTGGATCCCCGGGCTGGGCAGCCCCTCTGCCACTCACCGGCGCGTCCTCCTCCTCATCCGCCATGGCTGCCCGGCGGCCCGG
>WEIU01023220.1:11511-60347 GCA_013389925.1 Aegithalos caudatus
GCTTGTGAGCTACAGTGAGTAGCTTCCACTGCTGCTATTGAGCAAACACAGGTAGATTGGAAGACCCACACTAGAAAAGCTCATCAAAAATTCATGAGATTATCTTGCAAATCACACTTACTTTGATACATCAAGCAAGAAGTCATTCAGTTCAGTCTGCTTGGCAAGGCCCCGGCACACCTGGAAGCACAGATCACAGAACCATTTGCTCCAGAACACTGATGTCACAGGGAAACTGCAGTCCCATCCCTTTAATTTGTGTGAAAAAAATACCAGTACTTCTGTGTGTGTGTATACATATATATATATACAGACACATACATGCTACAGCACAGTATAAAATTAAAGTTGAATTTGTGTGCTGGGTTTCAATCTTAGCTATCTAGCTGCTGAGTTAAAACTGTGAAACTCAAGTATAATCTTTCCTAAGACTCACTGAAAGCTGTTGATTTTTACACTTGTTTATGCTGCCTCAAAGGCTGTCACTGACTGTGATTATGGAATGAACATTTCCTTATCCAGACCCTCAGATCTTCTGAGAATGTCAAATATTTTGTTTCCCTTCTCCCTTACCACATTTTTGCCACTTTTTTCCAGGCTGCAAAGTAGCATATAGACACAACTGTAGACTGACATCAGGCAAGTTTAACTATGCTAAGCAGCAGATGATATACACTCAACTTAAGGAGAAATCAGCATGAATATGAATACAGAAAAAAGTATGCATACTTCTTTTTAGAAGCAAAGTGTTAGATGAAGCAAAGCTTTCAAATGTATTTTTACTTCACCTATTCACATACTCTATTGAAGACAATTGTACATCTGTATATTACTAGAGTAAGCACTGAGACCAAAAGTAAAACAAGCTTCTACTGTTTGTACATTTTACACTCACAAAAATATCACTTTGAACTAGTAATAGCTTTTATCTGTGCAATGCAGATACAAAACACCAGATCAAAACTCTTGTATTCTTCTTTTGCGAAAAAAAAAAAAAAACAAAACCTGGGAAGAGCAAGCTTTATGCTTAGAAGAAGGAAGAGAAATAAAAATGATCAATGGAAAGCTTGAACTTTACTTTCCCTGTTGTGTTTTGTTAGATGTGAAAGACCTCTCAGTCAAGGAGAGAGTAATTCTTAGGTGAAGCTACAACCGCATGCAATTGCAATTCTACTGGTGTACAATACTCTGTGCCAACTAATCCTGCCTCAATGTGGATGACCACCCGAAAGTCAGTGACTTCCAGCACCAAGGGAGAAAACATTAGAGCTTAGAAGAGAAAAGCAGGAAGCTTTCTGTACATCTTCTGACAAGTGTATGAAAGACACCTTGAAAAAAAGAAAGTCATGCATTTCCTTCTGGGAGCTGACAGAAGAATCTATTTTAGCATCTTCTCTGAGATGACAGAGTATGTTTAGTTTCAGTGTTACCATCTTCTGCTAGCTGAAGTAACAAAACCTATTAGCAAAGCTGCTGGGGTTTGCTAGAGCAGCTTGACACTGTGTGAAGCTCCATTAGGCACCCAGCTAGGGACAGCATGAGGCATCCTTAGTGGCAGTAGTTACAGGACCATGAAGCAGCTAGTGAAGATGGCTTAAAATAGGCTTTGCTAGCAACACTTCATAATTTCAAACTGAATACCTAAGCAGAAGGAAAGCAACCAGCTAGCCTAGAAGTTGCCTTTCCCCAAGAAAAAGAAAAAAAAAAAAAAAAAACAACTCCAGACAGTTTGTTACAATAAATCTGCTTTAATCATTATTTATCTACTTTGTTCAAATTTCTTTCCTTTGATACGAATACTCTTTGTTATTTGATCCACAACTGCAAGTGAAAAAAATCAGTTCAATGAACACCAAAAACGTTAGCATATTTTTCCAGGTTCAAGGAAGGGGCTTTAATCAATGCTTTAGCAATGACCTCCACTTAAATCTGACCATAATCCATCCCCCTAGTAAACAAGTTCTGGAAGACAAGTTACACAATGAAAAAAAGGAAAAACCACTCACACTTACTTGTACTTGATGTATTGCTACTGAAGCCCATGCAAGATTTGCTGTTGCAACCTGCAACAAAAGAGAAGTCTCTATGAAGAAACCTTGAGAACTACACATCAGTGACATGCCTCTTGTCTCTATCTACCCACTAAGTAAATTGAATGAGCTGTTTTAGACAGGCAGGCAGTAACAATTTAAGGGAAGACATAGGGAAGTTATTTTGAAAGAGTCTCAGTGTACTTGTGTTTCAATTTTAGAGCTTACCAATGGTTTTCAGAAGCAGAACTGCACAGCCATCAGCTCAGAAATACAACATCAAAACAAACATCCCATAAGCCAAGGGCTTTAAAAATTACACTGTTGAAAGGCATCTGCCATGGAAATAAAATATGCCTTAACAGCTTTCTGGGGTTATATCTCTTCAGCAATAGCTACTTCCAGCTGTAAACAGGCACTGCTTCTCTCATTACTGTTTTGGTGGCAGAAGAACCAGACCTGATCCCTCAGCTCAAGTGTTTGAAGTATGACAGTTTCCAGGCAACATTTCAAACAAATGTCATGTAAACCGCAGCTAGCTATGATGTGCTATCATGCATAATCTCCTGTCCTTGAAGCACAGGAGCTTTATAGGAACACAGGGAACAGAAGCACAAGAGGTCAGCTTTTGCATACCCTCCTAAGGTATTTTTTTATAATTTTATAATTTTAAACAGAACACTTTGCACACATTTCATAAAAATTTCTAGTGCCATCCAAAGGCCTTCTGAAACCTGAATATGAAAAGAATGCTTTAGAACACTCAGAAAGTGACCTTAACATATTTGTAATTTACCAATAAAATACTTTCGTTTAGCAGCCAGTCTTTTCCAAGTAGAACATTCATGAACTTGAGCTACAGAAGGTATTTCATATAAAACATTCATATTTTCACAAAACAGTGCATGTGTGAGACCCACCTGAATTGTAGATTGATTAATGAATAGGAAAATTTTCAAAATTAAATACATCGTGTGTAGGCTGCAGAATTAATGAAGCATGGTTTTGTATGAATGCCTGTTCTTTGTTCTCTGAGCAAGGACAGTGGCACCACCACACTAATCTAGTCCACTATGCTGATCTCTGTCCACTGGTGAAAAAAATAACAAGATGTAACAACAAGCTGAAGTGGCATTGACTACCCAACTAATATACACATTAAACAATAGAAATAAAATATAAACACTAGATGAATGCTAGGGTACTTAGCTTACTGATAAACAAAACATTCACTTGACAAATACTGCTGCTGTTTTCTTTCATTGGGAGGAGAAGTTTTAGTATCTCTTGCCTGAATATCTTCTGTCCTTTTCACACAAATAATTCCTGTTCAGTACAGCTAAACTGTGCCATGGTGGGTCTCATACCACTCTTGAGATAACACACTGGCTAGAATTCACTCCATTTTGTCCTGTGTGCTCAGTTTCCCTTCTCTGGGGGATGGCACAGAGAGAAATCCTTCTTTACATTACAGACATCTTAATGAGGCATAACAGAGATCCTCACTCTGATGCATCCTTACTCTGAGCAAAGAGCATTTTGAGCACTTCAGAACAGCACCAGCCTTTTGACACCTGCTCCATTTCATTTGTATTTGGCTATCAGCTCTTAACTCCAGATGGACAGATGGACATGTGTGGACAATGAAGCTGCACAGGACTTAGATGAACAGAATAATGCATGCAGAACAGTCATAGAAAAGGGGAGATGAGAACGAATGCAAATATCTGGATAGGGAATCATCAGAAGTTAATAAAAAGCAGAAGAGAGCTTTATGAGCATCACCTAGACTGGCAGGTCATCCAGGTACCAGTACTTCTATACAGAGTTTCTAAGGACATCTAAGTCAGGAGACAAAGGACAGGGACCCTGACAACTCACAGCGATGGGACAGGCTAGAGAGAGACAAAAGCTATCAGCTCCTGAAAGGTAAAGAAAAGCCTGACCCAAAACCAGCACATGGTTGTCAACCTAGAAATAAACCAGGAGACCATAAAGACTCAGAAGACAGCATTCCTTGTCCTTCTGTTGCAAGTTATTCTGGAGGAACTACCTGGAAACCTGGTACTAGAAATACCATGCAGACAGACACATCTTGGTGTTGGAGAGTGTGTGGCAGTAAAAATATGAATGCAAATATCAGATATCTCTTTTGCTTCACGTTTGATTTAAAGTAAATCACCTTCCCCTCCTGTGAGACCCAGCATTGAGACTTGATAAACTGTTGCTATAACATTGCAACACTGTTTCACTACAGGGCTCATTCCTTGAGAAGCCACACCAAAAAATTAACTAAAGTAAATTTTTTAATCTTACCATAATGTAAAATAAAGCTATACTGTAAAGTTAAGATTGATACTCAGGATAACTGAGTATTGTCCTCTTTTTTTAAATAAAGTGATTCTGGGATTTGGTATTTGATTTACACTTACATTTAAATTATCTGTCCTGCGTTAACTTCTCTAACAACTCTGTATTGAGTTTATGGTCACTTAAGAAATCTTGAATCTGTTTATCTACAAAAGAGCAGAAGGTAAAATTCTTGATGTATCCCTGCACTTGTATATTTTACCTCCTCTGTGTGAAAATACAATTCACTACCTATTTTCTTTTTTTTTACTAAGAACAAAAAATCAAGCATGAAAAAGGTATATAAAGTCATGAGAAGAGCAAGAGAAGGAAGTTTGGAGTGAGGGGAGGGACAGAGATGAAGTCCTGACCATTGTGGGGAGGTGGGCAAAGGCTGCACACGAGCTCACCTCTTGGTGACTGTGGTGGAAGGCTTCTTTGCCCCAGTGACGGTAGAGCTCCAGGATACCAATCAGGTCACCAATGGCTGTGACAATTGGCAAGCACAGAACAGATTGGATACGGGTCCCCGACTCCAGTCCAGTACCTTTGGGAAATCGCTCATCCTAGAAAACGCAAACATAATCTGATAAAATGTAAAATCTGATAAAATATTAGCAGGAAATTACTGATGTTTTCCTCCCCATCCTAGCTGACCAAATTTGCAGGAAAATTACAAAATTCACTAAAACTCATCTCTCAGCGTAATTTATACGCAGTAATAAGACATCTACTAAAAAATGTAATTTTAAAGCCTCAGTATTAATTTACACATACAGATAACCTTACTGTTGTAAGGTCAGAATTAGCTGTACTATTACACCCAGCTTTGGGTTAGGTTATATAATGCTTTTATTCTCTAATCTCACAGGTGGGAAAAACATCACTTGATTGCTAATGCCACTCCAGATTAAATAAAAACCCAAACAAGGAACACTACCACCCCAACATCCTTCCTTCCAAAAACACCCAAAGAATTTGTAATCACAAAGTGGACTGCTCCGATGTCAGTATTAAAGAGTAGACAACAGTGCTTGCAAGAAAACAAAAACTGAAACTTGAGACTAAGGTTATACAGCTATAAACCTCAACCAACTCAATCTTGAGGAGGAAAATGTGTTCCCAAAAGATTATGCATGACAGTAAGCATCTTCTTCCCTTGCTTACACATCCTGAATAAACTGGTACAAAAGATACCAAAACAACTGTTAAAATAATCCTATCGGCTGCTATAAAAGGCTCAAATACATAACTTTCAATCCTCATAGGGAATGTTCAAGGCTTTATAACTTCACTTCCCCATGTAGGAATAAGAAAGCACCTGGATGTTACAGTTAGTAAGGCAGTCAGCACCCAATGTGCACGTGTGCAAGACCCACTTCACTGCACATCAGTCCTTCAGTACCTGATTTGTACCAGATGTTCCCTGCAGCCTGTGCTTAAGTAAGACAGACACCCCTTCAAGGTTGATCAAAATCTCTCACTTCTCAAAGAAAACAGCAAGTAATCTCTACCTTAATTACTAAGATGACAATCAATTTGAACAAATGACAGACAAAAGAGAGTGGGAAGCACTTTGTAACACGAGCCTTCTGCTTTCTCTTTTTAGTTCTGTCCTCCCACAAAAAAAAAAGGGCTGGCAAGTCTACCTGCTTCCCTTTCACTGTTGAGAAGCTCCTAAAATCACAAAAAGGCAAACCATCTCACCAAAATGAATCCTGCTGTTTGGTCAATGAATCACTGGTATTAAACCAACAAAGAAGTTCAAAACTCCTCCTCACTAACCCCATGATTTTACTTAGAACGTAAAATGAAAACACAAAACTCTTGTACGTAAGGATATCATGATATTAATTGGAAATTACCAGTAACGATTTAAACCCTTAATTTAACTGAAAAAACATACCAACACATAAAACCTTAATAGTCCAGAGTGTGTAGAAAGTACTGACTATTACTACAGGGAAAGCAGTTTCTGCCTTTTGGTGTTGTCGCTCTATTTAAGTGTACTCACTTAAATAAATCTGGTATTTGTTTATAGCCCAAGTCTGCCCACCTAAGATCATAAGATCATACATATTTTTAACAAATAATTTCAAAAGTAGAGACAACAATGTCCAAATTTTTTTTTTTTTTTTTTTTTTTTTTTTTTTTTTTTGTTTNTTTTTTTTGTGGTCGCGGTATCCAAAAATTGATATTCTGGACAGAACTTGAAAACCTGGGAAACACTGAAGAGAGGAGAATGTAAAATTCCTTGGTGTTATAACCAACTAATCCTAAAGTGTTCACACCAAGTACAGCTTAAATACAAATTACATAAAATTGCATAGATCCAACTAGAGGATGAAGTGTTTTACAAAATTAATAAGGACAGACATACAGAGTGCCAAGAATCATCAGAATATCACCTCAGGAATTTCCAACTCCTGTTACAAAAAAGGCTTGAATTTTGATTATCAGTTACATTAGTGCACTTTTCATGTAGATCTACTGATACTATCAGTATTTTAGCCTTACATTAGAGTATGCAGAGATAAAAATCCTGCCTAATAACTTGACTTCTGACTCACATTCTTGTCAGTGTGAGCCCTGTATTAAAATAAATTCTCAAACTTTATTGACTATGTGAAGGTCTTTTTTGCAGTTAATATTTCAAGACCAAGAAGACAGGAGTTTTGATTGGTTGTTTTTTCTAAGTGACTGCTGTGCCATCATGTCCTTTACCTGACAACCAAAAAAAAAGTTAACATAACTAAAACCCAAACTGAAAAAAAACCTAAACCTTTAAAACTAGAAAAAAATTAAATATTCTGAAATCATTCCATCAGTTAATCCAAACTCAGATTTATTTTCCTGGTATCATAGCAGGTGTAAACTCTGTTGTTAAATGTTCATCTCAATAAACATTTCACCCTAAAAACATTCATTCTAAGAACACGCTGCAATGTTTCATTAAAAAAAGAAAGCTTTTTACCCCCAGAATATCTTCTACTAATAATGTTTTTCTGGATCTGGCTACATAAGCAGATACTGTAGTGCCATGTGCAATGGGCCCTGCAGGAATGAGTCGTGGGTGTCCTTCTTTAGCTCCTGGTGGTGTAAATACACACAGACTCTAGTTAGAAGGAAAGAAAAGAGAAAGAAAGAAAAAAAAGGCAATTAGAAAGCATGATTACTTTTACAGTTACTGCACAACCTATGTGGAGTAAAGCAGATAATGTAGAGAAAAACTTGAATAAACACCACTTAATTCTTCTGAAACCTTAGAAAATCCCACTCTAAAGTCACCCAGGTAACTCACAGACAACTCCTGTGGAGAACAGTGGATAACTCAAGTCAGTTATCGTTTATATCAGGGTAGGATTGCACTTAGTTTGAACAATACACAGCATACAAGAGTCACAGAAGAAAACATTACCTGGAAAGAATCTTTATTTTTATCTAGAATATATTTCACTCATATATTTCAATAGAAAATTAACAAAAAGTAGAGATAATATTTAAATTTCTTGTTATATAATACCAGAGATAGATGAAAATGCCACACTACAATGTATTATTAGCATTGTTCTTAAGAATGGCCACAGGTTGTGCTGCTGGTTAATTTTACTCTCAGAATTTGCTTTCATTAGGGCTGCAGTGAGACAGGAGCCGTTTTCTAGCATTTTTCTAGCATTTTTCTAGCATGGATTATCAGAGGTAAAATTCACATGCGAAAACTCAGCATCTACTATCAGCTGTAGAAAACAAAGTGATGATATAACATGCATCCTCCCATAATTCTCCTTTCTTTACAAACATACATAGTTAATGTTATAAAACATTTACAAAACAATTAAAGAAAACAAACAGCCCAACCCTCACTGAAATGTTCAGAAACTAAGGAGGTGCAACATAATATGGCGCAATATAATGCACCATATGGAAGTACTCCTGCGATGATGAAGATATCTCAGCTGTAATGGATTATCAGCATTTTGGAAGGAGAAAGGCGGGACTTGAAAGGTGGGACTTTTTGCTGAGGGGAAAACAAATGGTCAATAAAAAGTATGACATGCAGAGCCAAAACAGATCGATTGAAGTCGATCCAAGAAGAGTCAGTAGAACAACAATTAGGGTATTTAGTAAGTTCAAAAGGAAAACACTCCAGATTCTGACAGAACCAGTACCTGAGTAATTTGTTCTTAAGCAGAAAGTCAGTCCCAAAAAATTGAGCAAGACGATAGAGATTTCTATCCAGCAACTCATTTGCTAATTTGTGGTACAGATGAAAATTAAACTGTTTTAAAAAAAAGTAAGAAAATAGAGCTTCCCCAAACTATTTTAGCACTGACCAAGTGATTTTTTTTCAGTTGGAAGGAAAGATGTTTCTTCCATGGACTAGCCCTGCTGAATATCCAGATTATATACTCCATTTTAATGTTTTACATTACAGTACAGGCACATAAAATAATGGATTTTTCTGTTTATTCTTATCTTAAACCTTGTTCTTCAAACCCATTTATGCTCACAGCATCTTTGAAGTGTAGCCTCTCAAGAAAAATACACTTAAAAAGTTGAATGCTTATTTTCCATATGAATTACAAGAACGTAATTAAAGAAAAAAAACCACAACATCCAAAAAGTCAAAAACATTAAATCAATACATTGAATCTGTAAGAACAAGCCTACTCAATCTACCGGAATAAAAAGCTCCATTTGTTCTTACATGTTTATAATCTAATAAAGATATATATAATTTTAAATGAAAACTTAGTTTCACAGTTGCTTGCCTTCATAAGCTTGAGTTCATGTTTTTACATGCACTTAAATAGAAGGGAAAAGAACATTTTACATAACATAGCCAAGAAAAGCACACCATGATCAAAAAAAAGTACATTATTCTAATAAAACTGAAGAAATCACAGATCTTTTTTTGTTTAAATCAGTGTTCTGGTATAAAATATTTTTCAAAAATAAAAAACGTAGTAAAAGATAAAGGCCATAAAAATACTGAAATTAATGTCTTTACAGAAGTCTGATGTGCTATACATGCTTAAGATTTACTATTTTAAAAGTACTCTTATAATGGGAGCAGTAACGATTTAATGTCTTCAGAGCTGAAAAGGTAGTTTCTGTTGCAGAGTACCATAAAATTTAGAGATTTTTGAAACAAAATGTTTCAAGTCTGATTGATGTAGTCAAAGTAGTGGAATGATTCAAAATCAATAGGATATCAGAGACCAAAGTTGCCAAAGAATAACACTTCTATTCACACCATTCTTCTTATATATTTAAGACCTATTTGATTCTTTTTGCCAAGGTAGCAATGCATTACGATTAGCAAAGTAACTGTGCTGTTTAAGTTATGTGCATAAATTGTGCTTTTCCACACTCATCTCCTGAGTCATGCCCAGCACTAACATAATACCATGCAGAAATCTTTCTCTTCTCAGAAAGAGCTTCTCAAAACAAGAAAAAAGGGAAGAAAACCAAACAGCCACTTGCACCAGAAAACAAAGAACTCACTTCTCCCATGCATACGTGTTTTTTCTTCAGAAAACACCTTCACTAAATCTTCAGTGGCCAAAAACCTGTTAACTCCATGAAGTGTTGCCTGCAAAGGCTGCTTTCACCAGCAGTCTTTCCTGTGTCTGTGTGTACCATTTTGTCTGGTAAACCCCTATGTTGCTAACATCATGAAGTAATGCTGTGAACAAGTTTCCCTATGCTGGAAAAAGTTTGTGAACATTATTTTGCTTCCAGCTTCTTCAAAAAGTATTTTTGCAGAAGTAATCCCATTCTGCTTCTACAGAAAGTTGCAAACTCACAGCAAGGGATCAGTGACCAAAAAACTCTTCACACTACCCAATAGCTTCCAAATTTGTCACTATTACCCCTGACTGTAAAGGTAGAAATCACTGCAGAACAATTGATAATCTTATCCTGGCCATGCTGCACTTGAAAAAAAAAGGCAATTCTTCTCATAACCATATATAAGCTGAAATTAATCCATAAGCTTCTACCATTCCACATTGACTTTATACATGCACCTAATAAATTGCTATGTGTTCTTACATTCCATATTTGATGAATTTAAATCTGAATAGGTTTAAACATTTATTGTCCATTAAGTATGTAGAAATATCTCATATAGAAGCCACCAATGGCAAGGTCAGCCAATCAAAACAAAGTAAACTCTGCTGTGCTCTACTACGGCATGTAACTGAAATAATCTCTGAGGCACCCCACAGACACAGCTTTATGGGAATCTCTAAAATAATCACTGTCAAAAAATAGCAAGTTTTTTATACCACCTATCCAGTTCACATTCATTTTTTTTTCCTTTTGCTTTAGAAACTACTTATGAAATGTACTGCAGTAATGATAGAATTTGTATATTCCAATAATCATTCAGTAGCTCAAAGTGTAACCAGATGCGTGTCCTTACAGACATCAGATATACTGCAAACAGCTTCACAAGTAAGTGAAGAAATGGATAGATTGGGCTCTTTCAAAATTAACTTGCATTTTCTCAGTTGCTCTGAATATTTTACTTCAAAAAAGACAGTTTGTATTTCTGGTAATGATAACTAAAAAAGGTTATTAATGAAAATAATGAACCAGCGGATCTTCATCCGTAAGTTAACTAATATATTGTAAAGAAAAAAGGACATATGAGAATATTAGGACCCTTGATTTCCCAAATACTATACTGGTAGCTCACAATGCAGTAAAAGGAAAAGGCTGAGACAGCAGGATGTTTGTACACTGCTCACAGACTCTTTTGCTGCTATTATCACTTGCAGTGAGCCTCTAAGTCAGTATCAGAAAGGGATAAATAGCTCTTTACTGATAATGCAATGTCACTGTCTCTCTTCAGACAAAAGTTAAGTTATAAAAGACAACCAGTGTAGAAAGAGCATTAGGTCTCTCTACTAGTGATGAGAGAGAAGTCACCCAAAATGGAAGATTCAGCCTGGATCTGACAAACTACCAAAAGAACAAACATTAACTTGGAGAATCCTTTGGAAGCTTCCAGGTTCAGGCATTCTGGCATCTGGCAGTCCACAGGACTCTGCAATTCCCAGTTTTGATCTGTTTATCCTCCTTCTGACAAAGACAGAAGCTCCTTTCCCACATCAGTGTCTACTACCCTATTACAATATTCTTCCAACAAGTTCCACATGGTGATGGACTTCTTTCTTTAAATGTAGTAGGCAGGGGAACACTAAAGTTTGCCATCAAGAACTTCCTGTACCTGGTTGAAACCCTAGAGCACATAGGCTGCTTTCTTTCCTTCCATCTGTGACAGGACAAATTGTTCTGGTTGGGCCTAAAATCTTCAAAATTATTGCTCCCCAAGTTTAATCACTTAATTTCTTTGGATAAAGTCCACAGCCAAAAAAACTCCTATTAATTTTGATGGATGGAACAGTGTGGTTTGGACTCCACTAATGACCTATCATGAACACAGAGATTAAGAGGTTCTTAAAAAAACAAACTGAAGCAAAACAGAAAGTCCAAAATAAATTATGAATTTAACAAATGTTTAAACACTGATGAACACAGACAAATGTTGCAAAATTCACCGTTTCATCTCAGCGGTGTTAATATATATAGTGTAACCCAATGATCTCAGAGTTTTTTTCGACTTAAAGGATTTATGATTCTATTCTATGACCCATGTTTCTTAGGCACTCTAGGTGTAGGAAACACATTGTAGTCTAATATCTTTTTAAAATACTAATGTATTAACAAGTCTGTCAGTCTACAAGAATGTTTCTTGAGGGATGTAAAGATGACAACATCCTCAATTCACAGATAAACCCCCCAACTGGGCTTTCATAACAAGATCAGTATATACTCAATAGGCCATAATAGTTTTTTGTGCTCTTTCCTTAGTACTGTGCACTCAGTCTGGTAAAAAAATTAAGTCAATTATCTTGAATCTTTTACTGTAGCTAAAAAACCCTTATATACTCCTCATTTCTAACAGCTAAGAGCATGCACCTGAAAAATTTCTCATGTTCATCTTGTTATGCTGGCATAACTTGGCCCCCTTGGTTTTTCCTGACAAAGTCTAATGTTTAACAGGGACAACAGATTAAAATCCCAATAAAAGAAAATTAGTAGTAGCAGCAAGTCTCATAACACAATAGCACCCACAACTCTTGTCAGATACTGTTACTACACTAAGAAAGTGCCTGCAGTTTTCAGTGATTTCAATCTTTGGCTCTTCTGACAAAGAGGACAGCCACAAGTTTAACTGATGCTAATTTTCTAGTCACTGTTGGTATGCAGTTTGTTGGAATCGAGCACAACACTAAATCCCATCTCACAGAAACTAGAAACCATTCAACCAACTACATAAAGTTTGCCAGGATTGGATTTAAACTGCAAACATGTATTCATCATTATTTCACAAACTGTTATTTCTTCTTTTCATATAACTGCTTGTAACTAAGCAAATAAAAACCATAAACCAATCTTTCTAAAACTTCCTTGCAGAAGAGCAGAACGAGGTTTAATGATTAAAATTTTGGTTAAAGTACACATGTGGCAAGCATTCCACTGACAACCTGTTTTAGTGGTACGGGTGAGTGGATCTTGATCTAGTTTCTTCCACAGCACAATCTGTTGATAAAACTGGTCCTAAAAAGGCTTCATGGGAAATCATTTAATATTCAACTGACATTAAATTAAAGCCTTCATACTAAAGCATTGCTATGTGATTTGATGCTTGGGGGAAAGAAAAAATTAAAGAGAAAATGGAAATTGATCAAGCTGATATTAAGCGAGTTTAATGGCTTCTGCTGCTCACATCTGTTTCTGTTCAGTAACAGCAATAGATTTTTACTCTTGGTAAAGGACAACTTAAATGTAAGACCACACAACCAAATGATAAAATTATCTGCAGATATTTGTAAAGGCTGTGCCCTAAGGCGTGGATTTTTAGCAAGAATAAAACTCATCATAATAGGGAAAGATGACGAAGAAAAACAGTCACATAAATAATTTGGAAATAATTCACAGCCAAATCCCTTGGATTTGTTATCTGTCTTAGCTGAAGGAGTAGCCCAATACTACCATGCTAAAATTTTAAAGAGCTCTAGGCAATTATGTCCTGGGTTTAAACACAAGTGCTGCAATCTGACTGTATGAAGCACACAGGGTTAAAACAAACAAACAAACAAACCAGCAATTACCACCATTGTTTATAAAAACTTGTTTCTTTTATGATGAATCAGTGTACTTGACAGTTTTAAGCCACATAGTATGCACAAATGTTGGATACTTGTGAAATGAAGATGATGCACTGTAGAACTAGCAACTGGGTTTGTTTTGTTTGTGGGTTTTTTCTGTTTTTGGTAGGAGGTTATGGGTTCACCCTTCTGAGTGGTATCAATTTTTAACTGCACTTAACTCCTGGAAATTTTCCAGTTGATTTACACAAGAAAAACACCATGAGAATTATAGCAGTTCATTGACACAGAAAAGTTGACATACCTCTCTACCATCCCTTCCATTTTAAGGTATGGTCAGCTAAGCATTTTGCTGAAAGACATTTGGCTGAACAGGTCCCAGACACTCCTCCAGGGATGAGGATCCCTGAGCTTGCACAAGCAACAGATTGTCATGCTTCATTACAGCCACTACTGAGCAAGTTTTCCCAATGCCATGTCAAGCACACTGCTTCCTGCCCTACACATCACAGGTACTGGAGATGATTCCTTTCCTCTCTGCCTTACCCAGGTATATCTTCACCCCTCAACTTTCTTTTCTGTAGACTATGAAAAACCATTTCTTTTGTTTCCTGACCATTGTCTCTGCTCTCTCCTGAACTCAGTTCAGCTCCTTCAATTCTATTTTTTCTTAAAGTGCAGTGTTCAAATGAACCATTATTCTATCAGGGGCTTTAGCAGTGGAGAGAGAAATAGGAAAAAAAATTTACACTAGGGATAGAGTTCTGTTTGTGCTACATACAAGCGTATTTTTGATATAGCAGTGATTATTGCAGACTTGTTTTTATCTTCAAATTCACTGAAAACCCTAGAATCTTTCTCAGAGTCATCAACTGCTCTACACAGAGAGAGGCAGTATGTGGAAAGACGAGCAACTTTCCCAGCTAGATCACTGTCTGGTTTCTTCTGATCATTTTCCAAAGCCCATTTTGAAATCTAATCTGCTCCTACTAGTATCTGCAGCTCTATATTCTCTCTTCACCCATCTATTAGTGAATATATTAAGCAAAACCAGATACCTGGATAAATCTTTGCCAATTTATGCAAAACAACTTTCCATTCTGATAGTGAAACACACACAATTGGACTCTGTCTAATTTTATAGCAATTTCTGCATTCTCCCTGTAGTATATATTGATGTATGCACAGACTGGGGAATGGAAGGCTGGAGAGCAGTTCTGAGTAAAGGAACCTGGGGTCCTGGTCACTGGCAAGTTGAACACGAGTCAGCAGTGCCCTGGAAGCCAGGAAGGCCAACCCTGTCCTGGGGGACATCAGGCACAGCATGGCCAGCCAGGCAAGGGAGGGGATTGTCCTGCTCTGCTCTGAGCTGGGGCAGCATCACCTCCAGGGCTGGGGGCACGTTTGGGTGACACAACATAAAAAAGATCTACATCTGTAAGCAGGGATCCAAAGGGAGGCCACAAAGATGGTGAAGGGCCTTGAGGAGCAGCTGAGGTCACTTGTTCTGTTCAGCCTGGAGAAGACTGAGGGGAGACCTCACTGTAGTTACAGCTTCTTGTGAGGGGAAGAGGAGGGGCAGGCACTCTTCTCTCTGGTGACCAGTGACAGGGAGGGATTCCTGAGGGAATGGCCTGAAGTCTGTCAGGGAGGTTTAGGTAGGACACTGGGCAAAGATTTTTCACCCGGAGGGCAGTTGGGCACTGGAGCAGGCTCCCCAGGGAAGTGGTCACAGCACCAGCCTGACAGAATTCAAGAAGTGTTTGGACAATGTTATCCAGCACAGGGTAATTCTTGGGGTGTCCTGTGCAGACCAGGAACTAGATTTCAATGACCCTGATGGGTCCCTTCCAACTCAGTATATTCTATGATACTAAATTCACTGTGAACATTTACCACAAATCCACTTACTTGACTATTAAATTAAACAAGACCAAAATTTCCCTAAAATGGATTTTGATAGTTATTTATTTCTTTCAGCTTGATAATTAATTGACTCAAATTTAAACTCAAACACTGGAACTAAACAAGAGCTTTCACTCTCCATTGAGTACCGCTATTCGCTGGCAAATAAGCAACAGATTTCTTCCACTTTACACATTAAAAACGCCCATGGTCTTAGAACTGATTCAAGGGTAAAGACCAAAGTTTCCTGAATTGACTTGCAGATAGAAGTATTTCAGCTAGAAACATGTTTAAAAGACTCAGATTTCAGAGATGTCTACGCATTCAAAAACCACAGACAGTTTGCAAGCAGTACGTGTTTTTGCCTGGGTTCTTAATAATTCAAATCACCCACCTCATAAACTCACTAGGTGGCACTACATACACATCAAGCTGCAACAACTTTTGCATGACCAGAAATTCAAGAATGGCTCAATAAAATACACCCTGAAGCACAGAGTATGTGCACATATTTGTGGCCTCACATAATTATTTCTTACAAGAAAACTATTGGAAACTTCTTTCTGAAGCAAGGATAATCTGTTTGTCAACACAATTTGCAGTTTCAGGAACTAAGAAGCACAAGACCAAGTAAAAGCAGCTTTAAGTGTACGCCTGTTAAATTCGAAGTCATACATCTTTACGTAGGAATCACGGTGTGATCATGAGGCAAATTACTCATACAAGTAAGAACTATAAACAAGAAGTATCTCAAGAATTGATTAATATAGTAATACGTTAGGAACTCTCTGATAAGTGTTTTAGAAATTTTGTCTTGAAAAGATGTCAGCTTACAGGCTTAAATCCATGCCCAGCTAGCATGGTACTTAGGCAATTGATTTACACGCACAGTATCCAATACGAGGATTTCAGCAAATCCTTTAAGTCACGTTTGAAGATGATACTTAATTAAGGTTATAACAGGAAAATTATGAACTGTATATTCATCCCCATAAGAAATAAAAAAGAAAATTGAAATAAAGTCAAGTCCTTTGCTGGAGAGTTGTGAAACCTTCCTGTTTGCTTTGGAAGTGTTTCTGCTCTCCAGTATACAGTATTTTTAAAATGGCTGCTATGTACATTAAGAAAAAATAATTTTATTTGCCTAACTATGCTAACTCACAGACAAAAATAATTCCTTAGATATGAAGAAAATTCAAAAGCCAGAGGCAGTATGGGCACAGGTGTGTTTTGATCATGACCCTGATGAGGAAGCTCTACTGTTTTTAGCATAAGTACTTTGCAATTCATTCTACCATATACATAGCACAGGCAGAACCAGATTCTGATACACTGAGCAACTGCATGGGGAAGGAAGGAGCTGGGCATGCAAGGGGTGCTTACCTGCTAGAGGGCAATCATTAGAAACGCAGAATCACCGTCAGAACACTCTCAGCAAGGACTGCACTGAGTGGTAGTGCTTCCAAGCAATTAGAACACCCAGAAGGATGTTAAAATAACTGAACTATCCACACTGGCACCATTCTGGCACCAATTCTAAGTAATACATGAAGAAATGCACTGGAACCTATGCAAGCAAGTTCACTCAAATAAATATCCTGAAGGCATTCAACCTGAACTGTCAGCCAGAAGTTCTTATGCTGTTTTCCAACTCTAATATAGAATGTTAACTTCAATAGACAGAAAATGGGGCCATAAAGAAACTTTATATATGGACATATTTTTACAAATTTAATCTTGTGCTGTTAAACTCCAAAGGAATTTTTCCTAAAGCATTGTCCTCCTTTAAAGGCCAGTGTATCATCTATGCTTTATAAAAATAAAGGGACTGGCTAATTTAGAGCTGTTCCTCAAATTAATTTTCTTTTAGTTCTAATATAATTTTCATGTAAAGAAAATTCTTCCTATATTAAATATGGCACCAAAAAATTATTTACTATGCACTCTTAGTAATCCATGAAAAAAGCAGTTTGCAATGACGTGGCAATTTTCTCAATATTAAGAAATAATAGCACAACATATTTAGTAATCATTTACTGGTTTTTATTTTGCAAGAATCAAGCCTTTTTGTAAAAGGAAATTATCTTATAGCCTAATTAGAAGCTCACTATTTAATACAAGCTAAAGGTAGGTAAGAGTATCTCATATAGTAAAAATTTTCCTTTGATGAGACTAACACAAGTCAAAATTATCAAATCTGGATCAGTTTAAACAAGCTAGAGTATACCTACACACATATAAAACAGGAACTGAAATGAAGTAGAGTTACTGCTTATGCTTCAGGTTCCCTTACAGAATATAGCCAGAACACACATCACTAAATATTAGAAAACCATTTGAAAATAGTTATCTACTTGTTAAGAGGATTCCTCCATTCTTACACACTCCCCTCCCAAAACCTAATTCACAAAAAGGTGTGCACAAACACACACACACTCCTACCTGTATAACAAGTAGATATTTTCCAAGCTAATGAACAAAAAGCCCAATGCTAAACTGGGGGGTAGGGTCAGGAAGGGGTGGGCGAGGGGAAGGATTTTGCCAGATTTGCAAAATTCAAATCAGAAGTCTAGCACCAAAATATTAAGCCACCAAAAGCAGATACTATTCTTCAACACATGGCCATAGATACTAAGCAAATACTTTGTCCAGGCTAATCAAAGGGGTTTAATTTTTTTTTCAATTTCAGCTTAAAGAATTAGCTCATTCCTGCTTTTGCTATGCAGAATCTTTTTGTTCCCATTTTAAAAAGGCATTTAATAAAAATAAACAAAACCACATTGCCAGTGTTTGCTGGGCAAATGGCTCATCTCACTTTGGATACATCCTTTAAATTAAATATTCAAGAGACAAGAGCAATCCAAATTAATTTCCAATGACAATTTCTTATAAGAAGTAGGCTAATGCATTACCATTTAGTTACAAGACTACAAACATGAGTTTGGCCCAAAGCCCATTAAAGTGAATGGAAAATCTCATACTAACTTCAAAGGATTTGGGATCAGTCCTTATAATAACTGCATGAAGAACATTCCATTTTGGGTGATGCTGCTACATAGCAGTGGTTAATAAAGTCAATGTATTTTTTTAGTGTTTGGAGCTTTTTTCAGGAAAGAGTTGGAATACCGAGAAGCAAAGAGATTCATCTGCCTAATATGTTATATTAAAAAAAAAAAAAAAAAGTGAAAAAAAGGGAAAAGCAGAAGGTCATATAGTACCCAGGCACTCAGGGTATCAGAAGGGTGTAAGTAATCCCATATTGTGTCACACTAATCTAATAGGAAAAATCTCACCATAGTACAAATTCTTTGTCTCAAGCCATAAAGTTAATTTTACTGTAATCTTTTACAATGCATTTAGAGATGAGCATGCTCAGCTTGCAGGCAGTCACTGCCACCAGAGCTGTGCATTTGGATGGAGGCTAAACTTCCTACAGGTTCCTGCCTCTGGCAGCAGGAGGGAGCTTTTCAGTGACTGTTTGCATCACCCCCTACCCATGACAAAAAAATGCTGTCACCCACTAATGAAAATCAAAGATTGCATTCATAAAGGACAAACAACACATTTCTTAAATTATACCTCTTGGTGAAATAGTTATTTAAAATATATATGCTATTTATTTGCTTAACAGAAGTCATTGAGAGAAAACAGATTTTTTTAAATAATAAAGCGGGTTATCTTTATTATATGAAACAGTCATACCACAAAAAAATTAAAAACCTCATTTCCATTTCTTATAGGAAATTTCAGCATGGGCCTTATTCCACATCAAGTTAGTTGAAGGTTTGTACATCTTCAATTTTCTTTTCCACTATTTCAAAAATTGAATTTTTACCCCTTTTTTCTGAATTCAAATATTGCACAAAGAGCAAAGGAAATTGGCTAATGAACAATACAAGAAGAAACTATTAAAACTGGCTGTGTAAAGTAAGGAAAAAAACAATGAGAAAAAATATTTTCCTCTTTAGTCACTACTTGTTTCTTGAATCAATAAAAGACCTAAAATTTCTGACAAATTGTGATTTTTAATTTGAGGGAGCTGACTAAAGTACTAAACTGCATTTCCTTCTTAACAGCCATTTGAAATAACTACAAAGTCTTGTATCATGCTAACTGTACAAATTAAACTGGATAGAAAAAGATGTAAGGTATTCTAACATTCGAATAACAAAAGAATATTGGACTCTCACTGTTATTTGAATTACATCAGAAACTAACTGAATTAATAAAATTTAAATGTATCATTTATTTTCTGCCAATCAGAATCCACATCTCAAATTTACATTACCTCACTATCAAGTTACACCAGACAATTAACATTTTAAAAAATCAGGGAGATAACTAGATGCAAAGAAAAAGCTGTGCAGACAGTAAATCCAAGTTAAGTTTTCTGTTTCTTAAAGACAATTAATAATTGGGCTAAGTCACAAGTTAATCTTCCTGAGTCAGAGAAACAATAGCATAACTGCCAAATCTTAAAAAAAAAATAAGGATCTAAATGCAGAGAATATTTTTTTTTAATTACCACCATTATTATATTTAAAAAATACTTGTGCATGTAGAGAAAAGCTGCATTTTAATCCAGTATACTTACATTATTACATTCTCCCAGGAAATACAGTGCAAATCCATCAGCTTTTGTAGCTGCCAAAGCAATAACAAAAGAAATAATTGTACTCACAGGGAAAACTTGAATTTATACAACATATTGGAGGTTAAACTATAGATTCAATTCCACTTAGGACAAACATCTACGATTCTAAATGTTAAGATCTTTTGCTGTGTCTCCTAAAACTTCTGAGAATCTACAAAGTTAGAGGGACCACAGAGTTCTTGCTTTCTTCATTGGCATTTACTGCATTCTAAAAGATAATTAGAAACAACTTCTTTATACATCTACACTCCAAGGCCTACTGTCTGTAAATGCAAATTAATTCACAGAACTGAGGTAACAAAGTATATTTATAATATAATTAGTCAGATACCAATACAATTTCTATGAGTAAAATAAATGCCAATTGTAAATGTTAGGCTACATTTGTCCTTGCCTTAAAAGAGAAAATCATGGGAAAAAGAGGAGTTACAAGTACTGCTGTAAAATTTTTCTGCACCTAGCCCATATTAAAAATACTGACACTCACCATAAGGTTTATACATTTTAGATTTCTGCCAGATTCAGACTGCGGTATGAAAGAGGGCAAAGTCAAGTGACTTAAACTCTCAAAAGTTTAGAGTCAAACAACCATAACTTACTCTCATAACCATAAACTACCCTCAAAATCAGAACAGTATATAGTGTAAAACGTTTTTCACCCTGCTTTACACAAAGGCTTGGGTCATGTGTCCATCTTTCCAAAAACTAATACATATTCTAGCCAGTAAAAGGCATATCTGGTACCTATTGTTTTATGAATGAACTCAAGAATCCTTTTAGTGTTTATTTCAGGGGAATAATTTTACTTGTGTGCAATCGAATCAAATGGCTTTCTTAATTTCTTTGACAAAAGGAAAGAAGTTCCACTGTGTAGTTACTTGCCCATTGCCAACTTCATGGCACTGGTAAGAGTTGAGGGCAGAGTAATTTGCATTCAGATTTTAAACCCTTCAGCTGTAGTCCCTAAGTATGTTGATCTACAAGGCAAATAAGTACTGGAAAGAAAATAATATTAAAAAAAACCCCACTCCCATCTGATTAACAAAAGAAAAATAAAGTAATTGTAAAACATAAGTACTCTTTATTGTTAAGTCTCACTTGCTGGGTATTAACAAATTTGATTTGCTGTGAGTTGGACTTCAATATCCAAATAACAGCTTAAGCAAAATCAGCAGAAAAAAGGTTCTTTTAAAACATCATATATAAAACAGAACTATTACTCATCAAAATGATTAAGTAGCTGGGACAATAAAACCTTTCTAAAGAGCTCACTGAAATCTACTGTGACATTTCCTATTGAAGTCTGAGCACATCCATTCTGGGTAAAGAGAAGCCAAATTACACTTATATTGTTATTGAGAGTGTTTTGTTTGTTTTCAATTTTTAACTTTTGATCAGATGTAGTATTTTCTTACCACAAAAGGTACTTATATCAGATAGAAAAAAATCAGTTAAACATCTGAATTTAATTTGAGATCACACAAAAGATATGTCATCTTCCAGTGACATTTCAGTTTCCAAAGGAATTTAAATATGCAGTAATATCAATGATAATTTTTTTCAATTTTTTTTTTTTTTTTTAATTTTCACTATTGAAATTGCAATACCGTCATGACCAGAACAGTCAATTCTTTGGTTCATTTAACATGAGACTCTAATATCGCAATTGGATATGCAACTCTCTCCAAAGATGAAATTCACTTAAGTGCAGCTAGGGATTCACTGAGGGACAGAAGGTGAAGTAAGTTCACACTGAGAGAACATCCGCTGTTATCCCTCAATATCTGTCTTTATTAATTAAACCACATAAGAAATGAGCTGCACACTGATGCTGAGTAACAGCTCAGAGGCATCTGATTCTCCTTCTTACCTATTTTAATGATGCTGCTCAGTTCATACAGAAGCAGTTGGTTATCTCCTCCTGTATCCAGGCGCTGCTCTATGTAGCTGTTTAATTCGTACACCACGCCTTGCATATTCGTATCCTGGTACTAGAGAAGCAAAGATGAGATGAACATTTTAGAATAACTGAGATGCATTTTGCAGGTTTTAAACATAGAAAAAATTTTAAAATAATATGTTAAGATTTCAATACTGAGCCAAGCAGAATAGTCCTGATCCTTCTGCCTGAAGAACAAGGTCACTGCTAAGCAAGAGGCACAGCACTACAACCTCTGTTCATTAGACATTTGCTCAAAGTACACCGAGAACATCACTGAACAAATAATAATCACCTAATCTGAGCCAGGGTCATGGACAATGTCTAAAGAAAATTAGAGAGATTACAGTTATCAAGTAAGTAAACTTCGATTCCTTCCTTTTAAGCTCCTAGTACACCAGGAAAGGAAGCAAGCAACTGCCTTAGCTAGCAACTTCCACCTCATATTCATGTGCCAAATGATAGAACTGTGCCAAGCACCAGAGCTTTCAGGTGGTGGTAGCTCAGGAAGCTCAGCCTTTCAAATACAGAAGCAATTAACACCAACCAAGTGAAGGACAAAAATCATGAGTCAAAATCATGCCAGACACTGTGGCTTTGCAAGCATTTGTTTCAACTGATGATGGCAGACACAAATCAAATCTGTTGGCAGATTACAAATCAGTTAGGATATTTAGATGGGAGCCATGGGGTGCTGATTGCTGGTATGACGGAACAGCATGACATGGTTAAAATCTCACAGGAAAGGAGATGCAGACTCCCTTCAGGGGCCCAGCTGCATTTATTTATCCATTTCCCAAGTTCTGAAGGGCTGATAAAAACAGCACTAAATGTGTATGTGTAGCATGACAGCATCACAAACAATAATTTCACAGAAAGCAATACTTGGCACTAAGTAAAGATTCATTACCCTGCCCAAAACTGGTAATGTGGTAACTGAAGAAAGTAATACAGACAATTACTTACTGAACTCCATGATGCAGTAAATTACATTGCTTAAACTAAAAATTAAGCTGGTGATATTTAGACAAATTAATGTTGCTTGAAAGACTAAGGCTTAGTCTTCTGTTCATTCATACTTCAGAGCCAAGTTTAATATAGATCAGACTAATATAGATTACTATGGAAAGTACCATAAATGCTCAGAGTAGCCCACCACCACTCCAATGTTTATGTGCATGTAGGTAACTGCTCAATATCTTTCTAAACCTTCTCCGTCTGTAAATGTGGGTAAACCTCTACACGTGACACTTACCGATGGATTAAGCACATAACTTGCACAATATATTTCATTATATGACTTTTATTCCCTCTCTTATTTTCATGCATACAACACACTACATCATGAATAGAGAGCATGTAAAGATATATATTTAGGATACATTTTGATGCTTCATCTCAAAAAACCCCAAAAAGCTCCATAAACAAAAAAATCCAAAGTGCTTCCTGGATGATATCAATTCCCAGTTTCTTTAAATTCAGCAGATCTTAATCTTGACTTTAAAATGGCTCCTGAGAATATACAATCTTTGCCATGACCTCTTTTTAATCTATTAATCTATCGTTCCACATGGACATATTAGAACACTTGAGTTCTAGACTGTCCAAATATTCTCAATGTATAACAAACCTGACACTTCATAATTCTTTCTGCAAAATGATGTGATGGTTATACATTTTGACAGCGATGTAAGGTCACACTGCATAAATGCATAAACTGCTGCAAGTCTTGAGTTTACAATACAGCATGCCACCACCAGTATTAGCACCATATGGCAGCTGGCAAGCTTCCACTGCCTGCTCTCTGTTGTGTCCCACATTTACTCCTGTATGGTTATTATTCAAAGGGAGAAAACAATAGCATAGTTTCATGAAAGTGGGGCTTTTATACTTACAATCTGTAAGTAGCCATAAAGAGGAAAATGTTGAACAAGAGTCTACACTATCCAGACGTGCTAACCCCAATCTGCAAAAGCATGCGTAGCCACATACCCTAAAGCAACAACAGCTAATCAAGTACACACGCACAAAGCCTTCACCATGTGGACAAACACCTTCTCAGAATTTGGAAACGAACACACATCTTTAGCCTGTGACGCACAGTCAAATCACCAGAGATTAAAGCTAACACGTTAAGAGAAGGCATCATCAAAATGAGCCCACTGGAACAACAGCCATGACAGAGTAACTGCTTTCCCTCTAATCAAGCAGCAGTTCAACATGCATAGTAATTACATAATAACTATGTGCCCTTTATCCTCACCTCTGCCACATATGCTTGGAAACGTTTGGAAAGCAGGGCAAAGCGTTGCCCACACCCATGTCACCGAGAAGATGGCAGCCACACAGTGCCCGCCATCGCTACACGGCACGTCTGGTACTGACCACTGCACACCCACAACTGGCCACGTGGACACAGCTTCTCCACTCCCACCATTAAGTAATTCTCAGTTCAATCATCAACAAACATTTACTCCGTCATGCTGTGAAATGTTTTTCCTTTTATTACAGTAGAGTGAAAGGGGTTTTTTTATTAGGTTCTAGGCATTTTAGATTGGATAACCACAATTATGTTTGGTTGAAAAGCCACAATAGCCTTTATGAAACCATGTATATAAAGACTGAGTAAGTCATCGGGAAACTTTGGTACAAGCACTGCCCAATGTGCTTGCTAACACAGATTTGTGCACATTTGGTGTAAAATTTACTTTGAGAAAGCAACTTTCAAAATAATCAAACACACTTGGTGGAAAAAGAGTAGTTATTATATATATATATATACACACACATACACATATATACACTCTATTATATGGAGTAAGTAGAGTTTCTGAATTTGCAATTTAAACATTATTAATGCTCATCAATTTTTTTCTTAATTCATTCCTCCCATTGCTGATTTCCTTTTATTTATGATTCAGGGTTTACAAGTATTTTGGTATATTTATTGTAAAATTCTGAATTTCAATGACATTACATAAAATAATTCAACTAGACTAAAAACTAGTTTAGTATGTCATACCAGAATATTTCTAGTAGCTGTGTATATTTTAAAGCTTTGAAAATGGACTAACAATTAAGAAGAGAAATTGTGTTATAAATATTCATAATAAAATTTATAAATATAAAGTAAGGTTGTTTTTATAGGATTTATGCAAAAATATTTATATGGTTCTTAGTCTTTAGAATATTGCCATGTAATAGAAGACAACAACCCATGACAGGTTAAGAACAGTTTTGGTACTTAGAACTAAACAAGGAGGCTAGGAACAAAAACATTAAAGATACTGAAATACCATAGAATGAGATGAATTTTAAGTATTCATTCTAAACAATTAAAACACGTGGAGAAACTAATATTCAAGTACACAGTTTAATATCTAAAGTTTAAAAAAAAAAAATCAAAACAACAACAAACAAAACAAAAAAGAAAACCCACAAAATGAAATTATTTCCACGCTTTGATGGTCATAGGGCAGCTGTACCACAGGTATTCTATGCTTTTGCAGGAAAGAAAATGCCCCTTTGCTGCAACAAAAAGCCTTCATTAATACCAGCAGAGGGTCAGTAAGTGCCAGCATAATCCAGAAGTTGATCTGTTTGCTCTGTAATGTCTTCAAATGTCTTATGCATAGCCATGAGTAAGTTCCTATGTAAAAGTAACAACCTACTACAAAACTCTTTCTCCAGAGCAACAAATGCCTGGTTCTGCAACAGAACTTGGCCCTTTTGCAGGCCTTAAAGTGTATGACCCTATTGCAGACCAAAGTTAGAATAAACAAGCACCTAAATCCCATTTAATGAGGAGAGGGATAGCCAAATGTTCTTTGGGGATGCAGAAATTCAGTGGATGAAGAGAAGGGAAAACAACAACCAACCAACCAACCCCAAGTGTCCTGGGAAAACTGTGCCATTGTAGGTTTCCCTTATTTCATTCACTATGCCAGAGGAGCAGAAGGAGGGGCCAATGTCTATCACTGCTGTGCAGTCTGCCTGGATGGGGTGTAAAATAAGAGCCTTGGCAGTGCTCAGTGACCTGATGCTATACATGTTGTAGCCAATGTCACCAATTTTATCCAACTGCAAGGCACCCTTGAGGTGTCCCAGGGGGCCACACCATGGACAGATGGAGAGGCACTTGTAACTCATGACATTTTTGACCCAAGATGTGTAAGCAGGCCAAAAACGGGGGAAAAAATGAAAACAAGCAAACCAAGCAAACAAACAAAACCCAAAGAGAAACATCTAAAAAAAAAAAAAAAAATCCCCACCAAAACCACAAACAAAAAAATCAACCACAAAACAACAACAAAAACAGCCTCAAAAAACAAACAACAAAAATACTTTGTGAAATCAAAATGGCATTCTTCAGGAAGAAAAACTAAACTCTGCTGTCCAGGTAAGAAGGAATTCCTGAATCAGGATTATTTTCTACTGGGGCAAATAGAGGCTTGTGTAAGGAACCTCAGCTCTTGAAATCACTGAGAATTAAGGGGGTACATAGGCCAAGGACATTGTACACAGACAGAGGAGTTTAAAACACCTATTTTTGATCTGGTTACATCAGTTAGTTTTAGATAACCAGCTTCTTCAAACCGCCTAAATTAAACTGTCAATGGCAGCATCAAAACTTGCAGATAATGAATTCAAGTAATTCTGTGCAACATTTTCCACAAAAGAATGTCCTTATGCAGGGACTGGATTTCACCCAAAGTTCTTCAGTCACCTTTAAACTGACGGCTCCTCTCTTCTCTATTAGCACACCACAGAACATAGGCAGTTGCTGAACTGAAAACAGCCAAAATCTCCTCATAAACTTCCAGCCAACACAGGTTTTCTTTCCTATAAAACTATAGTCTTGGCAACAGGAGTCATTAGGGAAAGAATTTAAAGACAAATGGAAAACACCCTCCAAATTAAAAAAGAATGCTTGTTTTAAGTCTTAATGGTCTGAATTAACATTTTATTGAGATGTCAGTCCAAAATATTTCATGCTAGGTATTTTCATACTTGACCAGAAGTATAACAAGACAGGTTTTACCTATCTAAGCTCTCAATGACATGGATACTTGCATAATAAAAATGATTTCCCAACAGCAACACTTGTGTACTTCTCAAAAAAAAAAACAAAACTGTTGTCACAAAAAGAAGTAAATAAACTAAAATTTCATGCGTTGTTCTGAAATAGATCAGTTTTCCCTTCTCTCAAGCAGCATTATGAAAAATCCCGTATGTGCAGTTACCATCCTGATTTAAGAGACTTGCTCTATATAATTTTCCAGTTGCATCCATAACTTATCTTCTGGAAAGATAATCAATACTCAATTACGTCTATCTTTTCTAAAGAAATACTACATGCCCTTTAAGAATTTTAGCATTATTACTTTATTTACCCACATACTAAGTGTTTTTTTTAAACTGAAGAATACTCCTGTGTTTCTTTTTTTCATTCTTCCTCACAAAAGAATGCGTAACTAGAAAGGAACATATTGGCGACTAATTCCAGTCCCTTGAAGGCAAAGGCAGCCTTGTAAGAGGCATTTGCTTTAAAAGTATCTAAAATATTCATTCTATGTGTCACTACACTTTATCACAATGAGTATTCAGACATCTGGTGTAGAAACAAAGAAGGCCGGACCTGTATCACAATAGTCACCTTCTTCTTTAAATGCAAGGAATTATTTTATTTTAGTGATAGTAATGTCACTGCACTTCTGATGACCAGTGGGTATAAAGAAAGAAATGGCTGCTGGGGAAAAATTATATTAAAAAAAAAAAAAAAAAAAAAGGNATTTAATTAAATCAATACTATTATTCAGTAGTAATTTTTATGTGGAGTGAGATAGGTTGTCTGCCTGTTTGCCACGACTGTTTTATGTGTACTCCTATCTTTTCTAGGACTGGTACTTTCACTGGCTGCAATATTTTGCATTGCTTATCTGAACTGTTGGCTAATTCCCATCTTGCATGAAAACTGGTGTTTGTTATTTTGGGGCATAGATGACCATGAGATAACTACATTTGAATTTGAATAACACTGAAAACATATAAACTGCACATATGAAACAAAAATATGGATTTCGACTTCATTTTAAAAAATAATTAAATAACACAACCCCCAACCTTATAAAAGGCTAATCAAACTGCTTGTTTCAAAGTGGAAATGCTGAGCCAAAGGACACGAAATCCTCGGACTGAAGAAAGCGGTAAGCAAACTTACAGTGCCGAGATGGCTTTCAGAGGAGCAATGAGCTTGGAGGGGAAACTCAGAAAAAATCAGGAGAGGTAACTGGGCTTGGCTGGAGTAACCAGTTTTCTTTAAACTTGGACACTGGAAAGCAAGCAACTATAAAGAGCAGTATTAGCTGAGGTGATTAACTTTAATGCTTGTACATAGCCTCAGAGAAAACTACTCCTACACGCATTTGTCTGACGTCTATTCTTCTTGTTTTGACTGGAGAGGACATGGGTTAGAACTTGCATGGTAAATAAAGTTTAGCATTGCAGCACCATAGGCAGGTATTTAGGAATTTTTTCTTCTCTCATCAAACACCTTCATGACAAAAGCAAAGAAGGGGAAAATACGAGATGATGTTTGTCAGCAGAGGCCCTATTATGATGCAAACCAGCTCTCTTACTCTGCACAGAAAAGACCCACTAGTTTCGAAGGCACACATTTCCTGGCCTTTTTATGGAGCTGACCTCCAAACCTCAGAGAGACAGTGAAGACCTTTCCTAGAAGAAGCTTCTTACCCCATAGCCCCCCCCTCACTGATGTCCGTTCTAACCTTCCCATCAGCTCAAATGGTAACACTGATATAAATAGCTTCACAATAGGAAAAATACATCATAGAAAGCAAAGGCTTCACCTATGAGAAAACATTATCATTACATAGAATTAACTATATAATATTTTATTAGCTGTAAGGCTCATAAAACTTCTTGAATATCTCAATTATATCACCTCTCCAGATTATATAATAAAACAGCATAATGAGCTTCAGTTTAACTTGACAAGGCTGAATACTGCTCCTCTTTTTAAAAAGCTTTTTATAAAATGACATTCCCTCCTAATACTTGACTTGCAAGCACTCTAAAGACACCATGTACAAAATTAAAAATAAACTTCTTCATTTTCCTACCACAGTTGCTTATCACTACCACAGTATTCACAAGGTTTTCTTTTTAAAGAAATCAGCTTATACAAGCATCTTCTCGTGACAATAGGTGCAATGCCATTTGCAACACTTCTGAAGGCTAAATATATATTTATATATATTTTTATATTTGTTCCAGTTCCCCTACCTTTTGATTAATTTGTTCTCAGTTCTGGGACAGCATAAAAACATCTAAATCCCATATTTAGTAAGAAGATACTACAAGGAATGAGCCTGCTTTGCCAATGTGTCATAAAGAGCCCAAACCTTTATTATCAGTCGCACATTGAAGATACATGCAATTACTGCAACTATTTACTGAAAACACACTTGCTAATTCTCTGACTGGCAGTGACATACTGTGCTGGGTGCTGGCTGGTGCCAAGGCAGCTGCCAAAAAGCTGCAAGTCCAAAAAGGGAAAAGGAGTGGATTAAAGTATCATTCCTGTTTCCAAGAATAAAGTACTTTAAATGAGCAAGTCACTTGCTAGGTAATAATTTTCTGGTGTTTATATGGTAAACTTCTACAAAGTGAATTGCTGTTGGCATTGCCAGAGTTTACAAAGCAAGGGTACTTGCCAAAAAGGCAGCTTCATTGGAAGTATTGTTCAAGTAAACATGGAATGGAAAGTTATTAAGCAAAATGAACAGCTAATTTTACCATGGTCGTATCGAGAACACTGAGTATTTTCATTTAAACTTCAAAATCTGAGGTACAAAGGAGCACACATTGATCACGGGAGACTTAGCAGCATGTAGAACAGAATCCTGGCTATAGTTCATGAAGGAAAGGGGTTATTTTTGCCAGCTAAAAAGAATAACATGTCTCCAAAGTACACTGTTTTCACTAATGTTGTCAGAGAGCTACATCTTTAGTCTAGATGTGCATGAATACACATGCACTTAGTGCTCCTCTATTTTTATTTCTTTTGCAGATAAAACAGCAAAATAACAAAGTATTCAGCTTAAGTTTTCTTCATCCAAGTAGTTCAATACTTAGTTTTCTTTCTGAAATCCCTCTGCCCAGAAAACCACTTATGTAGCTAGGATGGATGGGATCAGCCAACACACATCTGCACAATAACTAAGCAGAAGACTCAGCATTTCCAAGGATGTTCCCAATACTACATCACGCAAAAAGAAGATTCTGTCCCCAGTTACATATATTTCATAAACACTGGAAACCAGTATTCAGAAAAAAGTTCACAGGTTCACTGGTCACAGATGCTCATGAGGTATTTTGTAAACAGAGCTGCTCTTATGCCAAAAGCAGTCTATAGGAATCAGGAAATCTTTCCCCTCCACCACCCATCACATGCTACATCAGGCCAAACGAAGAAATCTTTCCATATAATTTCTGAACACCCACAATATTGACAAAATTGCCATTAGCAGACCAGAATTAAAGATAATTCCAAAAAACTTATTTTCTATTCTACAAGTCTCAAAATGTGAATAGTGCAAAAGTTTTCTACTGTTTTCTTTTACTTTCTCCTCTCCCCTTTCTTGAAAAACTTGAAGTGTCAACAAGCCAAGTGTGCTCTTTTATTTTAATTTTCTACTATGAAGCTAAAAATTATTATATATTCAAAATGCAATTCCTATACAACAGGATTTCAAAACTTCCATATCAAAATTTCTTAATTTTTCAAAGTGTGAAACTGCAACATAAAACCCTTGAAAATAGTGAAGTTTCCTTCTAGCAATTAAATATTTTTTCAGTATATTCCTACCTCATTTTCCAGCTAACATGGTATTGTTAAGCAATCAGTGATTTAATTCTGCAATAAATTTCCTTCCACTAACCTTAATTTTTCCTTCCCTGTAATACAAGCTGCTTCTTGCAGATGTTTTCAGGAATTAAAAACACTTAATGACTTCAAAACTCATAATTCTTCAGTAGGCATGAACATGTCTTTTTTGTCTGAAAAACATTACTCATGTACAGAACTTTCCTAATTTAAATTCTAATTGAAGTTCATATTTTAATTAAACTGGTATCTGTTTGAGCTGCTGCTGAAGAAAGAGGATGTATTACAATGATGTGAATTATTATATATGGCATTATTCAAAATTACAGCAAACAAACCTGTTTATTTGTAGCATGGTGTATTATTGAGTACCTTCAAGTACTTTACTTTTTAAAAAGCCAAACAAAAAAGTAGTGCAGCACCGTATACATACCAAGTGCACAGTGATTAATGGCTAAAAATAAAAGGGAGAAAATATTTACTTAAGAACATCTGAAGTATCATCTGCACCCTACTGAATCCAGGGCTTCAAGTGAAAGCCCATCAATCTTTAGGAAATCCTAAGTCACTCATGACTTTGGGGGCTTAGATGGCTGTAACCAGTCTGAGAGACACAGAGAGTTACTGGCAAGGCAGACTTGGGGGTTCAGAACTTGTTTTCTTTGCGTTAAATAGCTCAGATGTGGCAACTAAGTATATTCGGTAATTCTGCTTTACAACTGTTTTGGTAAATGTTAATCTACTAAAGTAATGACAATTAAAAGGTACTTTCCCATATCCATAGTTAGAGTTTCTGAGATTTTTAGGCAGATCTTCAGTTATTTTGAGACCAAAACAATATATATATAGATATACTAATAACAATAATTCCAGGCTACACCAAAAGGTATTCACTGTCATTACAGTAGCATACTAAGTGATGAACAAAAACCACGTTGAAAACTAATGAATTACTTAAACATATTAATTTTCACCAAAATTCTCAACATCCTTATAAGTCAATGGCATGTCATGTATATGGAAAACATGTGCTTGAATGAACATACTTTAGAAAACATTTAATCTCTTTTTTCTAGACACACTAGGTGAACTTCTGTTCCCACTCATCCCAGCCCTCTGCTCACGGGGTTACAAAACAGGTTTCCATTACCAGCCTTAGCTCTCTTCTACTTCCACTGAGTGCAAGAGCATCCAGCCCGTTTTTGCAGTCTTTCAACCTGCCCTAATTATGATGTATGTTTGACACTACTGTGCTTCTCCTGGGATCATGAAATAATTTATTCAAGAAGGAGAACAAAACAGGACTATCATTCCACCTCAGAAAATCGTACAGGTTTCCCCATCTTATGGGGTCCCTCAGGATGGCTGGATCCATCTGGGGGACACAGGTTGTCCTGTACTGATCTTTTCTCATTCACAGCAAAGGCACTCATTTCTAACAGATCCCTGTAATTAGTCCTCAGTCATGGACACATATTCTGCAGGACAGTGTCAATCAGATGCAAGGCTAGGGTTCAGAATCTATTACTGAATATAGTTTTTTAGGATTTTACATTGCATTTTCATGCAGACCACTGCAAAATATTTTAAATTAGAGAATTTAACTCATTGTACCATACCACATTTCAAAAGGGAGTTATTAAATAGGGAATTTTTATTCCCTTCTTATGGTTGCCATCCATTGAGGCAGTTACATTGATTAAATAGTCTGATGTTATGTTCAAAGTCCCATGAATTTCCTGGTTTCCATGAAGTACCTTTTTAAAACCAGATGATGAAAATAGCACTGGGACAACTCTAAATGCCAAAAACCCTTCAATTTATTTACAGTCAATCAAGTGTTATTAATATTTATTTTCCTTATTAACTGTTCTCTAGGCAGTCTATACAACATTTTTTTTCTCTGGAGATCAACTATAACCAGGGAATAGAGTTAAATCTTGATAAGAATCCATGGAAAAATCATCTCAAGTGAGCAGTGGGCCACTTCTTTTTAGAGGGGATAGAGAGTAACACTTACCCTGCTGACTTCTTTAGGAGCCGTTTCATCTAAAAAGAAACAAACCAAACAATTAGGAACTCTGAGAAGTTTCTAGACTGAATGAAGAACAAGATATCAAACTTCAAACTATTTTTGCACATCTGTACAAAACTTTCCTAAATATGGTTTGATCAAGGGATTGAAATATCCTGAGACTGGCTTGCATTTACAAATTTTTAAAAACATCTAAAGCTAAAAATCAGTTGAAATTAGGTTAAAGTATTTAGGAATTCTATCCTGACTTAATAATACAAAATTCCTTACACTTCAGAATTCAGAGGGAAGCTGGCACAGGGCAGCTAAACACTACATTTATATTCCAGTCCAGTAAGGGTATTGTTAGTAGTCTGAGAATTAAAGGCCTTTGTTATCAAATACATGACACCAGCATCCTACAAGGAAGCTAGCAAGCAGACTTAGACCTTCTGTTCTAATATCAGATACTAGTCCTGTTGACTTCTTTGGATGTGGAAAAAAAATCTTGTAGCCATAAGAAAAGAAGAATATCACTGATGTGATCTGTCATAACATGTTAAAAGGAAATAGATTACAAAATTTTAAATATACATATATATATGCACACAAATTATAATGTTTTGTCCTTTCAAATGCAAACAGGACTTTCGTTTTTTGTATGTGTAATAGATATAAATAAACATAGGTACAATATCGGAGCTAAAACATTGACTAGTATTTCCAAAATATAAGGGAAGAGCAGCAATACAGCATGAACACATCTGCCACAGGAGTTTCCAAATTTCAGTTTAAACACACCAAAAGTAACTTAAACACACCTTTACAAACTTCCAGTTGGTTAGTTTTTTTCTGAAAACATGAAAAAGAACTCAACCTTTTATTTGCTCCTAGAAATCAAATTACTATACTTTGGAAATTAAAATTAAGTCAGGAAATTGATTTAATCTCACAGAAAATACCATGTTTATATTTGTCAAAGACTCTTCATATCTTGCCATTTAAGATAAACTTTTAAACTACAAAATTTGTTTAAAATTTTACCTAGATTTTCTAGCAAACACATTTAATACACCATTTCTGACAAAAGAATTCTCCATAGCAATACAGATTTCCCCTAAAAAATGAGTGATGCCAAGGAAAAAAATATATTTCACAACCATGAGTGAATATTAATCTCCTTTAAATGCCAGTCAAATGATATGACACTAATTTACACTTGGAGAACACAGACATACATTTAATTTGGTTATTTAAGGCAGTTCTGTTGCTTGCAGTGCAATGTGTAATACATGCTCTGCCACATTCAGTGATGTTATCTTCCTGAACAGGACAAATCTATAAGAACAGCCAGAGCTACACTCAAAATTCATCTCCCCTACTACCTGATTTCTGACACTGAGCAACAGGAAATATGAACAGAAAACAGTGATGACATGACACTTTTCTTGGAGTTTACTCTCAGTTTTCAATAACCAATGGATCAAACATTTCTTCAATCAGTGGTGACACTTTTCTGTTTAAAGGATGGGATTTTTTCCTCACACTTTTGTGGGGTAGGAGGAGTGTTAGATTTTGTTTAGCTGGTAATTAAACCTAAGTCACCAGTCTTCTGCATTCTCAAAATGCTATGAGCTCCACAGCTCAAATACATAATATGAGAAAAACTATTTTATTTGGAATCTGCACACTGTATATTTCACCTGATGTCCTGTATATTCACTTATTTATGGAGCCTGTGAATCAACAGATCTCTCAAACAAGTCCTTCTCTGCTTCATATCCCATATCTAAACTTCTGCTGGTTTGAGAAGTCTGGTCTGATTTTGCTGCTGGTAACTCACCACTCCTAGTTCATCTGTCCCACTGCATCTTGCTGGGGTGAGAAGTCCAGAATTACAGGCAATACCACAGCTAGGAAAAACACAGCTAGGACTTACAGAATGACACAGGGATGATTTAGGGAGTTTTTCTCTATTTGGAAAGAATAATTCCTAACATTGTACTTGTTCCTTGGTAGTTACTGAACCCTGGGCTAACGTTTTCGAACATTTGTAATCTGTAATACTGATATCTATCTCAAAATGATAACTAAGAGCCCCTCACTGTGTGTGTAAAATTACTTCCCCCATGTAAAGCAGTCAGCATTCATCAGAATTAATTTTGCCACCTGTCTTAGCTCTCAGTCAGTACCTTTAGTACCCTGGATTACTACACCCTTAAAAAAAATTAAAATCTCATCTTCCAAATTACCTTCAACCCTGTATCCTCTTAATCCAATTCATGATGTATATATGGAAAAAATGGATAAATTATACTAGTGATCTCCCTCTACTGGAAAAAAAAAATATCAATGTATTGTAACATATGGAATACAAATGACTACCATCTCAATTTTATTGCTTTCACACGATTGTAAGATATAACTGCCACTGCAATTTCAGCCTAACTACCTATACAATTCTAATTAACAACTGCACAGTACACTACAGATATGCATAATAATCATTATAGTAATTAAAGACAGCATCCATCTGGGAAAGCTTCCATGCTAAACCCGGTCATATAAGATAAGAAGAAACAGAAAATAAGAAAGGAAACAGAAAAAAAAAATCCACAGTAGCTTGTTGTTTGGCACAGTATAAATGAGGCTAGGTTTCATTTGGCTTGGTGGTGGGTTTTTTTTTGGGTTTTTTTTTTTTTTTTTTGTGTTTTTTTTTTTTTTTTTTTTTGGGGTTTAAAAGCCAGTAAACTTCAATCGTGTGTGAAAAAGTATTAAATTGTGTAACTTAATAGGAAAAAAATCAGATTTCATTTTGCACATTGAAGAAAATAAAATCCCATTTCACACTTGGATTTCTATGCATGCATTAAAAAAAAAAAAAAAAAGCCAGTAAACTTTTGACAATTGCAAGGTGCTAAGCCAGAGCAGCCACAAAGAAAAGTTTAACTCAAAGAAAGTTTTCAACATTTCAGACATCAAATTTTGAGGCATTTACTATGGAAGCAATGATTCTAATAACCAATTAGTTTTATCACAGGAGCTCTTCTGGGAAAACAATATTGACTTTCTCCCTGGTCTTATGCTGTTCTTTTTGCCGTGTAGTTAAATGCTGGTATGCTATTGTTGATGACAGCAAACAAATGCTCAGGATTAATTCTGTTTATAAGATCCCAGATAGCTCTACAGCTACTGTTTCCTACAGAATGCTTTTCCACAGACCAGGTGTCAGATTGACCTAACCATTTTACTTTTGAAAATTTGCTTTAGGCTTCAGATAATAAGACACAAGTTGTTTGTAATGCAATTAAAGCAGCAGAGGTATAATTTCTGATTTTTTTTTAAACCTTGAAAAGTGTCATATACCTATAGATCAAGAGAAATTCCACAGCAATTTGTGTAGATTTGTTAAAGTCTGATCTCACCACCATGAAATAAAGTTTACCATGTTTACTTTACCTCTGTGATAGAATGGCATCAGTCAGATGAAATTGGGCAGTCTATTTTAATTTCAATTTGCATCCTTGTTTTAGACATCTTGAATCTGGCAGCTTATGTCTCCACTGAATTTGTAAGATCTTTCAAAGACACCTCAGCTGAGGGTGGGTTTCCTAAAGCAGTAACTATGACACATATGCAACAGAAATTTCAAGCCATCACCCAAAAACATTCTTGCTTCTTAATGCACAATCTCATTAAGGGCACCTAAACACATCTCCTGATTTTCAACAGTCTGGATTGACCTCTCAATTCAGAAGCACTTGTTGTGTTTCTTCACTGAAAACTAACATAGATTTAGATATTGAAAGGGAATATTAATTAGATTGATCACTGGTGGGACACTGTTTCTTTCTCTGAAGCAGGACAAAACATGAATTCTAGCTATTTTACATGAACAGTAAGATCTACATTTTTAAATTCCTGAAAAAGGATGTTCAGTTCTTCCTCTTCTTAACTAACCTGCATCAGACAATAAATAAGGCCTGAACCACGACTTCACTGCAGATGGTAAGCAGAGAAACATATTGTCTGCCAGGTGTCCAAAAATTTTAATTCACTCCTTTACATATAAGCAAACAGGGCACTACACACAATAGGATTCAGCAGACTGTGCATTTGACTTCATTAGACATACCTAAATCTGGTAAATTTGGAAGCTTATTATTTTCTCTGGTCTTAGCCCACACTAAACTGATGAAACAGTTGGAGCAGTTTTGCGGGATGGCTTATTCTGGCCAGAAAACATCCAAAAGGCATCTTCTGAAAGTATCACCAGTCCTTGTGAGAACAGAAAGGCAGGAGGAAGATCCAGGGTTTTCTTCTGTTTCCAAAATTGCTTATCAGTACAAAACACATCATTGGTAGCTCCACACTTATACCTCCACAATCATAAAAATCCTCAACTGCACCATGTACGTGACAATTTAAGCCAATCTAAGCAGGGCATTCCCACATCTGCTAAAAGCTCCATAAAACTCTATACAAGTCTGTCAAGTTTAATACACCTCAGCAAAAATCATGTTGGAACCTGGGCTCTGGCCATCGGGAAGAAACTTTATAGTTTCCAGCAGTAAATATGCTTTACCAAGAAAGTCTATTATTGAGTTTTATGGTAATTAACCAATGACTTCATATCCTATTCAACACAGCTGTTGAATGACAAGAGTGTTAAAACTGGTTAGCTCATCTACCTTATCAGTCAACGAGGTGCAATCACCACTGTTTATCACCGGAATGCAGCCACAAGACAATGGGCTGAAGAGCATGTAAAACAGTTTATCATTTTTTCATACTTACCAGTTTACAGCTATACCTTTATGCCCATGCCTATTGCTTTTCTTGTGCAACACACAATTCTGCCTGGTTTTCACTCCACTACCTGCACTGCAGCTTTCTTTAAAATTGATTACATATCTTGCAAGCATGTTTGGTGAAGGAAGTCTCTCATCCAGTAGTTACACAGTTTCAGAATTACTCTTTTTAAATAAAACCTGATTTTCTCTTTTTGTTGTTGTTGTTCCAGAAGCCCTGGTTGCCAAGTATCAAGTACCATTAGCTTTTACTGCAATCAGTGTTTCTAAGAAACAGCATTATCACTACTAATCTGTCCTCTCACTTTTGAATAGAGCTGTCCCTTTACTCATGAATATTTTTCAAATACCAAATTCAAACTTCAAAATCAAAGTTTTATTCTGTTCAGATGTTTTCAAAGAGAAGGAAAAAACTACATTGCTGTTAGCTCAAATACTACTCAGACATATACCTTAAGCAATTGCATTAAAATCAATAGAACTGCTAAAACATGCATTGGAAAACAGAAATGCTTTCATGTATTAAATGTCACGGCATTTCTGTAACGTATAGTGATAACTGAAAGATATGATTAAAAGAGAACACTGCTTAAAGCAGGTCCTACAAAGCTCCAGCAACCTGAGAAAGCCCCACTGGATCTTGTCCACTGCAAGACATTTGGATATTTTAAAAACATGCACACTTTTTGGACCCTACTGGGCTTCTTGAGTTTGGCTTGTTTATTCCTAGACCATGAATACCTCTTCCTGACTCAAAAGGTGCCTGGAGAACTTTAAGGAAAAGCACATCCTCCTGCCTTCCCAACGTCTATACACAGCCCACGCTCCACTCTGAGCCCAACGAGGCAAGGGATGGGCTCCCACATCTCAGTGCCGTGACCTTCCCATCCCTGGCACAGAGAAAGGCTGCCAAGACTTGTTGGCCCAAAGAGAAACCAAGAAATTTCAGCAGGCTGTCAGCTTCTGGAGCAGGAAATACTGCATATGGCTCAGTGACAGCAAGAGAACATAATAAACTTACACATGTTAGGAAGAATGTAATCTTTCACTTACCCTGGGGAAATAGAGAATCAGATAGCAACATTTTTAGTAAACTTTGTGCTTTTAATTATTTCTATTTTTTTTCTCATCCCTACCTTTTTGGTCACTGTATTCTCATCTCCTTCTGTTCAGAAACATAAAAGATTGGTTTTGTAGGGAAAACATGTCTCTGTAATAGAACTGTAAGCTATTGGACTCTTAGGAAGTTGTTTAAAACGTTGAGATTCCAGTGTTTATTGCTATAGAGAATCAAAAGTAGAACAAAAACCTTCACAGCCTGCCTGCTTTTCTTCTTTCTGCACCTCTGACTACATTGAAAACAACTGTCATGTTACTGAACTTTGCAGTAAAATCCTCAGAATTTGCAGAAAAATCAAGATTGAGTAGTTTTCTTCTCTTTAGAACAGTTGACAAAAGAAACAAGAGAAAATGCCCCAGAGGAAAAGTTTGCTAACGTCAACAAGGGTAAGGGACCATTAGAGTTTGAGATGATGATAGGTTCCCACGTGAGAGGGTGCAGTGATCCAGTGTGAAACATATTTATGTCAGGGGAATCATTTCAATCCCTCTGAAGAAACCATACTCTAACCATAACAGAGGTACCTTTGTATTAGAGTTGTATTTTATTTACTTTATTCTGGAGATTGAAGATCAAGAAGCTGAAAAAATGTTTAAATTAATCAAGAAAAAAGCCTGAAGACAGACTAAAATTTACAAATTAAGCTTTTCTGCTTTTAGGATATTTCAGTTGATTTGTTAGTAATCATAATCAAGCCCTCAGTGACTGAGTTGAATATTACAGAATAATGATGTGCAGATAATTCACGACTTTGGAGTCTTTGAAAAATGACATGTCATACCAGCATGATGAACAGATTGAAACCAAGAGAAGATTGAACTATTTACTACTTATTGGTACCACCACTGTGAGTAAAACATTTTGCTTGCAATGAGAAGACGGCTAAAAAATATATAAAATTACAACTTCAGTGAGTGGAAAGCAACAGAATATGTAACTACAAAATTACAGACAATTCTTTATGACAGATAATGACAGCACCTTATGAGTTTCTGAACTAGTCAGTTTTATTCTAAAAAGATTTTATAATGACAGATAATTATAATTCATAGGAATGACAGAAGAAAAAAATTAAAAATTATCTTTTTGGCTGCGCTACAACAATGACAAAATCCAAGGCTTTGTGGAGTTAAGTATTCTTCTACTGACATTTGAACAAATGCAAAATTTTAACTCTCTCTAATAGCAGGTGCAGTATTAAATATGCTAGGCCAGATTTAGAAAAGTTTTCAGGCTGGGATACATGCACTATTATTTAAAAAAAAAAAAATTCTCCAAAGCAGTCTGGCACCCAATTCCTTGAAATGAAAGGAAGTTAAATACCCCAATGGAGTAGATTTGTTGATTTACCACTGATCATGTGAGAATGGTCAGTCATTAGGTTGTAGAGACTCAGCCATTGTAAACCTCTAAGACGATATTAAGGTTATGTGAAATAATTGAGGAAGATTATTGAGTAGTGAGCCTACTAAAAGACAAGATTAAAATGTGATGAATAGCAGTTGTCCCTGGCTGAAAACAAGAATGTTCCCAATGAAGCTCTGTTTATACAGCTCTGACTGGTCTTGTGTAACCTCAAGGACATGCTGTAACAGCCAACATCAGACACTTCAGCACCAGAACACATCACAAAATCAGGGCACCTAGCAGTCCACATCCATCAGGAGATATGGTCATTAAATGCCTTGACACATCAGCATCCAGATGGATCCTTTGACCCAGACTGGTTGTCCAAGAAGTTCCACAAAAACTGAAAGGTAGAACGCAGTCCCCAGTGGACTGATGATTTCTGAGTATCCCAACCAGACATCCTCATGCTCTACTATGCCAACAAATCTACTGCATACCAACTTTCAGTACAGAAACTTTGACACAGGTTTCAAACTGAGGGTGGGCTGTGCTATCTGGCACTGATGACCGTCCCAGCATAAGAATCTAGGTCCTTGAATCATTGAACCATAAGAAAGAGAGGTAAATAACACTATCTCTGCACTTTGCAACATGAGAAAGACTTGGTGATAGAAATCATCCCATCCTTAGGAGTTGCAAACCAAATGTGCCTCAGACACATAGACACACACAGAGAAGAGATTACACTGGAAATTTTGGAAGGAATTCTCTACTCACAGATCACCTGAGAGATGTCAAGAAAAAAAAAAAAAAAAAAAACGGCAAATANAAAAAAAAAAAAAAAAAAAACAAAAAAAAAAAAAAAAAAAAAAAAAAAAAAAAAAAAAAAAAAAAAAAAAAAAAAAGGAAAGCTGGATATTCAGATCTACAAGCTTAGAGTAAATGAAAAATGAAGAACTGGATGTGTTCATGCAAGACAAAATTACCTTCATGTGAATTTTTTATTTAACTAACAAAATCCAATGCAGATGGTAAATTAATTGAAATACTTAATAAGAAATCAGGAAGCACATAAAGAAAGCAGCTGGAAAGCTAATAAACTATATCTAACACAGCAGTAAGAGAAACTGGAAGTACCACTTCTGTCGGTGGAATAAAGGGAACCAGAGCCAACTGCACCTCTTCAGCACGGCTGAAGTTGCCACCTGCTGGGATAAGGAACTGTGTCTATCTCCCAAATTGTCAATCTAAGAACACTGCTAATGATCACACACTGAGAGCCAGCAACCAAGCGAGAAATCCATTCCTGCAAGTATGAAAAGGGTAATTCATAATCTAAGCCTCTTCTCACCATGCTTTCAAAATAGTTTTGAAACAGTCATGATTGAGGGATCTCATAATTTGTCAGTTACAGCATCCTTCTTCCAAACTTCTTTCATCAGGTCTGCCACAGAATTATGTCAACACCAAAAGGAGTTTCTTATGTAAGCAAACATCACACACCTACTTGGATGAGGAATTTGGAAAAACAACCTCGTGACACAAGTGCTTCTTAGACACTTCTTTATATACTACATCTACCTAGTACAGAAACAGTAGAGCTGTGTTAATTAACCTATCTGGGTCTGACATCTACTCAGGTATACATACAAGGCCACCCAATTCTCACATGCAGCAGTAATTCCCTCAGGAGCTACTAGCGGACCTGACCATTTGTAGACAACTAATTGCAGGAGTGAGATTAAGTCGCCAAACTGTACACCAAAGAGAACAGCCTAATAGCTACATATTAAGCTGGTGATTCAAGAGAAAAACATTAACATAATTAAATAAAGCAAGACAGAAACAATAAAGAAGAGCCAAAGAAAAGACTTTCAAAACAAGTTTCAAAAGGAGGACATGAAGGGAGAGAGGGACAAAGATACCAGGATAAGCAGGCAGCTTGGACAAAGATGTCAGATGCTACCAACGGTTATGTACTTTACTGACATCTCTAGGATTATTTTACTTTCTGCCATGGTAGAAAACAAGATCCAGTAAAGAGAAAAAATACAGTATAGTACAGATGAAAAAAACTCAAACTGCATCTAAAGAAAATCCTACATGTAAGTCACAAGGTAAGATTTGCACAAAAAAAAATATATATATCCTTTTGTTTCCAAGATTGTTCACTGCTACTGTTAATGAAAAAAGAATGCTGGAAACTTAAATCATAAGCTTTAAAAATACAGCTGTCAAGAAAAAAAAAAGGTAGTTGCTTCAGTGTGCCTTGCCATTTTCCATCAAGTGAACAGATGGCATTATTAAAATTCTAGTAGAATGAAGTATTTATAAGTTCATTAGACAACACTTACTATACAAAAAAAAAGACAGCAATATTGCAAATAAAGCTGCTGGATTCAAAATAGCATGAAAGTACAAATAAGGGTTATAAAATCACGTTTATGAGTTAGTATACAAAAACAAATATGCCAAATGAAACAAAAGCACAAAAGAAATACAGAAAAAGCTCTATAAAACAGTAATTTATTTTCCATGGTCACTTCCAAGTTACTCCATGCATTCTGAGCCTGAATTCTATAAAAAAGACTTCAAGTTTGACAGTCTCTAAGACAGCCAAAAGGAAAAAAGCCTATTATATTTGCTTTTCTTTAAATTTATAAACACAATTTATACTATGATATACAATAAGTAAGAATGAAATTGCTCCAGAAATAATACACACAGAAATGTAAGTCTTATTCTCTGAGGTCATGTTCTTAGGAAATAAACAAAAGGTCAGTGCTTCCAAATGCTGTGCCACATTGACTTATTTGATTCCTAAGGTGCTTTATCTGCTCTTCTTTTCACCATTTTGAATTATTAGCCTACACTGAATTCAATCTGGAATCATTGATTTGTAATTGATTGCCTTACTTTCTCTTGTCTGTCTACCAGCCATAGCAATGTCTTGACTTGGTAAACTGGTGTCTGTTAGGATTCTAATTAACTTGAATAAGATGCAAATTCCTGTCACCTTCAAAATGTGCCAAAATGGATTTACTATAAAAAGAGATAGCTAACAAACCTAAAATTCAGCTTTCACTCCAAATTAATATATACCAGTTCCCATATGTGCAGATTTATTCAAATGCACACCACTTCTCTCTGCAACTTTTATTAGTACAATCTGTGTTAATGTTTAAACTCCTTTAAGCACCCTGTCCTCTCTGTGCATATTCAGTCTGAAACGTCATTCTTGGAAAGTCCTTGCTTTGATACCTACATGGAAAATGTCTCAACAAGGGACACATACAATTTCCAAGTATGAATCTTTCTCCAGAGTTCAAAGAAATGCATGGTGCTTTTTCTTTTGAGCAATGAGGAGAACATCGATGTGTTGGAGTGACTCCAGAGGAGAACCACCAAGCTGAGTGGAGGGATGGAGCACTTTTTGTATGAAGAAAGGTTAAGAGAATTGGCATTTTTTTCAACCTGGAAAAAAAGACTTGGGGGTTACATAATCACAGCCTTCCAGTACCTGAAGGGAGCCTACAAGAAAGATGGAGAGAGACTGCTTACAAGAGCACATGGTTACAGGACAAGGAGGAATGGGCTTGAAAGTTGGTTTAGATTTGATGAGAGTTAGTTTAGATTTGGCATGATACAGAAATTCTTTACTGAAAGGGTGAGGAGGCACTGAAACAAGCTACCTAGATAAGCTGAGGGTGTGCCATCCCTGGAAGTATTCAAGGCCAGGCTGGATGGGGCTCTGAGCAACCTGGTCTAGTGAAAGATGTCCCTGCCCACAGCAGGGGGCTTGAAACTAGATCATCTTGAAGGCTTCTTCCAACTCAAACCATTCTGTGATTCTATTACCTAAACCATATCCAGCATTTTGTCAATGTTTGTCTATTACTTAATCAGATCCAACTGATGCAATGTCAGATTAGAATATTTGAAACTGTCTCTTCTTGAAGAGATGAAACTAGCTAAAAAGGATTGGAAATATGCAGGTCCACACCAGCAGAAAGGAATTTGAGTCCGAACTGCCACTTCTGTGCTCTCCCCCCCGGCCTTGGGGCAGTTTACAGCTGTGGCAGTGAGCCATAGATATAATCTAGAATTACATAAGCAAAATGACCAGTGCATGGGAGAGGCTGGATATACACACCCAGGGATGGAAGCTGAGGGCAGGCAGTGCAGGCTTAAATCAACCACAAAGCTATTTCCTGGGAACAAGAAGGTTCTGGCCGGAGCAAACGCTACTTGAGCAGACAGGATATATTGGCATCTCAATTTCCTAATGACTGGGCTATTCAAGGCTAGTTGGTGCTGACTAAAGGAGCCTGAAATTCTGAAGACTTTGAAGGAGGCATTGAAAGTTCTCTTTGCTAAGATGATTGCTACTTATTTAACATGACAAGTTCATTCATATGTAACAGCTTAATATGTAATAAAAAAAATGCAATTATGGCTTCCTTCAGGCTGGAGACATGGCATCCTCTTGAGTAAAATGTAGCAGTTGCTGAGATGTCTAGATTTAATGAGTTCTTCCATTCAAAGAACATGATGATCACATGAACATTCATTTCTATTTAATACTGTCCTCTAGCACAGGACTGGAATGAGTAAGAAGCTTTAGTATGTTTTAGGTACTTGTAGAGCACACTGAGAAAGATTTTTGTAAGAATTCACTCTATTCTCTTCAAATCTTGAAATACTTCTTAACAAGCAAGACAAACACTGCTAAGTCGTATCTCTGAATATATTCTTTCTTTTGGTCTATCCTGCATGTAAATGATGTAGGACTGATTATTTAGATGATATTATTTTAGGAACAAAGTAAGGGCATGAAGATTGAAAATTATCTTCAGCCTCCTAGTTTTGAATTTTTTAGCCAAATCTCAAGTAGAAAACAAGCATGGAGAGAAACTTGATTTGACAACACAATGACAGAATCCCTAACCTTGTTCTAAAAAATGCCTGTGATTCCAGCAACTGATTTACACCGTATTTTTGCCTGTGATACTTTCTTTTTCCATTACAATTCCAGAGATACTGAAGGAATCCAAACCTACTCCCTAATTTACTTTCTTTTGCATGCTGACTGTAGTACAGCAATGAAATTGGATAAGGTGTGCCTACAATATCAATGACAGGGTAAAATGCACTTGGTTCCAAGAAAAACCCATTGCTAAGGACTACAATTTTTTCAAAGACATTTAAAGGAAAAAAAAAAAAAAGAAAAGAACCTATTATGTTTCAGTGTCTTGGGAGAAATATGACCTACATGGCTAGAGAAAATTTATTCCTGTGAATATCTAATTCAAAAGATTACCATAAAATAAAAAGCTATGGCTCAATGCTGTAAATAGGTGGATGCACCCTACTGTGCAGTAGAGAGTAGAAAATAATGGCTGGCTTTCCAATGGAAAGGCTTGGCAGTCAGCTGTGTGGTGCAGACTGGGTTCTGTCCCCAAACACATTCACTTTGGCAACATAGTGGGAGGTAGCTCAGAGTGAAAAAATTAGGAAAAATAGACTTTTAATTTAGTCTATCAGTTGATCAATGCTAGTCATATTGTGCATAAATTAATCCACAGAAAACACAGCAAAATAAATATTCAGAGGGAATTTTTTAATGATGGAATCCTGTGTTCTTCTACTTAACATCACTTTGTAATTATGAAAACAACTAAAAATCTTTATTAAATACTTTAAAAGTTCTCATCAGTCACTAGACTTACTCCTTTTTCCATATATAATTTAGCAAGTGTCCTTTAACTTGATGCATAAAAGGATTTCCCACAAATATAAAACTGCATGCATTCCTTTAGAAACCCACTCTAGCATATTGGTTTAAGCTGACAGCTAATAATAATACAATCAGGACGTACTATTTAAATTGCAACTTGTTATATCCTGGAAAATAGGTTTTCTTTAAGCCCAGGCTCAGTAGCATCCTACTTCATGGGAATGAAAACTAGCAAGGAAAGGAAATAGAACAAATACTACGTATTTATTTGCATCTATGGGGTGCTAATTAGTTGAAAAGAGTGAGTGTCTCAGCCTGCCATCACCAATATATTATGTTCCTTCTTTTTGTAGCCTACATGCATCTACTCCTGCTTTTGTCCTTTTCTCTGTCCTATGTTTTCCCAAAGGGCTCTCCTTTCAGAACATAAGGGTAAGAAAGAAACTGTTTGGGGTAAAGACACTTCATATTCCTATCTTTACTGGGAACATAGCCAAGGATGTTTACAAAAAGGGTGAGTGGGATAAGCAGGTAAGCTGTTTTCTAAGCTTCTCTACTGGCAGAGCAGCTCAGTTTTTCATGTATTATGCCACAGTATGTTTGAAACACTAATCTTCAGAGCAGTAATTTTCTAGTAAATGCTGAAACTAGTAGTGAAAATTTTGTAAGATTCTGATACCTGAATTTGTGCAAGGACTCAATAAGCCAAGAATTTATAAGCAAGTTTGGAGGGTTCTTCAGATATGAATTCAGTATGAAAGGCAGGAGCAAATACTTGGGTACTGACAAATTTTTTTTTAACCTATTCTTTGCATACAGTAACTTTTTAGACAGTCACTATGACTTGATCTTTAGACATGTTTTAGGAGCAAAACAAGAGCTTTGTATCATCAACTCAAAGAAAGGCACCACTGCTCAGTATGTATTTTCCTGCAGCATTTCAAATGGTCACAAGGAATTCCAGATATCTTCCCTATGAAAAAATACATTCTGCTTTTGCATTAACCCAGGCCCTACTATTAGAATTAACAAAATGATCTGGACCTTTGTGGGTTTTTTTTTTTCCTTGTGTATATAAATGCCAGCATCTGGAATTCAAAATATACTTTGTGAAACCACTTAAAGGAAAACTTGCAAAGATGAAATATATCAAATGAAAAACATTTGACTTAATACAATCTCTTGCAAATAATCTGAGGCACTTTCAAGACAAAGGTCATACTGAGAAAACAGGATTACTGAGAGGTCAGAACAGAAGTTCAATACTTTCACTAGATTCCTAATCTGTTTCCTCGAGGAAACAAGAGTTACCAAGCCAATTTCCACTGATTCCTCCTCTAGGCTTGGATCCTGGGCTTGTTTTAAAAACATTTTCAAAACCCAAGGTGATATCTGATGCAAATGTCCAACAAGAGGTCCTGGTAAGAATGAAAAAAAAATGCCTGTCCTTTTACTTTATTCTCCTTATTAAAATGTGCGAGTTTGTCATCACCACAGCAAAGGTTTTCACTAACCTTTGGAAACGCACAAATGAAGACCCAGGGATATGAAAACAGCCAGGCCAAGAGCTGTTATTTAATTTTTTTTTCTAAGAGGTAAAAGTGGAGTCAGACCTCACCAGTTTTATGAAATGAAGTCAGAAAGTTCCTGACTGCCTACCTCTGAGACAAATCTCACCAAACTGCTTTACACAATATGCTTCTGTTTCTGCATCCTTTAAGAAAATCCACTTTCAGAAAGAGTAGTGAAAGACAACCAACCATACCTGAGGGATTTGGACTTCTCATGTGAGAGAACCTTGAGACCAACAAAAATCTTTCCATCACTGTAACATGTAAGAAGAAATGGCAGACCTTGGAATGAAAACCTAGTAAAACTGTCTCTCCTAACAATTCTAAGAATCCTAGGTTGTTAAGAATAATTTCTTAATAAATTAAGAAATATATTAANAATAATTTCCTAACAGTTTGTAGAAGAGATAGTCTTTCAAAAACTCAACAATTAACTGCAGAGCTAAGAAAACTTTCAGAGAAGACACAGTATTATTTGAAATAAGCCTTTATTTTAAGATGCATCATAAAAATTAAGAAAAACATGTATCATAACACAAGTACTATCCAAGATTTTATGCACATTTATTAATAATGAGGAAAATCTAAATCAAATATTCTCTCCCTTTAACTAGATTTAAAAGAAGAAAAAAAAAAAAGAAAAAAGAAACAAGCTGAACTTCCAACATGATATTTATTCCTGAGGATTCTATGTATATAGCTTTTCTCCTTTCATTGTTTCTATTTTGGAACTGCTAACAATCAGAAATCCATCCAATTAATTTTTTTAAGATGCCCTCAGAAAGACTGTTAGATTCTATCAGCACTTCTATTTTCCTAGAAATGCTCCAGAAGCATCTTCATTTAGCTGATGGACAGCTACATAAACTAAAAAATGATGAATTCCCAATGATAAGAAGTCATCCAAATTTGTGAACAGAAACTGTCTTGCTTTGTCACACTGCAAAGAAAACTTTCAAATCACCTATACCATCCAGAAAAACAGCTTAGTTTTGGTGAGTTTCTTCAAAGTGTGTTTAAAAAAATCTTGCTTATGTCCCTAGGTAAAAGGGCCAATCTTGGGAATGCTTAAATAAATCTGACTGTGTAGAAATTCACAGTTGCAGTATTTATTCCAGAATTTGAGCCTATCCAATCTCCAATCATAAAGACCTATTTGTGAAGTATAAAACTGCCAACATGGGCCAGTAGTTCATTCATCAGTGCTTAGATCTAAAAATGGTCACTAAAAGATGCTGGACTGGACCATGACAAATAACAGCA
>WEIU01023222.1:99-10711 GCA_013389925.1 Aegithalos caudatus
TCTGCTCCCCTCAGAAGGGAGTCACCCACTATGACTACCTTTCTTTCCTTTTTAATGTCAGAGGTGGTGATCCATCTGACAGATGAAGTGTAAATGGGAGGCCCACTGGGCAGATCATTTTCTTCTGTATCATCTGGCTGACCCTCTAGATCCAGGGCCTCATACCTATTCTGAAGTGGCACCTGGGTAAGTGATGGGAGTTGGGAGGAATTTTTATTACCTCCCCGAGTAGGGACCCATTTGCACTCCCTTTCATCCACCAGGTGTCCTCCTATTGCCTGATGGTGGAAGGCATGGGAGTCCTCTGACTCCTGGTGGGCTTCCTTCAAGGATGGAAGGGCAGACCTCCACCAATCTATTTCCCTTTCACTTTCCCTAATACTCCCTAGTCATTCAACTTCCTAAGCTCAGCCATCAGCGAAAGGAGATCATTCACCTGTTCACACCCCAGGCAGGCTTCGTCTGCAACACCCCCTAGTACCACTGATAAGCTCAAACACTGCACAGGAAGGGGTCTGGACAGATGCATCCTTTTTGGAGGGTTCTATTTGGTTACATACCCTTTTACTAACTGCAATTTTTGATTGTGTAAAAACCATTACTAACAAAAAAACACCAAAAAAAACCAACCAACAGAAACAACAAACTGAAAACCCCACTAGCAGGAGGAAACCTGCAACCCTAATCCTTTTAGAATAAAAGGAGGCTGCATCCTCCAAAACCTCGAGAGAGACAACCCTGCGTGCATGTGACCCAGTGGACTGTCTCCCTTTATTCAAAAAAAGTTGCAAGACTCCTCTGCCTCCTTTATGGACACTGGCTTTTCAGAGTGATTTTCTGTACAAGAGGAGGGCCACAAAGATGATGCATGGGGTTGTTATGGCCCAATTGCAGGACCCAGCACTTGGTCTTGTTGAATTTCATACAATTGTCCTTGGCCTATTGATACAGTCTTTCCAGATCCCTTTTGCAGAGCCTTCCTACCTTCAAGCAGATTAACACTCCCGCCCAGCTAGGTGTCATCTGAAAACTTACTGAGGTTGCACTCAATTCCCCCATCCAGATTACTGATAAAGATATTAAACAGAATTGGCCCCAATACTGAGCCCTGGAGAACACCATGCGAGACTGGCTTCCAACTGGATGAACCTCCATTCACCACAGTTCTTTGGGCCCAGCTATCCAGCCAGCAGAGTATACCCATCCAAGCCATGAGTGGCCAGTTTCTCCAGAAGTATGCTGTGGGAGACAGTGTCAAAGGCTTTACTAAAGTCCAGATAGACAATATCCACAGCCATTCCCTCATCCACTAGGCAGGTCAACTGGCCATAGAAGGACATCAGGTTAGCTGAGCAGGACTTGTCTTTCTTAAACCTGTGCTGGCTGGGCCTCATTCCCTGGTTGTCCTGTATGTGCCATGCAATCGCACTCAAAATTATCTGCTCCATAGCCTTCCTTGGCACACTGATACATTATGGTGATTTGTTTTCTGAACTTAGCAAGCTTAACCAATAAAAATGGACTGGTTAACCATGCAGACTGCAACTGATTTAGAATTGGCCCTAAAACCAGGATGCAAGTAATAAAAATTTTTTAAAAAAATCATTACCCAGCAAATGGTTTATATCTCCTACAGAGATGAATCAAACATGGAAAAATCTATTATATTCTGTTTCCTGACTGATGGACAAGCCAGCTCCAGTGGGAAATTTAATTTGGATTCTAGGCAATTTGATTACACTAAAGGATTTATTATATTTAGATAATTGCATGACTTTTCAGATAAAAATAAAAAATTACTAGATTTTGTAGTGATTTTTCCTTCATCTTATGTTTTCCCATTTTATTCAGTTGAAAACAAGTGCCATATATCTTCTGAGAAAATTTGAATGACATCCAACTCATAAAATCATTTTAGAGAGAATATTTATTAAATCAATGAACAGCTAACAGGTTGTCAGGGGTTAAAGGTGAAATATGACCTTGAAAGCACCTTGAAGTCATTGGGGGCAGATGGGCACCTATGGGGGGGCCGGTCCTTGGTAACTGACGTTTGGTTTCAGCCACTGAGGGAACAGGAAAGCGACTTTTTGGAGAAACTATTTAAGTTGTGAATTACTGGATATGCTCTCTCTCTGCCCTGGGATTTTCACCAGGTAACATTGTGTGGTGGCTGCCACACGGGGCCGGGCTGGGGCTGGTCCTCACTGCCCCTGGGCGGCCGGGTCAGGCCTGGCTGGCCCTCGGGGAGCCACGCCCCCATGGGGGGAGTGGCCCAGCCATGCCGGCTGGCGCGGTCAAGGTGAGCAACGGGGGAGGGGAAGAAAAGTCCTGCCAGCTGCTGCTGTTGCCGGCTAGGATGGGGAGATGTCTCTCGCCCCCTCCCTCCTTCGGGTCTCAGGTAGCCACGGCCTCACAAAATAGCAGCCCATGCCATGAGACCCAGGGGTGGAGAAGGAAACATCCATCGACTCCCCAGCAGCGTGGCCTGGAATTCTTCGCAGCTCGTGCGTGGCACGTATCTCATGATCAGTGCAGGCCCGGGCATGTTTAACTCTTTTCTTGCCCGCAGATGAACTTTTCAAAGCACTGGCCCTTTCCCTGGAGTAAAGACAAAGCAAAGTGATTGAACCATAAAAAGACATAGCATGAAATTGAGTCAGTGAAGAAAGAGTGGAAAAGACTATTCGGAGAAAAGGAAGAGGCATAGCCTATATGGCTGCAACGTTTCTGTATTTATGGAGAATGGACTTTTTTTTTTCCTGTAACATATAAATGCCATTGGGGGGGATGCATGGCTCTAGTTAGAAGTGATATGAAGCCCTTCGCTCCTAGGGTAAAAGGAGATTTTGCAGTTTGAGATGAAGATGATATTGGAGATAGAAGAGAATTTTGGTTTTTATGATAGAGGAGGCATTCTTAAACAATACCCCCAATAAGCAGTTTATGACCGATGTGCAGTGTTCGGGCAGGCAGCCATGGGCAGGATCTGTAGAAGTGTGATCTCCATAAGACGCAGAAAAACTCTTTTCCTAAAGGAATGGATGGAAGATTATTTTTAAATGGTAACCTTGACGGAAGTTACAGGTTTTGTCTTTTTATGTTGTAAGTAGGAAAGTGAATATTTGTGGGGGGGAAGCAAGGATGTTTTGAAGGTTGTTCATTTGGTTCTCTTTTTTTCTTTCTTTCTTTCTTTCTTTCTTTCTTTCTTTCTTTCTTTCTTTCTTTCTTTCTTTCTTTCTTTCTTTCCCTCTTTTATTATTCCTTAATGTGCGTGAATAAACTATCTTTTGTAATTTTAAGGTAAGCCTGTTTTGCTTTTTGAGTTCCACATGTCATATATAAAATAATAATAAACACTAAACCATCACATTAATTGGTGCATTGGCCTGGAAACAAACCAAATTGGCAAACGTGAAACCCTTTACACAGGTTCTGACTTCTCCCATTCCCAACATTTGTTGAAGAGCAGGCACATCAGAAGCATACTTCAGAATAGCCTGATGCACAAGAATAAGAGGGGAATCATCTTTCACTTCATAATTCTCTCTGTTGTCCTTAAGGGGAACCTGTAGAGGGATTTCACGGCAGACCTCAGTGCTGACATGTGTGGTGATTCACCACCTTAAATTTTTGTTTTTCTTGTATAAGGGATCAGACTCTACTGCTGAAGAGGCAAACGTAATGCTTAATACCTGGTTTTGCACTTCAGTATTAGTTCCTGGATATGAGTTTGGGGTTGGTTTGTTTTTTTGATTGTATATTTCTACCCTCTTAAAAAATTGCATGCTCTCACCTTCCCTGTTGTAAGTTATTGTCTTTCATCCAAATGTGACAAACATTTATAGCAAGGTGCTTGAAACAAACAAAAAATATGTCATTCTAAATTCAAATATTTCATGTTATGAACTGGATTAAAGGTACACTGTTCAACTTGTATGTCACAGCATCATCTAGTGTGGGAACCGAAATGGCTGGGATGAGTAGTGGTTTATCCTTGGTGGCTTATGCAGGAGGCTTCAACCTGAGACCATGGGAAGTGGGATACTGAAAGGGAGAGATCTAGTCAGGTTATGGTGCAAAGAGTGTAGCCATGGGAGTTGGTATGTTAATGGAATTATCTCATAATAGGGCATCGTTCTGGTTCTTGTTCCAAGTTGGTTTGCGACCTGTCACATATAAGGTCATGTTCCTAGTCCACGTTCACGATTGGACCCCTGCCCTCAAAATACCCCTATATATTATGTTCGCCATGCCCCTTCGTCTTTGGATCTTCCCCTCAGATCATGAGGTCTGTTTGTTATTTTCACTCTTAAAGTTCTTTATTTTTCAGGCAACTCCATCATTCCTGGCCCTCTATTTTTGCCATGATCGCCCGGCTGGACCGGACTCGGGGTCACAATGAGCTGGACTGCGACAATATAGCCTCTATTCAGAAGTTACCACTAGGTCAGGAAATATGGAGACATAGCTATAAAAAGAGCAAGCTACAGCTGACAGGGAGTGAACGATTACTTAGAGAACAAATAGATAATGCTTTTCCTCTTTCAAGAATATCATTCAAAGGGCAGTTGAAACTCACCTGATGACGTCTTTGTACATTGCTTTCACTAGAAAAAAAATAAATCCTTTTTAAATGTCATGCAAATATAAGTCCTTGGCATCTCCTAAATTTCTGAGTCCCTGAAGAAGATTCTGCTCGAAATTCATGGAATGTGGAAAGTCTGTGATTAGACTGAGTCCAGGTGGACTCTCCAGTCAAATCAATATTCCTAGGAGCAGCTGTCATCTTGTAACAGAAGCCTACTGAAAAATCATATTGGACGCTTGACTCTTGCAATTGCATATAGCCATATAATTTGATTCACCGCATTGGGTTCAAATCAGCAGCGTTCACATTAGCAAAGAAGTGTCCCTGTAGAAAGTTCATTACTGGACAAAAGCCAAGCTTACTCTATCTGTTCTGAAGAATGTTCTTTGATTCTGCAGCTGAAATTTTGTAACAGCTGCTGTCCTGCATAAAACTAAGGTAGCTGTAGTTTATGGTAAATTACTGAGTGATTCTCCTAGGACATGAAAGGCTTAAATTTAAAAAGGGATTAATAAGTGTTATTTTAACTAGATAACTGGAAAAAAAATAGCTGAGTTTTGCAATGTTGCCTAATATCTCTCAGATATTGGAGTTTTATAGTTCATCATCCTTCTATATTTTTTAATGGATAGCTGATATACAAGATTCATTAGTTTTATATCCTGGTATAGCACAGATTCTTATGCATACAGAGGTATTTTAATATTCAGAAATAATTTTTTTTTTAATGAACCCTCCTATGGTGACTTTATGATGCTTGTATCCCCAATCGTTTGTTGTTTATATTGTGCACCTTTAAGACTGGTTCCGAGAGTGAAGCAGGGAGAAAGAGAAATGTCGAGTTTGTTTTCAGAAACTGCACTCACTCCTCCACATTCTTAAAAGTCCTTGTAGAGAAAGTGATAGTAGCCATTTTTACTTAGCTAGAAGTGCTGTAGAACTCACGGCTTGTGAGGCTGTAATATAGATAAGAATTAATAAACATCTGAGTCCAAATACGAAATTCAGTCTCGAACATTTAATCCTGACTGGCAAAAAGAAGATAAACGCAACAGTCATAGACCCAAGGAACACTGGCAAATTAATTTTTCAAAACTTCTAAGAAAAGGGGGGGTATCTATATAATTGGTACTAACTAACACCTTTTCAAGGTGGCCAGAAGCTTTCCCCACAAAGACTGCTAAAGCCTGAGAGGTAACCAAAGTATTACTACAAAAAATAATACCATGNAGTCTCGAACATTTAATCCTGACTGGCAAAAAGAATATAAATGCAACAGTCATAGACCCAAGGAACAGTGGCAAATTAATTTTTCAAAACTTCTAAGAAAAGGGGGGGTATCTATATAATTGGTACTAACTAACACCTTTTCAAGGTGGCCAGAAGCTTTCCCCACAAAGACTGCTAAAGCCTGAGAGGTAACCAAAGTATTACTACAAAAAATAATACCATGCTTTGGAGTCCCAGCCACAATAAACAACAAATTGTAAGACTAGGGCAAGAAGCCAACTTATCCTAGCCTCAATTTTTTTCACTGGCATTGCTGTGAATTCGGACTAAACCCAGAACAAAAGAAAAGTTAAGTCCTTTTGAAATGTTTTATAAAAGACCATATAAGGTACAGAAAGGAATATCCTCCCAGATCGGGGAGGAAACACTGACCACCTATATGGTGGCCTTGAGTAAGCAACTCAGAAACATTCAAAAAATATATATGGCTGGAACTCAAAGCAGAGGGTTAGACAGGCCAGTGTATAACATACAGCCTGGAGATTATGTATATGTTGAGTCTCTTGCAGAGAAGACCCTGAAACCACAGTAGGAAGGACCATTCCAGGTGTTTCTCGCCACATTCACGGCAATTAAGATTAAGGAACAGAGTGCTTAGATCCATAACACTCAAGTAAAGAAAGCTCCAGAGACTCCTTAGAAGGCAACAGCAGGTGATAATGAACTAAAACTAAAACCAATGTTAAACCCTCAGAGTAATAAGAGCAAGACAACTTTGATACAAACATTAGAAAGCACCACCACACCTTAAACTATATTTGTTTAATCCTTTAGTCACCAAAATAAGACCATATGTTATTAAAAAGACAGGCACCCAAAAGCTATTGCTCAATTCAGAATAGTCCCTGAAGCGAATAAAAATGGCAATGCAGGTAAACACTTCCGTTATAGAAGCATGCACCTTATACATTTAAGCAAAAAAAAAAAAAAGATCTCAAAAAATGTTAAAAACAGAACTAAGGGTTTTGAACACAATATATTTTAAAATATTAATAAATAAATTGGCTGTAATTGATAATGATATAATTAAGTTTAAACCACCTTTTATTAAAAAGTAAAAAATCATTTAAGATAATGTTTTTAACTTAAAAAAATAATTTAGTAAGTTTTAATTAATTTTGTTTATGACCTTGTAACAAGTGTAGTGACTGCCTAATACTTTTTGGAACATAAATTGTGGACACAAAAAATGGAAAAAAGTGAGAGACCATTAATGTAGATTCATGTGCCACCAAAAAATCCACTAAAGTTCATATCTTAAAAAAAATACATGAAAACCAAGATGTTTATTTAGACACAGAACAAAGCATTTATCACTTTAAAATTTATTTAGTCCCCATGGTTAGGCCTGTTAGGAAAATTAATCCCCAAATGCCAGAGGTTTATGTACAAGAAGGAGACAGAGGAGACCTTTTACTTTATTCGAATACAGGGAGAGGCCGTGGGGCATTTCCCCTGGGGTCTCTCAAATTTTCAGAGGACGCAGCTTCCTTTTTATCCTAATTTCCCGGCCGCATTTCCCTCCCTCTTTCCCCATTGGCTGTGTCCTGGTTTTGAAAGGACAGGTATCTGCCAGCAAAAGCTGGAAGTTCCCTTTGAATAGAGAATGTAAACCCCTCCCTCAAATTATTATAATTTTGCAATTAGGGGCTCTCACGCAAAGTTTTGGGAAGAGGAATAACAGTCCTTTAATGGGAATATTAAAAATACAAATGTAGTAGTACAGAAAATAAAATAAACATGGAAATAAAACAAACAAAAAACCCCAAAAAGCCCTGACAGAGTCAGGGATGTGACCTGACACCCTGTTGGTCAGGGTGTTAGAAGCAGTCCAGATGAATCCTTCTGGAGTAACAGATGTGGTTCTGTGGAGTAGAGATGGTCCTGAAGAAAGTGACTAGATGGGTCCAGTGTTCCTCTGGGAATCCAGTGGAAAAACAGGATGATCTGCTCTTCTTATGTCTCCCCTTTTTATCTAGGTAGGGATGCTTGGGTCCCTCCCAGCTGGGCGGAGCATCTCACAATGGGATGATGTAATGTCTCATGTCATTGGTGAGGGTTAATGGCCCATTATCAGAAAATATCAGCTCTGAAACTTTTGCTTGGCCATCCTATTGTTTTGATTAAGTACTCAGCAATTAGTTACCTAGCAACCTAAGGGAAAAACTTCAACACAAAAGAAACAATACCCAACCTCCAACACTGAGGTACTTGAGAGGTACAGACTTCCCGGAATGCATAAGACCTAAGATTCCCCTTTTTAATGTATAACCCCCTAATTTTTAGTCCTTATGGGTTTTCCCCGTTTTTTATTTCATCTTTCAATATCCAATTTCATTTATCAGCAAACCTACGGTTTGTTTGTAAAGGCAAATATCTTCTTTCCCATTCATCAATCAGTAGAGTCCTTCCCATTGTTCCTCTTATCTCTCAGTGCTAGTTTTATCTACCAGCAGGCTCACCACTCTTTGTAAAGACAAATCTTGTCATTCCTCTCAGGCCCATTTTCTCAGACTAGGCTCCCCTCTGAGAATAGACTGGAGGCCCTGAAGCAAGGGCTGGACACAAAAGTTTAGTGTGAAAGAGAGCCCTGGCTCTGCCAAGCAGAGACCATATGCATGTCCATGCTGTGATCCCAACTCTCAGACCCAGTCTGCAGAGAGACAGGCCAAACAGTTCCTTGCCATACCAGGCTCCTCCTTTGCTTTGTGTCCCTTGCAGCTCTTGTCACCTGTTTACTGTGGTTTTGCTATTTAATTTAGTCCTCCTAGGAGCAGTGAGGCAAGTGCAGTGCAAGCAGCAACCAAGGTGGGTACCGTGACACGTGGAAAAACTCCAAAACTCAGTTTTGAAGTAGGTATGTAGTTTATTCAGCATTAGGCATGATGTGGGATAGCTCCCAAAGACATGCACAGCCCCTCGCTCACCCAGGTTTTCTTTCAACCCTTAGAATATTACATATGCATCAAGTTTTGCAATACCCCATGCATATTCATCCCTTGGCTCCCGCCCTCTCCGCTTCATATGCTAATCGTCTTATCAGTCCTTTGCGCCTGTGCAGTTGTCTCTGGTGGTCTTCTCGGGGGTCTTCAGGGATGAAGAAAATAGTCTTCCTCGGAGATGAACTTCTGATCCCTGCTGCCTTGTGCATGCTCACTGATCCCCTGGTCATAGTCCAAGCCCCGAAACCAGTCTTATCTGGTCCTGGGGTCCGAGGAGCCTCGTTATCTCAGCATTTCTGATGATCTTGTATTCTTGTCTCCTGTTTTGGTAAGCATCCTTCCCCTTGTCGGACATCCTTACTGTTCTCACACACACAGTCCTGCCTCTTTCCTTCCTAGGCAACTAACACAGTACAAGGAGCAGCAAGTATTAAGCAATACATATCATATCATCTGAATGCCTGTTCTTAATAAATATCTTCTAATTTCTATGATTAATATCCTCTACTTTCCAATCTCATGTTTCAGCCCCATCCCCTCATGAGTGCGTGGCACAGTGACCGAGATGCCACTAGAAGAGTTGTGTTTTAGTGCACGTAGTACAGCACCCCAGGGTGGTACTCACAACTCTGAGCCCAGTTCTGCCAGCCCCTGCTTTAACTATACTGCCTTTAGACATGGGTGAAGGAGGGAGCCTGTTGCCTAGAAGTCAGTGTTTGCCACATGCTTTCCTCACATGTGTGTATGTAGCCTGTCACTGTAGCCTCCCCGCCCCTTGCCGGTGCCATGAGCCTAAGCTTGCACAGAAAGTTTTGCTTTGCTCTTAGTTAAACAAAAGATTTTGCAATATTTAAAAAGAAAAGGGGGGATTAATATGGGGGATGTTTATAGATATAAAAATATAGCATTTTAGAAACAGCTTTTGGTGATTATGTAGAAGTAAAGAAACAGCTTGTACTAAGAACACATAGAAGATTAGCTATTAAGCTTGGTTGTTAGGCAGTTACTAGGTAGAAGTCATATATATATATAAGATGTATATTGTAAAAATTCAGTAAAGCAGGAACTAAGTCTTTGTCAAAAATTGATAAAGCAGAACTCTGTGGCTTGAATCCAGCAAAATCAAGCTCCTAATATTTGGCAAGAACAAAGTGACCTGAAAAATAGCCAAACCTCTGCTGCGCCTGTCCAGAAGTGAAGATCAACCGGAGGAAGACGTTGGCGGGATACAAACATCACAAAGCCACCCCAGGCCATTGCACCCCTTATCCCCAATCATCTGTTATGTTTATGTTGGATATTATGTTCTGCACCTTTAAGACTGGTTCCAAGAGCGAAGCAGGAAGAAAGAGAAGCACCGAGTTTGTTTTCAGAAACTGCATTCACTCCTCCACATTCTCGTCCTGGACTGTGTTGTCTGCAGCACGGACAGACAGCGGGACAGAGATCTCCTTTGCTTTTAGTTGGTTTTAGCTAGCTGTCCTGGTTTGAAAAGACAGGTATCTTCTAAGAAGGGTGAGACCTCCCCAAGAAATGGAGAATTCAGATTCCCTCCCCCCAAATTATTATAATTTAGAAAATTAAATTGGCTTTCAGGCAGAGGTATGGAGATAGGAATAACAGTTCTTTACTTATGTATATATATATATATATATATATGTTATATATGTTATATATGAAACTAGCCAAATAAAATTTCAACAAAGTATTTATTAGAATCTGATACAACCGAATTGGAATCTGCCACCACCAAGACAGGACCGAGCCCGGGAGTCGGCCTGGGTGAACC
>WEIU01023222.1:19746-35417 GCA_013389925.1 Aegithalos caudatus
TTTTTTTTTTGGCAAAGCTGTTTTTTGTTCCTTGTTGCGCAGATCACAAACAATTCGGGGGGTGGTAACAACAGTCCATCACAAATGAGAATAAGTTGTAGTGACACTTAATTGTATAACATAAGTAATAGTTGTGCAAATTTTCATAGAATCATAGAAAGCAGCCATTCCTCTCTTACAACATGGTTTGAATGTTTTGAAACCTCTGACTGCACACTAATAAGGCTGCTCCTAGTATGTGCCACTATTTAATGGAGGGGGACACAGGTTTTCAAGCATGTGGAGAAGTCCTATGATGTGCTGTAGGTGTCAAAGGACGATCACAGGTTCTTTTCATTTATTCACCATACAGACAAGAGCAATGCCATTTCCTTTAAAAGCAAGTCTCCACTATGACACCTTGATCTTCAACACAGAAGGTGTGATTCAAAACCCAATTCAAGTCAGCTTTTTATGGATTCCTTCAATGAGAGGGGCAAGACGGTATCTCATCTGTGGGCTGATCTGGGTTTGGATCAATCTAACCAAAAGAAAAAGAAAAAAAAACCCCAAAACAGCAACAAAAAACCCCAAACAATTGACCAAATAAGCCCAGAACAGAAAACCAACCAAACAAAAAACCACAAACAAACAAAAACCCAAACCAAAAAAAAAAAACACCCCCCCCCCAAAAAAAAAAAAACCCAAACAACAAACCACAAGAAAAAAAAACGAAACAAAAAAAACCCAAAAGAACCCAAAACACCCAACCAACCCAAAAATAAAAGCCACAACAACCCAGTGCATTTCAGTATCAATTGCTAGGAATAAAAATCAAAATTCACAAGTTTAAGACAATTATAATGATATGTGGCATTTCTAGTCTAAGGGTTATTGAAATAATTGAAAAAGTGAAAAAGTTCTAGATAGACAAAACTTTGGATAAACAGTAATAGAAATATTAGATCCAGTGGAAGACTTTAAACTACAAGTTGATGGCAATTTAAGGATGAGCATGAATAACTGCTATAAAATAAATTCTCCTTTACTCACACAGAAGTCTTTTGAATTATCTGATATATACAAAAAAGATGACTTGACACATCACTGTAAACATAATTTAAGAAACATTTGAGAGAAGCAAAGAAGTTTTTCATGAAATGGCAGAAATTTATCAATAAAAAAATTTCTACTTTTAAATTAAAGTAGTTAATCCTCAAATATCCTATGGGATGTTTCCAAAAGTTCATGTGTTCTAAACCTTACCTCATCTTCCTCCCTACAGGAGAAATAAAGGGTACAAGCCTGCTAAGTTAGGTCTCAAAAATTAGATGTAAGAATAGTTTAAGTGTACATTGCATCTTTTAGACAACATTGAATCAGTTAACTTCATATAGCCCTTTTTTCTGCATTTCAAGCCTGGGGGCAGGGGGGAAGTTGTGCTACATAATGCTATTTTCCTAAAGTGGATCGATTCAGACAAAATTTGGCCACAGGACACTTTCTTTCATTTGTCCTATATCACTTCTTTTTCTTGAAAAAGAAAAAAAACAACATGAAAAGCTTTGAAATTTGCATCTCATTCATGGTTATTCAGTGACTGCATTTTTAGTTCTGTGAAGGCCAAAAGTGTTGAAGAACTGTGTACTTCAGAAAACTTAAGCAGAAATTAATACTAATACATCGCTTTTCTACATGAAACTTCTGAAAGGCCTACATTCACAGAATTTAAACACATGTATGTAAAACAGTGTAGTGGTTGCTATAAATTGTTAGGAAGCAGCAGAGGTGAAAGAGTTGAAACCTTATTTTTAATACACAAATTTTTAAAAATGATGTTTCTAAAATGGCAAACAACACTTTGAAAATTTCCATAAAGTATTAGACTAGGGAAGAGTGCTGCCAAGAAAAATTACCTCCCAGGTCGGCAGCTCCAGGAAACAGCATGATGGAGAAGCCAAGGCACCTCATGGAGCACCTTTTAAATTTAAGGTTGCAGAGTTCACGTAAAAAAATAATAATAATTTTAAAAAATATAAAAAAAGAGTAACCCATGCTTTAATCAGGCATGGAAAACTCTCGATCCAATTCATCTGCATCTTGCAAATAAAAATCCTCCTCAAAACCAACTTATTCCACGCTCATAATTTCAATGGTTTCTTCCAATTTTAGGAAGGAGAAACAGGTTTCTAAACTTATTCCATCAGACAAAAAAAAAAAAAATCAGCCACAAAAATATATATAAATATATAAATCATCATGGTCTGACAGATATACCTACTTCTGAATACAGGGGAGGAGGCAGAAAACGAAACTCCTGGATATATGCAAATAATGGTCCTTGCAGTGCTCTCTGAAAATCATCAAAAGCAGCTACAGGTGCAAGGCCAGACTCTCTGTTTTCCTCTGTGACCACTTCTGCATAGCTAGGAGGTGCTGGAGGGAGAAGGTACATACAGTTCAAACAACAAGTTCTTATGCACGACAAAATATACAACATGATAAATATTAAACTTCAACCACTGAAAGATTCACCAGCAGATAAACAGTGACTTAAAAATTGTTAAACAAAAAAGGGAGACTATTTTGTTTTATTCTGATATTAAGCTTATGTTCAAAGACAGGCTGACCACTGTTTATTGTGGCTTAATTATCCCCTTAACATTTTAATCAGACCAAAGATAATTTAATCTCTGTACAGGTAGAAATGACAGAACATTGTAGCCCTCTGTACTCCAGAAGTCTCCAGGTCTGGGATTTGTATTTTAAAAAAGCAAGATATTAGATATGCAAAAAGAGAAGGAAGGAAATACATAATTCTTTCTTTGGCCTTGAGAGATCTCCCATAGAAAAGAATATTATCTTTTCACAAAGCCTTGGCTACTAAGGCTGATGAGAAAGCCCAGAAACTGCTATTATGGGTTGCAATGCCTTATAACCAAGGATGCAATTGGGATACTGGAAGTGGAAGCAATGAAGTTATGCACAGATACAATGGTATCCTGTGCTTTTATTTCCGCCATTTTCCAAAGAAGCTAGATTTCACTGCCTGTCCTAGAGACAGAAAGGCAGGGAGGGAAAAAAAAAAATCTCTTGCTCTACACAGAACAAGCAGGTGGCAAGAAAATATCCACAACAGATTTCCTGTGGGCTTTATTATAAAAGGATGTAATTTGACTCTGTTAACAAGACTGCAATGAATAAAGCAGACAAAAATCAAAAGAGAGTAGCGAATTGATTGGGATTTGTATTATCAAGTTACCTTCTAGTCTTTCAGGCAGAGTCAGACCAAGCCAATTCATGTTCATGCTACCCTGGCTGCTTACGCTTGATGTTCTGCTACCAAATGGATGTAGAGGAATGGTACCAATGACCAGTGGTAAGTTAAGGAATAAATCCACAGCTCCTGGAATATCAACATATACCTGAAGAAAAATGAAACAAGTATATGATTAAAATGTGGAGGTTTATAAGCGTTTCATAAGTATTAGTCTAAGTTATCTTCCTATGAAAGTTTTCATGAGGAGCTTGTTTCTAATAGCCCCTTTTAGGGCCCATGCCCCTATGGAGACATGAGCTCTTCAAGTTAAGAAGTCTCTTAACATGAGCCCTCAGATGGAAATGCAGTCTACTCATTAAATGCTTGCTTAGTTGACAGACAGCTGCTTTAAGAACTTGCATGATTTAAACTAAATTTACTTACCAGACCTCCTGTCATCACACTAATACCAGAACATGTATTTCTTTCATAACTAATGATCACAAAATGCTGTGCTAGAAATTTGTATGGCATGTTGGAATCTACTCACTCTCGTGAGTGAAACAAACTGCCCAACATACCATCAGTGAATACTCCACACGGATTATACTACAGTCAAGGATTGAAGGGGAAACAGGTGGAATTTTCAACTGTTTGCCATTCCAGGTTTCTGTTTTGCCAGATGACAAGGATTCCCCACGGAGGTTGGCAACAAGCTGTCTGACTTCCTTCATTTTCCCTTTGGCATAGAATGCCTGCGTTTGGTAAATGGTTGCCTTTGGCACCACCATGCGGGAAGAGCAATTCTCAATCTCAGCAAAGATCTGAATTGATTCACCTGAAACAAACAAACAAACAAAAAACAAACCCCAAAAAACAAAAACAAAACAAAAACACAAACTCAACAAAACACACCAGAATTTCAATTTCTCTTTACATTTACAAGGCAGCTTAAGCAAACTTTCACATTCTTTATACTGTTATAACAATGCTGCTATCACTGCTCTACCTGAAAAAAGCCATCCACTGATGCTGATAGAAACAAGATCCCCATGAGCTGTTCTAAAAGGAAAAAGAAAACACCACATCCAAAAAACCCAAAAAACCAGTCTAACACCCAAAACATGCCAGTCTAACAGATGAGGTCTATCGTTACCATTCGGGATGGCTCCAGTAACGACACGTGAACTCCAGTCTTCTTGGAGGGCATATAGCAAAGTTCATTGAAAGACAGACCCCTTTTATACCGTGCTTCACTACAAGGAACTACAAGGAACAGGATTGGTAGTTCAGAACACCACCTTCTTGTAAACATCTCTACCAGTAAACAAGTTAGAAAAACACCAGGTGTCAGGAAGAGGCTATCTATGAAGGATTGTTTTGGGTTCCTCCTTAGAAGTTCCCAGTCCAGAATGAGAGTGTTGTATGCTTAGCTTTCTCACAGGAACTCAAGCAACTGCCTGGAGGCTGAGAATCTATTTTCTGACCACTGTCAGGCCCCACATCTCACCCATCTGTTATTAAAGGCGGAAGGCAGCGTTTGTAATCTCCTGCAGGGCCCTTGCAGGAAAAGAACAAACACAACAGAGGTCATTGAACCATCTAGAGATACAAGTAGCCTTGTCTTAGTTAACAGGGCATGCAGAGAAGATTGCTAAATGCAGACAGATGTGGTACAAATATCCTTAATGTTTCATTTATGTAAAAACAGTAGTACAGACTCCGGCTTTAAAAAGGAAGGAAAACCACACAGAATTAATTATAGGATCACATACCTGGGGTGTAGCCCTTTCTTTCAATTTTGGCACTTAAAGATATTGGGCCTGAGGTACAAAGCCAGCAACATAGAGTCTTTTCTTTTGTGCCTGCTTGGGGTGACTGCAAGAAGAAGAAAAGTATTGTCCATCAAATTAGGAGCTTCACGAATCTCATCAGGTATTTAAACCAACATAGGAAAGAAATAATTTTCATAGTGTGTTTATTATTACATATTTTGATAAACAAAGCTTCTCTCATGGGAAAAATCTCAAGCAGTTTAAACAGCATTATACAGATACGTTTGTCCTAATTCCACTGGTGTATTTGTATTGCTTTTTCTGCGATCCTCCATACTACAGCCACAACTAATACTAAAAGAAAATACTGTATAGCTTAAAACAAAAGCCTTCATAGCCTATGTGAAAAACGAGGTTCACTTTCTTAGAAGAATTTATAAGTTTAATAAAGAAAAAAAAAAAAGATAATTGGGAGACAGAAAATAAAGGAAAAAGTTTCTCGGCCAAGGGTGTCTCACCGAGGGTGCCTGGCAGTAAGCCAGCCAGCACACGCCTTACTGCTTCAGATCCTTTGTTTTAAGGATATCTGTGTTACATATTCAACAGACCCTAATGTATGATTCAAACATTCTTTTTGGTTATCACTTTCTTTGTTCAGTTTCAATCCCCTCCCATCCCAGTCATTTTATCCGGTAGATTCATTTGGGGTGGCTCCACTCTGTCTGCTATCATGGGTCCCATAAATTCTTCTCTCAAGGTTTTGGTCATCAATCTTCATGCAGGAATCCGGGATGACTCTCTTTATCTTTAGGTCTGGCCAATTTAGATGTTGCAAGGAAAAACCTAGTCTTTACTGTTAGCACTGTGTTACAATTAGAGGATATACATTCATCATATTTCTAGGATTCAGTTAATAAAAGAAAATATAGTACAACTCACATTATACATATGGCATTCATCTCAATATTTGTGAAAAGCCAACTCCATAATACGCATTTATAACACCTATACATCCCAACATAATGCTGCAGAGCTTTTCATTTAACTAACAGCAAATTAGAACATCTTCACGCTTTCCATTAAGCTGCATTTCCAAACCAAAATAACTAAACTCAACTACTGTAATCTTTACTCCTGCTATTTCTTCAGTTTCTGAATAATCCTGCTTCATCTATTTTAAAAAGACTTATTTTACACAACACCGGGATATAGGGCTTGATCCAAAGCCCACTAAAGTCAAATGAGAGACCTTCGATTTTCATGGAGTTTGTGCAAGGTCACTTTGCAAGCTGATTTTTCACCCACACACACGAGAAATCTGTTTCAATGGTCTTCTAATTTTCTCTCCCCTCTAGATTAAAATTTGAGAAGGGGATAAAATAAAGGATTTTTAGGCCAGACTGAAATCAAAACCTCACCAAAAGCAGCTGTGATACTAAAGTTATTTTTATAAAACGATACTTCAGAAAATGATTATACAGAATTGTGATAATTTCCTCCCCAGCAGTAGAAAACTATCCCTATGGAAATTATCAATTATGCACTGCAGTAAGTTTTTTACTTTGCATTTCTAAGTTAGCAGTCCCTCACTAAAATATTAAGCATTGCATTTTTCCTTCATAGATTATTCTTTATTTATAATTTAAGAGGATCAGTTCACCAAATTTTTTTCCTTAATGAGAGTCTACAATTTGGTAGTATCAGCTTAGACTGACAAACGCATTTTATGTCCTGTAAAGATCAAGCAACTCCAAGTACAGGATAACTTAGCCTTCAAAATACCAGCAGTTAAAGAGTTGTTAAACTGATATAATACTTAAAATAAGAGCTGTACTTAAACTAGCAAATAAATATTAGGTAAAGTTACATGCTGATGTTGTTTCAGTTATTATACTTCATTATTTTTATGCCAGAAAAGGAACGAGTAGTTCTGTCAGTTCTTACCAGTAACGAAGGAGTGTTGATATCTATATGTTCAAAGACTGTAAATTCCTTCTTTAATTTTACTGGTAGAAGCCAAGGCCTATGCAATTCAGCTTTCACCCAATACCGCACACTGCCGTGTCTGCCTTCGAATGAGGTAGCAAGTGGTCTGTGCAGGACAAAGGTCAAAGTTGAGTAAAGTTTTTCTCTCATTTCAGTAACGATGCAATTGATCAGATTTGGAAATAGTATGTTGTTGGGGTTTAGGATTTTTCCTTTTGTTTCTTTCTCTTAGGGAATTTTCTCCCATTTTCTTGCTAAGAAACAATAACGACCGGTACTTCAGAGAGACAAAGGAAGTAAGCACAGAGAAGGGGGAGGAGTGCAGCTAGCTTTACTATCCTAGCTGAGAGGGCATTCTCCTGGGAAGGGCAGAGATATCACGACACTTGGGCTGGGGGAAGGGGCTGGGTGCAGCTCCTAGCTCTCTCTTGCTCTCTTGGCATCGGAGGAGGACGACTGAGTTACTGCTTACTGGGGGGAATTCGCTGCAGTCGCCAGAGCCCAGCCCTGTCCTGCTTCTTCTGCCGTGGGTGAGCCTTTGCTCGTGAGAGCAGCCACTGAACTGGGACCTTATTAACCCCCTACAAAAAAAAAAAAAACCACTCACCATCTGCTNAAAAAAAAAACCACTCACCATCTGCTCGGGTACCTCAGGGGAAACCCCGGGATCCCGAGCCCTTTCCTCCTCACAGGGAGCTTCTCCCTGCCGTGTTCGGGAGCCGGGCTGCCAACTGCCCGGCCCCCGCCGTTTCTTTGCCACTGCTCCGGGATTTTTGCTACACTGTAGCCCGCACCCCCTGCCTGCCGGGACGCCCCGTGGTTCCAGCTACCGGTGCGGAGTTTCTGATACATCTCGTCTACCACTCCGGGATTTTGCTCGTCCCTGCTGTTCCAGCTNTGCAGCTCCTAGCTCTCTCTTGCTCTCTTGGCATCGGAGGAGGACGACTGAGTTACTGCTTACTGGGGGGAATTCGCTGCAGTCGCCAGAGCCCAGCCCTGTCCTGCTTCTTCTGCCGTGGGTGAGCCTTTGCTCGTGAGAGCAGCCACTGAACTGGGACCTTATTAACACCCTACAAAAAAAAAAAAAAAACCACTCACCATCTGCTCGGGTACCTCAGGGGAAACCCCGGGATCCCGAGCCCTTTCCTCCTCACAGGGAGCTTCTCCCTGCCGTGTTCGGGAGCCGGGCTGCCAACTGCCCGGCCCCCGCCGTTTCTTTGCCACTGCTCCGGGATTTTTGCTACACTGTAGCCCGCACCCCCTGCCTGCCGGGACGCCCCGTGGTTCCAGCTACCGGTGCGGAGTTTCTGATACATCTCGTCTACCACTCCGGGATTTTGCTCGTCCCTGCTGTTCCAGCTTGCTGCTTCCGAGGTCCCTGCTACAGCTCTTTTTGCTGTCCAGAGGGGGCAGCGGGGTTGGCTGCCCCCTGGGAGTTCGTAGAGGAAGCCCCTTTTCCATCCCTTCTGCCAGCTGTGCCCGCCATTGTCCACGTGCAGAAAGACGACCGAGCTCGCGCCACAGCTCCCCCTGCATCCGCAGGGGGATCATCGCACCTGCCCTGCCCAGCTGGGGAGCCACCAGCGCCCCTGCCGGCTGTGACCATAACTACACCAAAGGGGAAGGTGCCTGACAGCCGAGAGAAGGCTGTTACTGGGTTTCTGGTTTTGTTTGTTGTTGCTGCCGTTGTTATTTGTTTGCCTTGTTATACATACTAGTAAAGAACTGTTATTCATTTTCCCATATCTTTGCCTGAAAGCCCCTTAACTTCAAAGTTATAATAATTCAGAGGGAAGGGGGGGCGTATTCTCCATTCCAAGGGAGGTTCCTGCCTTCCTTGGCAGACACCTGTCTTTCAAACCAAGACATATGTAGAACTGTATTTTTAATGTATCATAATAAGCATAACTTATTTTCAACATTTCCATATCTCAGAAAAAACGTAATGTGAACGTTGGGGAAATATATCATCTCCAAATCATTCAACAGCAGTTTTGTAGAAGTTTTAAGAATCAATTAAAGAATTGTGCAAGAAAAGTGCCAGAAGAATACACATCTCCTTTAGAGGCCATTTTCAAGTGTAGAATAAAGCATGTCCTTTTAAGGTCAAATTAAGACCACCAAGAAAAATTAGCATTAGTACCATCCCATTATTATTTTGGACATTGTATTCTGTAAATAATTGTGTATTATTTACTTGGCTCGTATCTCAGTGGTTTAACTATAACTAAATGCTTTTGTAGCTTGTTTTGCCATAAGTACAGTAGTTAAATATTTCAATGTAGAGTTCTGAAGAGAGAGCTTTTGAGCATTGTCTAATTTTCCTTTAGCCTGATGAGATCATCTTAATATGTATACACATGCACATATAAAAAAAAAAACCAACAAACTATTCTCCTCTGAACCCTGAAAGACAAAGTCCTTTTGGGGAGTTGGAGAGGGAAAAAAAAAATGTGGATAGGGACGTCAAACCTTTCAGCATTACCCTTTTATCCTCTTCTCCCTCATCCTCCTTCCCCCCCCCCCCCCCCCCCATCATCATAAGATGAAGGACATAAGATTTTATATTTCAGTCATGTCCAGTTAACTGCAATTTGTCTTTTCCTAACACTTTCATCCTTTAATCTCCAGGAAGAATTTTTATATTGCACTATGTTTAAAATGCATCATAATAAAAGATAAGTTATGGGCAAAGCTTCCCTCCCTAAATTCTATATCAAATAATACTATCTGTGCTATTAGTTTACTAGAAAGAATCATTCTGCTACAAGTTTGACATCTCTATTTGCACATTTGAAATGTTTACTTTTTTCTTAATAACGCAAATGAAAGGATTTTCTAATCAGCCTTCAATGTTTCATCCTGCTGCAGTATCCTTTAAGAAAAAAAAAAAAAACAAACAACAAAACAACAAAAAAACCAAAACCAGTAAGTCCAGCCAGCATATTGGTTCTTTTCACTATTGCTTTGTATTTGGTTGCACTGGGTCTGGCTGGGATGGAGTTAACTTTCCTCATAACAGTCATATAGTGGGGCGCACACACACACACACACACACAATGCCCAGATAGGCAGGGCTGACACAGACATGCATGGCTATGGTGTTTGTCTTCTCAAGCAACCACTACACATACTGAGGTCCTGCTTTTCAAGAAGTGGCTGGACATTTCCCTGCTGATGGAAAGTAGTGAATTAATTCTTATTTTTGCTTTGCTTCCACACAGAGCTTTTGTTTTTTCTTATTAAAATTGTCTTTATCTTGACCCACAAGCTTGTCCATCTTATTTTCTCTCCCTGGCCTGTTGATGTGGAGGAATGAGAGAGCAACTGCATGGAGGGCTGGCAGGCAGCCAAGGTCAACCCACCACATTGGTTTTGTTTTAAATAAATTTTAGAAATATTCCATGGATACAAAATAGCAAGAAATGGTAAGGAAGCGGTGTCAAACTAGCGTTCTTCAGGCCTTTTACTACCAGCCTTCATTTTTTCCAGTATTATCAAAGATGGCTTCATAGTTATTCTTTCAAGTCACTTGACAAGACCTTTCGTGTTTTAATCAATTCTTGTGCTATTTTAGTGGTCATATTTGAACATTCCTTCCAACTCAAGGGAATATCAGTATCATCCTTATCACTTCTTATAGTTTTTCATCTGAACCTTAAATTGACTTCTAAAAGTTTCCACATATATGCATCTTTTTCAGCATTCTAATAATATTGACTGTAAAGCCCTGCGCTATTTGCGGAAACGGATCTGTAAAAGCATTTATCATCTGCAGGTTCTGTTAAAGCCAGTCCCTCTAATAAGCAGATGTTTTATTAGCTTTAATATTAGGTATCAGTCTAATATTCTGCCAACTTTTTTTAACCTTAATGACTTTGGCACTTGGCTTTTACAGTAAAAGGCTCCTCCTACCTCCTTTCTTTCATCTATTTCCAGACTCTCTCTGTTCCTTCATATTTAATTTTCCTGCAACTTGTGTTTGAGCTAATTTCCATGTTGGCAACTCCTCTATGTATAAATCTTCCCTTCACAATGTATACATTAGACATCTCAAACTTGTGTGCACGTGTGTGTGTATGTGGCAATTTTATCTTAAGACTTCTGCTATCATTCTGGCTTCACCTTTGCTTTCTGAGACAAGTGGGATTAGGTATGGGAATGTTTCTTGCTTCATCCACCCATCCATTTGTTTTTTTTCCATCTTGGCTTTTTTGTCGAGGTCAGCCTGAATACATACATCCTATTTGAAGTAGAAAAAAAAAAGCCAAACAAACTCTTATTTAGTTCAAATGCAGTTAAGCCTGCCACATCTGTTTCAGACTGAGCCTGAACAGTTAAGCTGTTATCACTAGGTTCTGACGGCCTGCACGGCTCCAGTAAAATCTTGTTTCATTTAGAAGATACCTCAGCCCCTCTGCAGGACTCAAATGACACAAGTTCCCCTCCCTTCTTCTGCGAAGGGGTCCAATCCTCCATAAGGAGCCAACATACCTCAGTCAAAAGAAAGAGTAACCAACTGAGCAACAACGAGCTCCTGTTTTGTGAACAACTCTTAACCAGTTTAAAAGCAACCTCTTCAGCTTAATGAGATTGGCCGCTATTGCATGTCTGAGCACAACTCCTACTACCACCGAAAAGGTTTCCCTCTCCCCACAAGAATTTTTCTTAAGCAGGTATGTATCTCAGCCTTCTCTCACAAGCTGTGTACTGCATGTAAATACTTACATCTGTGGAAGCTCAAAGCTGAATGCATATTCATGCCTTCCTGAATGAATGGTGTGAAGGCCTTCTTCAGAATTGTCATCATCTAGGAGGGAAAAACCCAATATGCTATTCCGCCTGTGAACATTTTACATAGCATAATATACTATATAGGTTTCTTTTCCAGAATAAGAGGGATTTATACATTCTTTACAATACTAAGAATACAGTGTCTCAGAAACAAGTCTCTCCAGTCCATTTGTATTAACTGTTAGATGTATAGCTGCAGAATTTTTAAGGTTAGGTGAGATTCCAAGACTCACCTGACATAAAAGCAGAAGTTACCCTGTTTTAATTTATGATCTTGATTCCAAGTACTGACATAGTTGTAACTGCTGCCATTTCAAGGTCTGCCTGAAAGATCCGTAATGGAAACTGTTTTCCGATATGACTTCTAGTTAAAACTTAGAATGAAATTGAGCTCTCTAATAGTATTAAGTGATCTTAGTATTGTCTGCTACATTAATTGATTGATTACATGTAGTAATTCAGCTTCCTCCTATTGCCTGCCTAGCAAGTGTCCAAAAATTGATTTTTTAAAAAAAGTGCGCAAGCACCACCTAGAAAGTACCAAACAAATTCAGGGGCACAAGAAGTGGCAAGCTGTCCAATTAATGTTGTTAAAAGCTAGTGTATCAAAAATTCAAAGTGGATAGCAAAGACCCAAACATTTCCTAACTTCAACGAGAAAGCTGACCTTGTTTTATAGTCGATTCCTTGCATTGCTTTAAATGCCCCAATAAATTTGCAGTTTGTTGCAATATAATTATCACGAACCAAGAAAAAAAACCCCGCTGATTCCAACAGAATACAAAGTTATAAACATAAAACAATTGAGCATTTCATATACAAAAGGGTTGGCATAATTAAGGCACATATAGTGCAAAAGACCCTTCCTGTTGTTAATAGTCTGAAGCATCATGAAGGAACATTGTTACATTTTAAGATTTTTTTAGTTCCCACTGTTCTACAAAAGTGCTGATGCTCAAATTTCTTTAGTGCACCAGAAATGCTGAAACAAACCTATGCAAAAATATAAAACCCCTAGAACACTATTTATACAAATGCATCTGCAGCATATAATGTCACAAAATAACAATCTTCAATACACTGAAAGAGCAAAGCAATGTGTATAATGCTTTGTTGTTATCGTTAAAAAAAAAGTTTGAATGGCTGTGTTTGTTTTTAATTAAAAATAATAGTGTTTTCCTTGCACATACATTTTTTCATCCCTTCTTCACTTCCTGTCAGATCAGCAGTCCCATTGAGCCTGAACAGCAGCAGCAGAACTATAGTAAGCAAGTACTGAGCTGTCAATCACAGACTAGGCTGGAGCAGGAGAGGACTGGCCTAAACAGGCACTAGCACATCCCCTGCCAACCATTCATATACATACAGTATACATTACACCCCACTACATTTGCTCAGCAACTCTGCTCAGAGTCTGGCCTGACTACCGCAGAGGTAAGGAGAGAGGGGGAGGGCATCACCCACACCTCACCATCTCTCCTCATATCACAGGGCCATGCTGCCAGCTTGCCCCGTGCAAACACCCCAATCCTGCACTTCTCTCAGGAGCATGTGCTGACCATTACTGAAAGGCGATTACAGATAGTGCTGGCCAGGGGCGTGGAACAGGAGAGATAACCGAGTGAGCGATGCAAGAGGCTGCAGGGCCGTGTGTCCCAACGGCCGCCCCTGTGCTCACAACTCATTGCTGGCCCAGTGGATGTGCATGACAGGAGCTTGAATACTTCTGTCTGTCCCCAGAGGTGGGCATTCCCAAGAAAGGCAGTGTGCCCTCTGGAGCCACTTCGCTCCGCCCCTCAGTACACGTTAGAGAGTGGGCAAAGGAACTTCCCCCACGTCCCAGCCCCCTACAATCAGCAGCTGGCATCAGCTTAGCAACAGGCTAACAAACCCCAGCAGGCCAATAACAAGGCAGGGACAGGGAGTGGTCTTCCAGACTATGGTAGGGTACAAGGCGTAGAGTTAAACTCCACTCTGTGCAGAAAGTGTTCATGTTATAAGTGAGGAGGCGTACTCCTTTATTCCATTTTTAAATTAAACAATTTATTAATTTTGTGCTCGGCAAAAAGTGGGCAAGACAGCGCTGGGTGCATGGGGAGTCACCGCTCTACCAACATGCACGCTGAATGTTAGTTTTGCAGGTATTTATACATGTTCATCTTAGTAATCCCCTCCCAGTTTTTATTCTCTATTATGAGGTTTAGTTTCCATTCTTTGTTGTGATGTTTAGTTTCTATTCTTTGTTGTGACGTCCAGTTTTCATTCTTCATTGTGTTGTCTAGTTTCTATTCTTCAGTGTTTCTGGTGGTTGCTGGGGGGGAGGGCCGGAGTCTTTATCCTTCACTTTTCACTGACTTCTGGTTCCTTCTCATGGCAGTTTTGCCTTGCTTACAGTTTTATACAGTTGCATCTTTGCTTAACCATTCTGTTTAGTAACTACATTTTGTTCAGTTATCATTATACATAATTTTTTATCTGACACAAATCATAGCCTAATTTCTCACATTCACAGTCCTGCCGCTGCAGCCAAGGGAAGGACAGTGGTGTCCTGGGACAACTGTTTAAGACTGTACGTGCTGCACATTCAGCACCAGTCTTGCTTCTGGGGTTGGAATGTGTCAGATCTGTCCCTTCCCTGCCACCTTCTGTTCCCTTTCCAGACAAAACCAAGCACCTATCGAGGTCAGCATTTGAATCTACACCACATACAAAGCCATTGCTGCTGCTTAAGCTGACAGAAGCATAGGATCACCTTCTTACTCATAAGGATACATCCTGCTATCAATGACTCATGCATGTTTGCATGTTTCTGTCATCTGCAAGCCAGAGGTGAATGAATTTTTCGCATGAGAGAATTATTTCTAAGGCAGCAGTATAAAGAACATTTGAGCTAGAAAGACACCTCATGAGTGACCTGAGCTTGCTTGCATCGCGGTAACATAATTAAAATCGATAGCAACTGCTATTTCCAGAAGATCTCTGCAGTAAATATACTTCTAATTAAAAAAAAAACAAAAAACAAAAAACCACACACACACAAAACCCAACACCTCCCCCAAACAAAGCCAGAACAACACGCCAAAACACCCAACCAAATTATGTACTCAGTTTTAACATTTTCTTGTTCTAGGAATTGAGTCATCACCACCACCTGATGTGTGCAACCAATCTGCGGAGAGGAGTACTCCCTCCTTCCTTCCCAGGACTGGCCCCAAACAGGATTGAACCGCTTCTAACAAAGGGTGGAAACTTCAGAAATAACAAGCTTAGAGTCCCTTGTACTTTCACAACGTAACTATGCAAACAATAGATTAGCAAATTTAAGACCCACAATCCCACTCACAATGTAATATCCCATTTCCATACCCAAAAATAAGGGAATTTGCAGGGCACTTTCCATTTCTATAGGAGCTTAGCAGACCAGGTTTTCCTTGAATGCAGGTTCCAGAACTCCTCAACTCAGAAGCGATGCTCCAATTATACAACCATGACCTCTTATTTGGCCTTTCGGACAGATTTTTGCATCTGGGTCCCCCATAGAGGTGTTGAATAAAAGAAATTAAAGTAATTTACAAGTATACTAGTTTAGAACAAAGGAAGAAATGGAAAATTACGGGTGCGGTGGTGATAGCCCATCAAAGTAATCCACAGGAAATCTTTTATCTGCCAACAATGAATCAACCTTAAAAATAATTCTGCAAGTCAGTGTGTATTTGTTATGTGTCAAAAAGTCTAATGTTACATTTTAATTACACTTATGATTCGATAGGATGCTACCAAGAAAGTAATTTACTACATATCTGGTTTTGATTTAACAGCTATTTTCCCCATAGAGAAACAAATCATGGTAATATCGCTAAGAAAAAAAAAAAAAAAAA
>WEIU01023224.1:19146-46216 GCA_013389925.1 Aegithalos caudatus
GGAGCCCGCCGTGCGCACTGGGCATGTCCCGCTGCCCCGCCGCCCGGGCGGGCCCCGCGCCGTCCCGGCACAGGTATGGGGCGTCCCGGCACAGGTATGGGGCGTCCCGACGCTACTGCCGTGCCCATCCATGGCAGCACACGCCGTCCATCCCCCGCTGGTTCTCCCGAGCTCTGTGGTTTGGGGTGATTTTTTCCTCATCTCCCTCTAGGCAGCAGAAGCGCCGGGAGCCCGCAGCGGCGGGGCTGAGGGTGCTGCCCAGCCCGCGGGACAGGAGCCGGAGCCCGAGCCGAAGCCCGCCCTGCACGCTGGGAAGTTAACAGGGTGAAAGCGCTGTTGGCATAAATTGCCGCTAAATTTCTGAAGGTGCACTGTTAGCGGTGCTGAGCATCTCAAAACTTGTTTTTGTCATACTGATTGGGGAAGTATGCGACTCTGCCCCCCTGTTCCTCGAAGAATTCCTCTCATTCAGTAAAATGAAGCAAATCCGACTGTTCCTCAACCAAATGATGTGATAAAGGCCTACCTGTCTTAATTTATACTTTTTCTTTGCACCCCAGTTGTTTTGGGGGAGTGAAACTTCATAGGCAGATTGGACATCTGGGATGGGAACTAGGAAGCTTTCTGCTCTCATTTCAGATTCTTTTTAGTAGTTTCCTGTAAATTAAAGAGAACTGTGTTAATTCAGCATTGTTTGAATCAATTACACATTTTTTACTCGAGCAATGTTTTTGTCTGTTCATGCAGAGGTTGTAGAAACAGATCTTGGTAGTGACTGTGGGATGAAGTAATTAATGAGGATCATGCATTTTAACTCTTTTATTGGGCATTTTATTTTTTAAGTGTTAATCTTACATAATCAAGGATGTGAAAACTATAAAGACCAAAATTAAGACCAGCCTTGCAAACTGAAGTTACCATATAGTCTCCTCTGCATTTCCACTTTAATGGCATCTATACATGGCTACATATCCAGTGTTCTGGAGGATCAACACTCTGTCTGAACTGCAAGCGTATGTGCTGGGAGTGAAAGGATCATAGAATGCAAAAGCATTTCATTTGAATTTAGGAGTTGGGTTTTACTTCAACTGTTCTGAGGTTAAACTTTATGTGCTGTTAGGCAAAAATTAGAACATCCACATTTTTCAGCTTCCCGTTCCTTTTAAGGAGCAAATTGGTTTTTTTCTCTGCAATTGCTTCTCTGGCAGAATGGGAGCTTGAAATGATACACTGATTATTTTCCATAATATTGATTTCATATTTCAACATTTCACATAATAATTAATGGTAAGAAGCTATGCAGCAATATGGGGTTCATCTTAGACAAAGTAGACTTGTGTCAGTAATAAGCAAAATAGCCATCAGCTGCCTGATGTGATCAGTAACACTTTGTGTGCGTTCAGTAAACAGAAACTTTAAACTCCACCATGGTGGAGGAAACCCAGAAGGAAGAAAAGCTGCAACTCTATGAACTGGTTTCTTAATGGGAAGAAAGTGAAATACTAGGCTTTTTGTCCCATGAAGTTTGCAAAGACCTTACAGAGGTATAGAAAATTAATGGATTTATTACTTGCTACTTACATTTTTATGCTTGTAGTAAACATAGAAAATATTAACAGCAATGTAAGATGAGGATGTTGCACAGAGGGCTCCTTATTTCTGTCATACTGTATGTACCATCTGTGCCAGGTTTTAGAAGGGACTGTTCATTACTGAATGCAATCACACAACGAATAGAAAATATGCTGTCAGCCTGTTTCTCTTTAGCAATCTTAGTCTGTAATTACCAATATAATTTTTAAGGTTGCAGTCTGGCATCTTCCATGTTGTTTTCCCAAGATCCCTAAATCAGGTTCCTCATGTTTATCCAGGGTGCTATTGTCTTCACCTGGACTCCAGAACACCACAGACATCTTTGTAAAGTGCTCTTGGCAGATGGTACAAAGACAGTTTAGGCAAGGTTTCCTTATTGCTTCAGCCTGTAAGATGAGTTTCCAGAGACCATGGCGTAGGCATAAAATTAAATCAGCTTGTGAGAAAAAATATATCTGTGTTCATTATTAGAAAAAGCAGATTTATCCCTTTACATGAGGGCTTGAGGACAAATTCTAATGGAAATATTCCTTTTGGAATAAAAGGGGAGCATGCCAGAGCACGGGGAGTTTGGTGTCTTTTATGGCCTGTGGCAAGAATGCATAGAGTAGTGAGCTCCCATCCTTGTGCAGGCTAGCAGTGTTTTGTCAACAGTACTTTACAGTGCAGTATATTGTCATGGCTCCTTTGTCAGTATTGTTGCTGACTGGTGGAAAAGCAGGCAATGCCCACATCTTCCACAGCACAGCCACGCAGGCAGGTTAACAGGGTGTGTCAGCAGCCACAGAAGTGCTGTCCTGCAGCAGGTTGTTGTTTCTCCGTGACTCTGGCAGTTTATGAAACCATTCATGGGCAGCCTTCCTGAGTGCTCAGGTTTTGTGTCTGCAGTTGCAATGTGTTTGTGGAAAAGAGGGGGAGTCCCTCAGGCTCAGAGCTGGGTTTGGTCTGCAGCACATGAGAAAGATCTGCTGTGCCTGTTCTTCCAAAAGGCTGGGAGAGAGCATATGGCTGTGGGATGGTACCAGAGTACCTGAGGGGAACCTGCTGTGGTAGTGCCAGCACCAGCTGCAGCCACTACATTTCCCTGATTTCCCTGCCAGTGCTGGGAAGGTAGTCCATGACAGAGTCCCATACAAGGTCTTTCATAGCAAGGGATAGCTTTGCATAGAGCATTTGACTGGCACTGTGTGTGTATGGCCAGCTATGAAGAGTTGTCATTTGGTTTATGCAATCAGGTTCTTCCTTATTTCTCTCTCTTCTCTCATATTTTCTGTTATTTTCTAGATATTTTGTTTGTGATACCACCTCATCCAATCCTGTTTGCAGCAGCAGTGGCACTTGTGCATAGCTCTTTCTTATATCCTATTTAACCATGCAGGGCTGAGAGCCTTGGGAGGGTTGTGCAAAGACATACTGAACGTAAGGGTTTATTAAAGGCTTTATTTAAATTAGCATGTAAAATAAAAACAGAATGTTACAAAATGTGTGCCGCATGGAGATGGACCAAACAAGGCAGAAAAAGTTGGATGAATGTCTCTGTTTTAGAGTGCATCCCAGTGAAGAGTTCCTAGGTACCTATAGTCCAGCCTTTCTCAAAGGTTTCCTCCCCATAGTGTGCTCCTTTATCATGGATGCTTCCTTTTCCTTTAGTGGAGAAAAGATGGTTCCAAAAACACCTGAAGGCTGGGCTGCCGTTCAGCAGGATCTTGATTGGCTGGAAAGTTGGACAGAGAGACACCAGTGAAATTCAGCAAGGAAAAGTGTAGGGTCCTGCACCTGAGGAAGGATAAGCCTGGGACAGGCTAGAGCTGACCTACTGGAAAGCAGCTCTGCAGAGAACTGGAAGTCTTGGTAGATGGCAAGCTGACCACGAGCCAGCCATGCCCCTGTGGCCAGGAGCACAAATAATATCCTGGGGTGCATTGGGGTAAGTGTGGCCAGCAGGTCAACAGAGGTGATCCTCTCCCTCTACTAGGCCCTAGTGGGGCCACACCTGGAGTATTGTGTTCAGTTTTGGTCTCCAAAGTTCAGGAAAGACAAGGAGCTTCTGGAGAGGGTACATAGGAAGTCCACAAAGATGATTACAGGTTTGGAGCATCTCTCAGATGAGGACAAACTTCAGGAGCTGGGCCTGTTTAGTTTAGAAATAAGATTGAGAAGGGATCTCATTAACATATGTACATATCCCAAAGGTGGGTGACAAGAGGATGGTGCCAGACTCTTTCCAGTGTACCCAGTGACAGGACAAGGAGCAAAGGCCATAAATTTAAACACACAAAGTTACACCTTGACTTTTTTGCGCTCAGAGTGACAGAGCACTGGAACAGGCTGCCCAGGGAGGTTGTGGAATCTTCCTTTCTAGAGACATTTACTCACTTGGACTTGTGCCTGTGTTACCTGCTCTAGGTGACTCTGCCTTGGTAGAGGAGATGGGAATAGATGTTCTCCAGAGGTCCTTTCCATCCCTAACAAGCATGTGATTGTGTAAAATACAAATATAGGAAGGGGCTATAAGCTGCAATCCAGGAGGGAATTATATCTATAGTCCTCTCTAGGACAGGATCCAGGTCCTGGAGCTTGCAGCAGGCCACAGTGCCAGAACTAGAGCTGTCACGGGCATGCATGTTCCCCTGGTGTGAGCTGTGCAGCTGTTTCCCACATTGCTCCAGGTCAATTTATTATGGATACTGAGATGTTCTGCCAGCAGTGATGCAGCAAAGCTCCTCACTGTCTGATTGTCTCGAGAGATTGCTTTGCTCTCCTGCCTGCTCACCCTCAGAGTTTCTCAGTGCACTAAGCTGTTTCCAGGGAATGCTGCTTACAGCAAATCTGGCTCTGTGCCAGGCTTGGTTCTGGCTTCATGGCAATGCCAAGATTACAGAATGCAATGCCTGTGATTCAGGAGAAGGCCTAAGGGAAAACGGAAGATCCGTTTTCCTGGATCTTCTGATCCAGGAGAGGGCATCCAAGGTGAAAGTGGATGCAAAGTATGGTAGGAAGAGAGCTGACTGTGGTAAGGCCCTGGAAAGGAGAGTGGTCCAAGCCTGGATTTGCAGAAGAGCAGCTGCAGGCAGGTACTGTGAGCTCAGGAGTCAAGGAGTGGGAAGAGATCTAAAAGGACCTGTGAGGTGGTCTGAGGAGTTCTGATACCAGCACCTTCTGCTTGATGTGATAGAAAAGTGGTTAGCCAAAATGTTTGGAACAAATTTTAATGGAAACGGGGTTTATAAATCAGATTGGCACTTAGTTAACTGCAGATATTTTAGTGTGCTCTTTCAAGACCTTATGCCATCTTATAAGTACAGTCAAACCTGGTTTAGGAAAATGGGAAAGAGTAGAATTTAGCTTTTTTTTGAGTCATAGATTTGTTAATAGGCCATTTGGGTACAAAGCTCAACAGCTATTCTGAAAAAAAAATTTACATCTCCAAGTCTTTAAGGAGTCAAGTGTAGAAATATCTTCTGAATAAGTAAGAAATTAAGAAGTTTAGAAGGGAAAAGACTGAATTTGTATGGAACCCTTAGAGGATTAGAAGAGTGAGCTTATCGGTAAAAGCTTATGTGATACATAAAAAGAGGCTCTGTAGATACAAGCTAAGCTTTATGGTATGCAGAAGACTGCAACCAAAGGAAGTATGAAAAGGAAGATTTTTTTTTATATTTGATCTTGGTGCAAAAGGCTTAAGTGCTTGTAATTTTGTCGGGTTTGGATGCTGTACAGAGAAATCCTTTTGTTTGAATTGTAAACAGCTTGGGAATTAAATGTAATTTCACTGGTAACTGAACACCAAGGCTGGGGAGACTCTAAACCACAGCACATTTCAGCTTAGGAGATGCTCGGCACTTGTGAATTGCACTGAAGCTGTACAGAGCAGTCTGAGAGAGTGTAATAAAAATCAAGGGAAGCAGAAAAATCTGCTGGTGACAGCAAGGAAACTGCTGTGCTGACAATAAAGCAGTGGAGAAGACATCAAACTGCAGGAATATTAGGGGATTTTGTGACAGCTATCAAGTACAGCCTACACTTTGATCAAGTAAATTACTTAGCTTAGCATGGAATAAAGTTTGAGGTCCAAGATAAAGATATTATAGTAAATGATGTGATAGTAGTTTCTGGTCTTGTGTGCACAAGTTAAAGTATGTAAAGTAAGTAAAAATGGTATTAAATTAGAACAGCATTTACATATGAGTTAGAAATATTTATTAGCGTGAAATACCTATTCCATTTATAAAGGAATTGATGACATGTAGGTTCATGTGAAAAACTGTATTTCAAAGCTTTGTGGAGAGTCTTCTTTAGAAGACTCATATATTGCCTGAGGGGTTTAATTGCTGGTGGACTCTAACAGAGCCTTTCAGAAAAGGTTGTGATGCTAAGACTACCTCAGCTAGGCAGAAGTTCATTTTAACACCATGGTGGTGAACAGAGACACTTCCTAAAGTGGTCACAGATCTTCTGTCCACCCAAAACAAGCCAGTATATTCTCTTGCTTCCAGCACTGCAGAAAGCTACAGAACTGACACTGAATGCTTCCAGTTCCTCAGCAGTTGGGTGGCAATCACAGCTGAAGGGAGTTTTGTCTCCTCTGTTGCCACACATGACTTCTTATTTCTGGCCCTGCACAACTCTACCTTTAATTGTTCCAGGACAGCTAATCATGGAGCTCTTCTGCAAACAGAGCCAGTTAAAGCAGGTTTATGTCCCTGTGTGGTGCTGCCCACCTTTAGCTTTGTACAAGCCCAAACCTGCCTGATCTCTCTGCAGTGTGTCCCCAGCTGTGTTTTCTCCTCCTCCATCCAGACTGGGGAGCTCATCCAGCTGAAAACTAACCCAGCAAAGCAAACAGAAAGTATTGGTCATGGCATGCAGGTTCAGTGGCAAACTTGATTTTTTTCATGTTTGAAGTTCCAGTGTCCTAAGGAACTGGATGTCATGTCATATCGTGGGCTGGGAGTGAGGGTCAAGAACACTTGAAGACTCTTAAGTATTGTCTATACAGTCCTGTGTTTTGAAGCTGCCTCCTGTACTTCCTATTGCAACTCCAGTATAGCTTCACAAAAGAGTGTGAATACCCTCAAGAAAAGTGCTTGTGCTCTTATAATATCTGAGGGTGGTTACCTCAAAAGGAAGTAAAAAATCCCAGGTCTTCCCACAGACAATGCATTTGAAGAAGGCAATCTAAAAATCTAGGGTGGTTCAGCACTCTTGGCAAAAGCCCCCAATATTTGCATTGGTGCAATCCCCCCCTTGGCATGCCTTTTTCAGCCCCAGTGTTCCTGGAACTGCGGGCTTTTTGGTTTTTCAAATCCTAGCCTTTCTTGAAACCCATGATAATCAGTTGCTTTTGGCTGCTCCCTTTCTGCCACACCCGTATTTTGGTTTTTATCTTTTATACTCCCTTAATTAATCTGTCACTGGTTCACAACTGGTTGTTGTTAATAATACTAGTTTTTGTCTTGTGTGAAATATTTATAGAATTACAGAATCATAAAATCACAGAATGGTTCAGGTTGGAAAAGACCTCTAAAATCATTGAATCTGACCATTACTCCAGCACCGCCATGTTCAGTAAACCAGGTCCCCAAGTGCCACATCCACATTTTCTTTAAAAACTTCAGGAGTGACAGTTCCATCTGTTCCCTGGGTAGCTTGTTTCAATGCTTGACAACCTTTTGGGAAATAACTTTTTCCTAATATCCAATTGAAACCTCCCCTGGTACTGCTGGACACCATTCTCTCTTGTTTGATTGCTTGTTACCTGGTAGAAGAGGCTGACCCTCAAGTGCCTACAGCCTCCTTTCAGGGAGTTGTAGAGAGCAAGAAAGTCTCCCCTGAGCCTCCTTTTCTCTAGGCTAAACAATCCCAGTTCTGTCAGCTGCTTCTCAAAGGATTTCTGCTCTAGATTTCTTCCCCAGTTCTGTTGCCGTTCTCTGGACACACTTCAGCACCTCAATGTCTTTCCTTTTAGAGATGGGCCCAAAACTCAACAAAGGATTCAAGGTGTGGTCTTATCAGTCCAGAATACACTGCCCTCATCCTTCTGGCCACACTATTTCTGATGCACACCAGGATGCCTTTGGGCACCTGGGCACACACTGCCTTCCTTATCTTCAGCCAGCTCTTCACCTCCAAGTCCTTTTTTGCTGGGTTGTTTTCCAGCCACTCTTCCCCATCCTGTAGTGCTGCAAAGTGCACCTCATCCAAATCATCAATGAAGATATTAAACAGGACTGGCTGGCCCTGCTGCTGAGCCCTGGGGAACACCTGCAGTGATCAGGCACCAGCTGGATTTAGCTCCATTCACCACCACTCTCCGGGTCTGGCCAGAGAATTTTTAGTCAGTTTTACCCAGCCAGATTTTATTCAGTGAACAGTGCACCCATCCAAGCCATGAGCAGCCATTTTCTCCAGGGGAATGCTATGGGAGACAGTGCCAAAGGCTCAAGGAAGTCGAGGTATACATCATCCATAGCCTTCTCCTATTCCACTAAGCAGTACTCCTTGTCACAGAAGATCAGATTGGTCAAGCAGGACCTGCCTTTCACAAACCCATGGTGGCTGGGCCTGATCTCCTGGTTGTCCTGGACCTGCTCCATGGTGGCCTTCAAGATGGTCTGTTCTGTGACCTTCCCTTAGTTCAGGCTGACAGGCCTGTAGTTTTCTGGATACTCGTTTTGCACTTTTTGTAGATGGGTGTCATGTTTGCTAACCTCCAGTCACGTGGGACATCCACCATTAGCCAAGACTGCTGAAAAATTATTGGAAGAGGTTTGGTGAGCACTTCCACCAGCTCCTTCAGTACACTTACATGGATCCCATCCAGCCCATAGACTTTTGTGTGTCTAAGTGGTGTAGCAGGTCACTGGCCATTTCCCCTTGGATTATGGGGGCTTCATTCTGCTCCCCATCTCTGCCTTCCAGTTTAGAAGGCTGGATACTCTGAGGATAACTAGTCTTTACTACTAAAGACTGAGGGAAAGAAGGCATTAAGTATCTCAGTCTGTTCCTCATCCTTTTACACTCTTTCCCCTTGCACAGAATAAAGATGGAGATACTCCTCAGCTGTCCTTTTGTTGATGATGTATATTTTAATTTTTTTTTTCTTTTTGTCATGTTTTACTGACTTAGTAAATTTCAGAAATTAGGCCTTGGCCTTTCTAATTTTTTTCCTGCATAACTTCATGATATCCTTGTAGTCTTCCTGAGTGGCTTGCCTTTTCTTCCAATAGTGATAAAAAATGTTTATGCCTCACTGTTTTCTAGTATAGTCCTGATTAGAATACTTAATTTTAAAAGATGGAATTCTAATAATAATTTTGTGTTACTTTATTTAGAAAAAAATAGGATATTCCAAGTGAGATTTAAGGACTACCCAGGAAGATGTAATTGAAACAATAATTGGTGTTTTATCCTTTTAGTACCTTTTTTAACTGTTAGACTACACAGATGAAAAGGAGCAGTGGGAAGAAAGGAGAATGTTAGGTGAAGAATTATGAGTGTAAAGTTGCACTGTGTTCTGTTCTCAAGTGTTTACGAGAAACCTTTTGTCTGTAGTTATGATTAGAATTTCAACAACCATTTAATTCTGCCATTCCAAAACAACATCCACTCTGTTAAAAATGCCATCCTTCTGCTTGTATAAAATTGTTATGTATGTGTTCTAGAATGCTGTTCTTTTGGTTTCTTCTAGTATTGTGAAGGCAATACCTTGATCCCCATTCTGTCTGCATGTATCTTCATGTCAATTAAGTATATGTAAACAATGGGATTCTTGTTTGTCTTTTCTTTGCTTCANAGTTCCATCTGTTCCCTGGGTAGCTTGTTTCAATGCTTGACAACCTTTTGGGAAATAACTTTTTCCTAATATCCAATTGAAACCTCCCCTGGTACTGCTGGACACCATTCTCTCTTGTTTGATTGCTTGTTACCTGGTAGAAGAGGCTGACCCTCAAGTGCCTACAGCCTCCTTTCAGGGAGTTGTAGAGAGCAAGAAAGTCTCCCCTGAGCCTCCTTTTCTCTAGGCTAAACAATCCCAGTTCTGTCAGCTGCTTCTCAAAGGATTTCTGCTCTAGATTTCTTCCCCAGTTCTGTTGCCGTTCTCTGGACACACTTCAGCACCTCAATGTCTTTCCTTTTAGAGATGGGCCCAAAACTCAACAAAGGATTCAAGGTGTGGTCTTATCAGTCCAGAATACACTGCCCTCATCCTTCTGGCCACACTATTTCTGATGCACACCAGGATGCCTTTGGGCACCTGGGCACACACTGCCTTCCTTATCTTCAGCCAGCTCTTCACCTCCAAGTCCTTTTTTGCTGGGTTGTTTTCCAGCCACTCTTCCCCATCCTGTAGTGCTGCAAAGTGCACCTCATCCAAATCATCAATGAAGATATTAAACAGGACTGGCTGGCCCTGCTGCTGAGCCCTGGGGAACACCTGCAGTGATCAGGCACCAGCTGGATTTAGCTCCATTCACCACCACTCTCCGGGTCTGGCCAGAGAATTTTTAGTCAGTTTTACCCAGCCAGATTTTATTCAGTGAACAGTGCACCCATCCAAGCCATGAGCAGCCATTTTCTCCAGGGGAATGCTATGGGAGACAGTGCCAAAGGCTCAAGGAAGTCGAGGTATACATCATCCATAGCCTTCTCCTATTCCACTAAGCAGTACTCCTTGTCACAGAAGATCAGATTGGTCAAGCAGGACCTGCCTTTCACAAACCCATGGTGGCTGGGCCTGATCTCCTGGTTGTCCTGGACCTGCTCCATGGTGGCCTTCAAGATGGTCTGTTCTGTGACCTTCCCTTAGTTCAGGCTGACAGGCCTGTAGTTTTNGGAATGCTATGGGAGACAGTGCCAAAGGCTCAAGGAAGTCGAGGTATACATCATCCATAGCCTTCTCCTATTCCACTAAGCAGTACTCCTTGTCACAGAAGATCAGATTGGTCAAGCAGGACCTGCCTTTCACAAACCCATGGTGGCTGGGCCTGATCTCCTGGTTGTCCTGGACCTGCTCCATGGTGGCCTTCAAGATGGTCTGTTCTGTGACCTTCCCTTAGTTCAGGCTGACAGGCCTGTAGTTTTCTGGATACTCGTTTTGCACTTTTTGTAGATGGGTGTCATGTTTGCTAACCTCCAGTCACGTGGGACATCCACCATTAGCCAAGACTGCTGAAAAATTATTGGAAGAGGTTTGGTGAGCACTTCCACCAGCTCCTTCAGTACACTTACATGGATCCCATCCAGCCCATAGACTTTTGTGTGTCTAAGTGGTGTAGCAGGTCACTGGCCATTTCCCCTTGGATTATGGGGGCTTCATTCTGCTCCCCATCTCTGCCTTCCAGTTTAGAAGGCTGGATACTCTGAGGATAACTAGTCTTTACTACTAAAGACTGAGGGAAAGAAGGCATTAAGTATCTCAGTCTGTTCCTCATCCTTTTACACTCTTTCCCCTTGCACAGAATAAAGATGGAGATACTCCTCAGCTGTCCTTTTGTTGATGATGTATATTTTAATTTTTTTTTCTTTTTGTCATGTTTTACTGACTTAGTAAATTTCAGAAATTAGGCCTTGGCCTTTCTAATTTTTTTCCTGCATAACTTCATGATATCCTTGTAGTCTTCCTGAGTGGCTTGCCTTTTCTTCCAATAGTGATAAAAAATGTTTATGCCTCACTGTTTTCTAGTATAGTCCTGATTAGAATACTTAATTTTAAAAGATGGAATTCTAATAATAATTTTGTGTTACTTTATTTAGAAAAAAATAGGATATTCCAAGTGAGATTTAAGGACTACCCAGGAAGATGTAATTGAAACAATAATTGGTGTTTTATCCTTTTAGTACCTTTTTTAACTGTTAGACTACACAGATGAAAAGGAGCAGTGGGAAGAAAGGAGAATGTTAGGTGAAGAATTATGAGTGTAAAGTTGCACTGTGTTCTGTTCTCAAGTGTTTACGAGAAACCTTTTGTCTGTAGTTATGATTAGAATTTCAACAACCATTTAATTCTGCCATTCCAAAACAACATCCACTCTGTTAAAAATGCCATCCTTCTGCTTGTATAAAATTGTTATGTATGTGTTCTAGAATGCTGTTCTTTTGGTTTCTTCTAGTATTGTGAAGGCAATACCTTGATCCCCATTCTGTCTGCATGTATCTTCATGTCAATTAAGTATATGTAAACAATGGGATTCTTGTTTGTCTTTTCTTTGCTTCAGAAAGGGTTAAACTGTGGGCTGCCTTCCTTTGTCATTTTTTGAGTGTGAACACCTTGTTCCATGATGATTTTGAAAATAGTAGGCTAAGGATAGGAGCAGCACAAAACCAGGATCTCATGCTCCACAGAAGGAGCTTTCGGACAGGAGGCAATGTTCTCATGCTCATAAAAAAAAAGCACATTTTTGTATTCAAATAAAATGTTCTGTTAAGTAGAGATGTTCTGTTAAGAGCATGCAGCAATTGCATCTGTCAAGTGGATGTTTTTCCCAAGTACTTCTAGATGTTAATCATAAAATTGTTCCAAAATAACTATATTTTATTTGAATGATGCAGATTGGCATTTTATCTTTACATGTAATTATGTCTCTCACATAATATTCTAGACCAGTAATAGAGATTTCTATTACTCATAATCTCCTGAGCCAGAAGAGTAACAGTAATTTTTGGAAGAGACTAAAATTTGATGTCTTAAGCAATTTTTCCTGCTTAGTCAAAGAAACTGCTGTTGATTGATACATGTATTTTAACATTAAAGAGCTTGAAATTATTCTTTTAAATTATTTTTGTCCTTATAAAAATGTATTCCTTATTTTGCTATTGTCCTAGTTATTTTCCGCAATTGGCCCACGTTAATCTGACTTTTACTCCTAAGAATAACTGCAAACAAAATTTTGCCAGTTTTCTCTTGATGACAGTGTTTCTCTGGAATTAAATTAATGTCTTCCAATACACTTAGACTCAAGCACATTGAATCCGATTCAGTACGGATTTTCCTTCCAAATCCCACCACTGTCTTCCTGTTTTTCTGCAAGTGAATGAGCAAGACACTTCGAGAGTAAAAATCTTTATGTGAATACCTCTGTTAAGAGTCTTTGCATCTTATGCTAAACCTATCTTCAGTAGTCTCAGGATGGCCATGAACATGTTTAATTCAGAATTCCAATTTTAAAATGTTGCCAGTTCACTAGGAAGGCCTCTTGTTATTGCTCTTCAATCACAGTGTGCAAATGTTGAGTTTTGAAGCAAATTAACGGCCAGGGAAGCATGAAATATGTGTTGTAGTTTCGGAAGGAGAGAGAATTTTCATGAAGCTGATGTGGCTCACATTCTCATACAAGTTTGCTGTGGTCAGTTAGCACATACTGGGCAGGTCTCCAGCCAGCCAGATTCTTTCATTAACATCAGAGACAAGGAGTGTTGTTCAAAGTCATACAAAATTGTTAGGGTGTGCTAGAACTGAGTACAACCAGATATGTGGGTCCATGCTCTAGATGTAGCTGGAAAACTTGAACAAGAGGAGAGGGGGACAGGACACTGCTGTTCAGATATTAAAAGTGCATTGTGCACCATATTCATGTTTGAAAAAGAACCTATCAGATATTAAAAGTGCATTGTGCACCATATTAATGTTTGAAAAAGAACCTATCAGCCTGGAATCAGTACATGGTTTGGGGTGGTTTTTTTGCCTGTCATGTACATTAGACCAGTGCCACTCACAGACCCTGCTCAGCTTTCTTCCTTACTACTTGCAAATAGGGGCTGCAGAACTGGGCTCTCAATACATACCTTGCAACATAACCTTGAACATTTGGATACTAATGACAAAGAGGTAGGAAAAAAGCTGTTTCTAAAGCAGGACCCTGAAGGAACAATTAGTTAAAATAGGTCATGTTATTCTTTCATTTAACTTTATCAGTGCCTTTCCACACTATAAGAGATAACCTTAAAGGATAAGCTAGCAGTATAAGAAAGAAATGGAGTTTATGCTTGGTTTCTATTCTTTGCTTAAACACAAAATATTTGGAGATATATGGATATGAATGCTGTCTTCCAAACAATTCAAATAGCACCTTGCTGAACAAGACTGCAGTCCTACTGCTATTCAGATACAAACTCCCATAGAGTTTATGTTTCTTCCTCTGTAGTCTAAGTAATATATTATTTCCAGAAACTTTAAATTTCTTCCTGATGCAGTGTAAGACATCTCATGAAGTTGCAGGTTACCTTCTTATTGTTGGTCCCTAATTTCAGGACATTAAAACTTTTAGGTTGTAAACATAACAGTCTGCCAAAGTACTTGTGTGGCTGGTGCTATATTTCTGGTATGATTGCTGTCCTGGTCACAGCCACAGTATCCAGACCCTTTGTGGGTTGGTTGCTCCCAGAGCTGTTGCTTTGTAGTGCACAGCACTAAATAAACTGACATTCCATACCCCAAAAGGCGAATAGAAGGTTAAACTGGCATGTCATCATGGTATTAATTTCCCAGGGAGGAAACACTGAACTTAGTAGAATCAGACTGCTGTTGCTAAGATACTGGCATATGAACAAAACTTCATGGTCAAAAAAATAAGGCTAACACATGTGAAAGAATCAGCCCTAGGCACTCAATCTCTTCCCACAGTAGAAAGCTATCATCCATCAACACAATCACCAGAGGGCTACATGCAGCCTTAACAAGCACTTTAACATACTGGTGATGGATTTCAACAGAGGGGAATTTGTCCAGAAAGTGTTTGAAGCGAATGTCCATGTGTAAATTTGTCACACTACATTGCCTGAGCCAAAACTGGTTTAGCTGGTGCTCCAGGGATCTCTATGTTTGTACATATGTATGTATTACACAGACAATCATTGATGCTTCCATGTGTTGTGTATTTTAGATTTGTTCCACAGGCCAGGCAAGAGATGCTGGGACAAGTCAGAGTCCAAAGTGCTGACTGAAAAGCCCTTATCTTGTACCATTCCAAATTCTCCAAGATTCTTAATAATTAAAAGCTTGTAGTAATAAGGCTACAAACAGCACAGTTCATCAAAGAATGATGCAATAATCTGTGAAGTGAGAAACCCTACCAAGATATTTCTGCAATACAAGCAAAGACAATAATGGATCTTGTTCAAGCAAACACATGATTAAACCTGACAGTGCACATTAAATATTTGATGTGGGCAACAGTCAATACTAATGGAAGCTGTTAGTGGAAATATCCTGTGAAGCATCTCGTAGGTGAGGTGGGTTGGAAACAGTGAAAAGATGGGTACATTAACAATTGGGTACTGTGGTGAATTCTAAAACCCTCTACAAGCAGCAGAAGGCTTAGCAAAAATAAAAGAATCACAGTGTGTTTAAGTAAGATTTCAGCTAAAGACAGTCGCTAAAATGACTGATAAAGGTAACCTGTTTTATTTTGGGTTTTTTTTTGTTACCACAGTTCAATAAAGTTCCTTCTTTCCTCATGCAACATATCTGTTGCATGTTGTTGCTAATGGTTTGTGTAAGAGCTCTATTTAATGGACAATTGAATTTCCAGAGAAATCCAGTTGTAGAAATAAGTCTGTTTGTATAACTGGGTCACACCAGAAAATAAACTTAAGAAAAAGAAAATAAAACATTCTAACATTCTTTGAAATATAGCCTGAGCATTCTAACCTTCTGTGAAAGAAGGTCTGAACATTCTAATATTCCATAAATGAACATTGTGTGGTACATTTGACACAGATGATAGACTACTGATAGGCCAAGAGATAATGAGCACAAACTAGAACACACAATATTCCAACTGCACACAACAATTTTTTTTTACTATAAGGATGGTCAAATTCTGGCAGAGGTTACCCAAAGGATTGATCAAATCCATCCTTCCATATGGAGTATACATTTAATGAAATCTGGATGGCAGTATATGATCAGTGAGAGATATCATAAGTTATATCTATGAGGGGATATTATTTTTTCTGTTTTGCTATTGCTGATAATTCTAACTATTGGTGAAGTATCATTGAAACACAGATGTCTCTCTGCATATCCCTTGCCATGGGCACCTTGTAAATTTAGCATCACTCTAGAGTGTTACTTAGGTAATGTTGCCATCTGGACATTTTGGAGAGGCTTACTTCTGAGAAAAGAGTTATTCACTCCTGAGAAAACAATTCTTATTTGTGGAGGCTCAGCTCAGCAGCTCTGCTGAGATGAAGGAGGCTTCTAGCTCAGTAGCTGATGTCTCAAAGCTGTAAATGCAGGCTGCAGAATCAGGCATGTCTCAAAGCACTCACTATGCTCAGTCCTTGAGCCCTTGTCTACAAATATTTATTATTTAAACTGGTTATTTGCTGTTTTTGTTTTGTTTTGCTTTGTTTTAGATGGTAATGAAATTATGTGATCCGAGGGTTGATGGTCATTCAACTACATTAAAATCATCTCTTTAGACCTGCATTTTAGTAGTGTTTAAATCATGCTTTGCATGCTGTTCAGCTCCTTGGAATCACTAGTTTTTTTCATGTTTTCAGAATAAATAAAATGATGTGGAAATAACATTTGTATTATACACTTTTTAATGATTATTTAGAATTAAGTAATGCTTATGTTCCAAATTATCCTGGCAAGTATCTGGAATAATTTCTTTGAAGCTAATGAAATTAAAGCAATAGAAAACAAAATATAAGTGATATTAGAATCTAACACAGGAAGTATTTAGAAATATTGGAATAGTTAATCACAATAAAAAGGAATAAAATGTTAGTTTTCTTTCACTGTTACTAAAATGGTATTTAAATCATTAGATAAAGTTAGAAAAATAGCCCCATTCTGGATGAGTGGTTGCATTGCTTGCAAGCTGCTTCAGAGGAAGCCGTTATAAATAAATTTATTTGAAAGTGACTTGTTTCCACATTCTAGTTCCATCTTCCCCTTTTAATTGTGTTAGTTAAAATTCTCTATGAAATTAAAATGTGATGTTAAAGTGAGGACTAGCAGCGCTTGCTAGAATATATTTTATTCCCTATTACACTGCCTTAAACCCAGAATAATTATAGCAATGAAATTACTTGAGATTTATGCCACCTTCAGTCAGAGCACACTCTCAATTAAGAAAGTGTGATTTTGATGTCATGTGAAACTTTCTCATTCATGTTAGGAGATGCTGATGTGTCTCATGCAGACAAAACTCAACTCTGGCAGGACTATGCTGTTTACAGAAAGTAATTTCTGTTTAATGTGTTTTTGAGACATAGCATAGTCTTGTTGAAATATTTTCTACTTAGAGACTCTCAAACTGGTGTAATTCTTGGTATGTATGGTTCAGAAAAGTCTCTAATTTTTGTCTTTCCAAAGAAACGGGGAAGCAGATCATTAGGGGGGGAGGTCCTATGTGCCAAGGGCAAGTTGTTTGGGTCAGGGCTCTGTCAGCACTGCCCCTAATAGCAGATGAAAATTTTGGTGGGAGAGCTGAAGGATGAGAAAAGCACACACATGAGCATAGTGGCATCTAAGTAGATATTATAAAGGGAATGGGAAGAACTGTAATGAAAGCTGATATTTGGTTATGTTGCTTGAAAGCATGACTGATTGCAGCTGTAAGGAGTGCTTTTCTTTGGTACTTTTCACACATCTCCCCAATTGCCTAGCATTAATCCATGGGCCATCACTGCTTTGTGGGAATGGAAGACTGTTTCAGGGACAAATGGCACTTATTTTCTTTATCCTAATGCCAAGCATTTTAGGCATAGCAGGAGACAGGACTGAGAGCTTCATATATTACCAGGGAAATTAAGCATATACATTTTATAACAGACAAGAATCTTGCACTCAGTTTTCCAGGAAGTGTGGCAGTGGATTTTTTAAAAAATGCAGGAACATGCCTATATTCACCCTGCTGCCTGATAAAATGCAGGAACATGCCTATATTCACCCTGCTGCCTGATTTCAAGCACCTCCTGGCGCATCTTAGGTTTTGAAGAGCTGTGCAAAACCCATATACATTTTTCAAGGTGAGACAGCTTGTATGGGATTCATCTCACCTAGCTTTGTAAATCCCAGTAATTAGGCTTTATCATAGTCAGTGGAAGCAGAGTAAAAGCACTGGATTGCATTTATCTAGCTGTAAAATAAAGTGAATTGTTCTCTCAAGCAAATTGTTTTTCTCTGTTGAGCAGACAGGCAACAGAGGACAAGCTAGCTCTTATATAGCTAATGTCAGTTAAAAAGTGCTCTGATCACATAATACCATATCCCTAAGGAGAAATGTACCCACCCACTGCCTTGGTATCTTTCCTTCACTCTATTAAGCACAAAGTATTTAAACTGTGAGGAATCCTGCATCAGCCAGGACTTTCAGGTAAAGCTGCACCACTTCTTTTATGAAGGATCTGGCCAAAGGGTTCTTAGTCTCCACAGACTGAATTTTAGGACACAAAGTATAAACTAGAGCAAATACACTTCCATTTGCTTGGTGAAGCATTCAAAGTGTAAAGATATAAAAATAATTTTTCTCTTTCTCAGTAGATTTTTGCAAATGTGGTCCATTTCCTTCAGTTTTGCTTTCTCCTTTGTACACCTGTAACCCCAAAGAAAGAGCACAGCTAAATTAAACTCAGGCTAATTCGGGCCAGCATGACTGGAAACCCTGGGGTCCCTTTCTCCCATGAAGGCCATAGAAGTCACTGCTGAAGTGCCAGCCCCTAGCCGTGCCCCTGACCCCAGTCTCCCCTCTTGATGCCTTTTTTGCAGCAGACCTGCTCCCCCTGCCCACCAGCTGTGCCTGCTGGCTGCCCCACAGCCCAAGGCAGAGATAGCACAGCAGCAAACATGCATCATTTGCAGCCCAGATGAGAATAAGAGAGTAAGATTTCTTGAGACAGCTAGCACACATACCTGAGAATATATTCCTATTTATGTGTTCATTTACATGCTGTCTAGAAAGTGTTTCTGAGTTGTGTGTAGTGGTCTGGCATGTTTGTGGAAAATGACAGGACTGTAAATGGCTTCAGTGTATCTTACTTCCTCAGTTCAGTTGAGAAACCAAGGCCACAAGGATTTTCCTCACAAAGTCTGTCAATATTAAAAATTGAATACTCAGTCAAAATGGTGTTGCAAACTTATTTATTTGTTTTTTAGATGCTTGGTGTCTGATTGAAAAGTTCTATCTATGGCCATTGAAATGTGAATAATTATTTTATTCATTCTCAGATCAATATTTTCCTTGCTTGAAGACAGGGAGAACCTTTATAGATAAAGTTCATGCAAAGAGAATTAAATAATCTGAGTTTGGGATTGCTGTAAACTCACGTTGTCCTCATTATTCACTGTTTACGTTTTCTGTCCTATTGTGTGTGAAACCTCTATCTTCCTGCAGAGGGAGTTCATAGTGTGAAAACAGCGAGCTCATGTTTAGCAACTGAAAAGGAATTGTCAGTAAATAGAACTCTGAGAATCATAAACAGATATTTGAGCATTTAACTGTTAGTAGAATTCCTTTCTGTGTAGAAGTAAATGTATAAACATATCTTCTGTCTGTATGACCGTGTGCCTGAGAGTACAAACCTCTCACAGCATGCAGTTATTAAATAACTTTAAAATTATGGAATAAGTCATAGAATAAATCAGAGGATCAATCATAGAATCAAATATAGACTCATAGAATCAATCATAGAATCATAGAATCATAGAATCATAGAATCATAGAATGGCTTGGCTTAGAATGGAGTTCCATTTCCATCCAATTCCACCTCCCCTTCCACAGGCAGGAAACACCTTCCATTAGACCAGGCTGCTCAGAGCCCCATCCAATCTGGCCTTGAACACTCCCAGGTTTGGGGCATGCACAACTTCTCTGGGCAACCTCTCCATTGTCTCACCACTCTCACAGTAAAGGATTTTGTCCTAATATCTAATCTTTGCATTGATTCTTTTAGTTCAAATACGTTGGTTTTTAGATTTATTAAAAAAAAAAAAAAACAAACATGCACATTATGCAGGTTAAGTGCACATTGTTCTATTCCAACAATGAAACTACTAGAGAGAGTAATGGGTGCATCAAGGCATTTCACATGCTCAAATACCTGTACAGAAAGTAACTTGACACTTAGGAACAAAGGCAGTAGAAAACACTAGGACAGTCTTCTTCCACAACCTGCCACAATGCCAAACATTTTGATCTTCTTGTGAAACCTGATGGAGTTTCCTGGATGGTTCCTGGAGTGCTTCCTAAGGAAGATCACAGCCTTTGAGCTGCTTTGTCTCACATGAGGATGTCTTTAACATATTTCTGAACTGGCTTGTTCTTGGAGGATATGGTCACCACCAGCTTGAGGAGGCTGCACTGCCACACACCGTGTACAGCTGGTTGCAGATGAAGTTTCTGATTTCACACGGTGCCTTATCCATGCAGCTGGAACTCATGCTGACAGTCCATGATGGAGCCCTAGTGGTTTTGACACTGCTTCCATCGGGTTGAACATAAATTGGAGTAAACATCAGCAATCTCAATACAGTTAACAGTATATCAACTTGCAAATTTGAGAGGGAGAAAAAAAAACCCAAAACTGGGAGTAAAAATTGATGGGAAAACCCCATAACTTCAACTCATGTAGTGTCTTGCTGAATGCAAAAGTGATTTTCATTTTCATCCTGAAAATAAAAACTCAAACCAGCAGGTTGAGACATATGTGTGTATATCTGACTAGAAGGCTCTGAAAAATTTCTCTCAAAGCTTGGCTGAAACCTGCCAAATTTTTTTCCTGACCACAAGAAAAACACACACAAAGAAAACCAAGCTTTGAGTGGTGCAGATACTGCAAATGAAAGGGCTTATTGACTCCCAAATCTGATAAATAGATGGATAGAAACTTTTCAAGTAAGTCTTCTGGTGAGAATAGGCTTAGGCAACTCACCAGGATATATACCTTCTCCTTGAGCTGCATTAGCCCCAGCTGTGCAGTAACACATGCCAGGGAAGAGGCACAAGGCCTCAGGGCTCCTTACAGGATGAGAATAGAAGCAATAAAACTTGGAGCCAAAGATACATTGCATTTGCAAGATAGGAAGATAAGGGAAGAGTCTAATTTTCAGCACCATCCAGCAGATTGACTTCCTCCCTGGGTAATAGGGGCAACACAAGACTCAGTTCTTTACCAGAAAACTTGGGAGGCTGCAGAGCAGCAGCTTGCTTCTCAGTTTTAGGCAGTTACTTGGTCACCATTTAATCATCTGAGGTGGTTGCCAAATTCTCTTTGAGGGACTAAATTAGGGACTATTTAGGGAGTTTTCTCCCTGGGTATAGCTTTTATTAAAGCAACATACATGACTAATTACAAAGTAATAAAAGCTGGGAACTGAAATTTATGAAAAAGCTGGAAAAAAATCATCTTTCCGTATTTCTTTTGACACAGTAAGTCCTGGGTAAGCAAACGTAAAATGAGCTTATATCATCCTGAATAGAAGCATTTAGTGCATTGATGTTTATTATCATGTGTTCTTTTGCCTCAAGGTCTTTCCTGTTTGCACTGCATTTTTGCAGAAAGCCCCTGTACATGTTTGTTAGCTGGGCAGTGCTGAGAACTGCAGGCTGAGAGTCAGCCTGAGATAGAGCTCTTTTCTGATGAATGGACTTTTGTAAGCATTCTGCACTGATGTCTCAGAGAATGTCAAGGCAAGGAGACACAACAGCTTTGCTTTTGCCTCTGAGCTAGTGTCCAGGACCCAGCATGTGTGAATATTACCTACACTGAACAGGTTAATATTTCTGCTCTTGAGGCAAAGTGGAAGTGCTATAAAGGCCTATCAGACCTGTTTTGGAGGCACAGAGATTAAAAACAATATTGCTACTATTTCTGCTGCTGTCTGGAAAATAATGTCTCAGGACCCCTCCGTGATGACATGTATCCCAGTTTGTATGCAGAGTAGTCCAAAACTGGTTTGATTATTGAAAGAGAAAATAGGTGTGAAGAGAGAGGCTGAAAGGAGTCAGAGACAAGATAAGTCTGAGCCTGACTGGGAAAACTGAGACTAAGACAGGAAAATTAAAAGGTAGGGCCAGGAATGGATAGGATAAGAAATCTGATGCAGAGGAGAACAGACTAAAATGAGCAGTGAAATGATGCTCTCTGCCTTGGTGTGATGCAGCAAATGTGCTATGCATGCTGAGCAATGCAGAAAACATGAAGTAATTCCTCTGTCAGTCATCATTGCTCATCTGAGGCACAGAGTGCACTTGTACCCTGTGAAAAGAGATGTATGTGAGCATGTAATGAGAGACAGTGTCATAAAAAGTGCACAGAAAGAGGCGTCAGGAAAGCTGCAAAAGGAATCTTAATCAGTCCTTCTTGATTTTGAAGCAGAGTTGGCATCTCCTCTATCCATTCTCACATGGGGTTTTTTTGTCCATTATAAGCTCCTGTAGTTTATCGAGTGAATACTGTGTGGTTTTGGATGCAAGTGAAAAAAACGGTGTCAGGAAGGATTTCTACATCTTTCATAACACAGCATGGGGAAAGAGCTGTACAAGCTTTTTGTGTCATTTTTTTCCTGGAAGAGTTCCATATTGGTACCCGCTAGAGGCAGAAAGTCAGGAAAAGTGGCTTATTGAATGGTAATGATGTAAGGAAATTTACTTGGTGAATAAAAGCTGAATTTCCTAAGAGTTGAAACTTTTTTCCTCTACTGGCTTGTTGGAGGGCTTTTTGGGTGGAGGGAGGTGAATTCTTTATCTTTTCACCTCCTAAAACATATATTGTAGTAGTAGACAGGATAACATCTGCCTTTCTTGTACAACTTTTCTTTCTTAACATGTTGAATTAAATCTGCTGATCAATAACTCACTGAGTTCAGTAGATACATTTGATCTTTATCCTCTGGCTGAGGTACTAAATGCAAACTCCTTTTACTGATACAAGCACAATGAATGCTGGTAATCTGCTATCTACTCTCTGATAGCCTATGCTATCTACTCTAAATCTTTGTGAGAGTAAAGCCTGATCTACTATTACACATAACATCAGCAGTATGACAAGATGTGACCTTTAAATGAAAAATTAGACTCTTTAAATGCTTTTCAACAGTTTGTGGAAAGCTGCAATAGATAGAATAAAAAATAGGGGATTTCCCCCTGCATATCTAAAACTTTCATGACAGGCAATGTCACATATAACTTTTGGCCTTTATCCCCAAATTTTGTCCGTGCGAGAATTCAGCTGAATCTGTTGGCATAAGGAAGTCAATAAAACATGACATAACTACTCATTACATTGCTAATTTGCTTTCCAGAATTTTGTGAAGGACCCTCCTCAGAAGACCCTCACTAGAAGACAGAATGGGAGATAGGGCAAGGTAGCAATGAACAGTTGCAATGCTCAATGTATACATCAAATTGTTATGAGATATCAAATATCTGTTTCATCTTCTTAAAAAGTGTCTACATACTTAGTAACTTCAAGTCCTTTCAAGGTCTTGTCTTCTTCAGGACAGATATCAATGAAAACACAGGCTATTAAGGAGGAGAGAGCAGAGATACTGCATAGAGACAGCCTCTAATAATACATTTATATCCCATAAATTCCACCCTTTCTCTTTTTTCCTGAAGATCCTGCCAGCCCTTAAATACCCATCCAGTTCTCTCATGTTTTCCCATACCAAAATTCCAGTAGTCACTCTATCACTTTTCTTCTAAGGTTTCTTGAAAGCTAATTTCTTCTGTGATAGCTGTTAAGCAAGCAACACTGCTGAGCTGCTGCTGGTGGTTCATGGGGTGTAGAAGCATGGTCATCTTGGTTTGTAGCTCTGTAATCAACTGACTTTTCAGTTTCACAGGTTGATTTATTAANACTGTTCTAAACAAAGACAAAACTCTGTCTGAAAAAGGATTTTCAGGTAATTCCAGGAGGACAATGATAAAAGAGGCTTGTGTTCCCTGAAATTAACTTGATCTCTAAGAAAAAAATATGAAAAAGTATTTCAGAATGAAAAATGATGGGAAAAATGTAAAATGACACACTGGCCCATTTCAACTTGTTTTGAAGTTGTATTTCAGTTCTAGGAAGGTCAAGCCAATCTGATAAACTCAAAATAAAACTGTTCAAAATCAGTCTTTCCATATACTTTCCAGTGTGAAAAGTGCTCTATGGAAAATTTGAGTCAGCTGGAGTTCATTGGTGCATTTTCTGTTATCCATCATTTATCCCATGCTTCTATTGTTATCTCTTTGAAGCAGAGCTCTCTATACATGGTTAGATAGCGGACAGAAAGATGGGGTATTGTTCTCTTACCAGGGCCTGTGTGTCTACCTAAAAAGAAACAAAGGACTAGGATTTCTAACCCAGTGTTAGAAATGTCCTATTTATGGTCCTAATTTTTACTCTGTGTTCATTTTAGCTTGCTAAGGCAGTACAATTTCCCATGCTGTGTTACTGAATTTGTCATCGCTCCCAGCCAGCCCCAAGTGAGAGGCAACAGTTCTTCCCTCCCAGTCATATCACTGCATAGTCCAAGCATCCAAAAACAATCTTTGGTCACCAGAGTTTTGCACCTATGCCACCAGGGGAAGCAAGAAGACAAGAAACACACAAGAGCACAAACAGCACGGACAGTGATCACTTCAGCAAGGTTCATCCAGAGGCACTCAATTTACTTCTTATTGCAGTAACAACTTTTTCCTTCTCATATAGTAATTATCAGACTCACTCCTACCTCCTTTTGTTTGCCTGATTATTCTGATCCTGTACATCTCCTTGCCCATCTGGAGGTGGATTGCCAGAGTCCCAGTTATCCTTCACTTTGTGTAGTCATTTACAAAGATGATACATGTCTCTGAGCTCTGCTCAGAATATAATGGTACAAACACAGCAGACAAGGGTGGATTGCATTTCACATCTGTTGTCCAGATGTCTTGCAATTCTCATTGCCCCTTTGGAGAGACTAAGGTCAGATGATAAAGACATCCATGGTTTTGCCTGTAGTGCTGGTGGGGAAGTCACATCTCATTTGTCACACATGAAATTCCCTGTCCAATTTCTGCACTCACAGTGTGCCGGCAGTGAGCATCCTTTACTCAGTGGTGGTGAAGGGCTGCTGCTCACACAGGGTGATAAAGTTATGTGCCTGGGACCTTGACTCACAAATTGTATACAGGTGAAAAACTACTCCAGTTTTGCTACCTTGTGGCTTAGCACACACCTCTGTACTTGTCTTGTGTACAAGGCTGTCTCAAGATATGCTTAGTCCTGCAGAAAAAGCCCAGGAAATGCACTACTGATGCTGCATCTCTGCCTTCCAGTTCTTTCACTGTTGAAAACATTTCCAGTGAGAGACAAACTGGTGAAAAGATAAATTGTTGCACCTATGGGTGTCCAAGAAAGGTTTTTTCCCTCTAAAAAAACCCTCTGCTCTGCTTTGTATGTGTAATTACATTCTTTTCAGAGCAGGGACTGCAACATGGCTTTCCCATTTCCACCCAGCAGAAGTCACCCTCTCCCCATTTTTTTTTTCCCTCTGGGGACAATCAGTATTTAATGAAGTGTATCCAAGGGAAGAGCTCCAAAAGAAGAAATTAAATTTGTTTCAGATAGTCTATACTTCTGACAAAATTAATTTTATGATAGGTGGATAAGCCAAGTTCAAATTCCAGTTTTGAGACACACAGAGGAAATTCGAATGGATGGAAGAAGAGCAGAGTAAGTGTAGGAGACTGTATATTAACAGGTAAGTTTCGGACATTGTGTCAAAGTATGTTTTGATTACTAAAGACTTTCTTAGTAGTGATTAATGACAACTTTTCAGGAAAAATAAAATTGAAAAACAATAGTATTTTTGGGGAGGAAATAAAAAGTGAAAACCCTGTGTTTGAAAGAACTTTTTTTCTTCTTTCAAGATTAATGTGACATTGGCTACCTCAGGAACTGAAATTTTAGAAAATAAATCAACATATTGGAATTGGAAGATAGAAGAATGATTTTTCTGCTTCAGAATCCCCTAAGGAATATTTGAGTTCAAATTGCTTCAGTCAAAAAGCAAGGTCACTGATATTTAATTAAGTGTAAAATCCACATGACAAATAATCTTCCAAGTCTGATCTGGAAAGGCCAGTTATCCCAATCAAAATAGAGCACATAGGTGTGCAGAACTTTGAGAAATGTTTTAGCTCAAGGCAATTCAAAATTCTTAATTTGATTCTTATCAGGAAAATTATAAATGTGCAATTTTTAAAAAAGTTTAAAAAAATTAGGTAGTGGTCAAAGTTTAATTAGAAATTATGTGCCTGCTCAGTTTTAATGACAATAACCAGAATGTTGTAGACTAGGGAAAAAAAATAAAAAAACACAACCAAAAAAAGAACTGAGAAACTTCAGAAAATTTGACAAAAGTAAAATGGCTTTACTGAATACATAAGTTTAATTTCAGTCCTAGACAGAGATTCCATCACTCATCCTGTGGTGGAGTGAATCAGTGTGTCAACACAAAGGAAGCAAACGCAAGGGAGGAAGATGTTTGGAGTCATCCCCACACCTCGTGCTGAAGAACATATGCCCTTGCTGCATTAGCAGTGCTATTCCATGGAAATAACAGTCACCCCTTTCTTAAAAAGAAGAACTGGTTTTGAATTTGGACTTATGTCCTGATTTTTCCTGGAACAGAGTTAATTTTCCTCTTAGTAGCCAGCACAGTGCTGTGTTTTTTGGGTTTAATGTGACAATAATAGGATACCTCTCTTTATCGTTTCTATTATTGTCTGGTACTATTATGGTTATTATTAGGAGCATATTTATTATTATTATGTTTTGTTTCAGTCATAAAATTGTCCTTATCTTAGCCCACGAGGTTTATCTTTTCTTTCTGATTCTCCATCCCACTGGCATCAGGGGTGGGAGGCAGTGGGAGAGCAGCTGTGTGGCACTTTGTTGCTGGCTGGGATTAAATCACAAAAACATATGACCAAACAACTAAAGTAACTTTGGCAATTTTTCTTTTGTTGTGGGATTTTATCCTTTATAATGATGGGAACACAATAATCATAACAGTGATGACAATGGGTGCCCAGGAAGGAGGTGGAACAGGACAAGCTCATATGACTTTTTACCTACTGCTCTTCCTGCATCAGAGCTTTTTGAGCTCAGGGAATTTCCTAGAAATTCCAGGATTGTTCTATTTAAAAACTGGCAATGGTTCTCTTCAAAGTTGTGTCCAGGCTCTCCTTATTTCCACAAAAACCTCTCCCCTTTAGGGGTGCCACAGGCTGCTACTGATGGACAAATAACTTGCTTTCAATTTCAAACCTGGTTTTCCCTAGTTTCCTTTAAGGCCTGTAAAAATTGTACTTGGTCTCTGCCCTATGGCAAGAAATTTTGGGGGAGGGGGTGGCTACAAAAATAGAGAGGCCTGGCTTTTGGTTGCAATATTTTCCTTTTCTTTTTCATCCGGAATTAATTTCTACCACAATGATTCTTTCACTCTGACTCGGGGTTATTTCAGAATACTATATAATTTTTTTTTTTTTTT
>WEIU01023224.1:46231-60896 GCA_013389925.1 Aegithalos caudatus
TTTTTTTTTTTTTTGCCATTGGACTTGACCTGATTTCTTCCAAACATCATTTGACAGAAGAAAAAGGGGCATGCTACATAATTCATTAGATACCAGAAGTACATTAAAAATGTATTTAACAAGAACTAATCCCACCAGGAAATCAAATAACAGCTTATTTCCTCAAAGCAGTCTTGAAGGACCAGGCCTGTATTTAAACATTTGAGACTTTATATTAATTGGGAAAAAAAATGTTCATCATGCTGCTTATGCTCAAAAAATCCCCCCAAATAAAACAAAATACAAACCAAAACCAAACAAACCCAAACCAACAAAATAAAACAAACACAAAACCAACAAATAAAAAAAAAACCAAAACCCTGTGACAAGTTCAGCTGAACAGTAGGAACTTAATGAACCCAAATAAACAGTGCTGTGCTCAAACTCAGAGTACATGTACCTTCAGGCAGCGATCTTAAGGAAAACTAGTTTGTTGAATTATTTAGTGAACATGGCAGATCCTGGATAAAACCTTTTTTCATCTGCTCAGCTCCAGATAAATGGCATGTACAGGTAACCTATGCTTGGAGGTGAGGGCTTGTCCTCCCACGGACAGAGGCCATACAGAGAAGTGGGTGATGTGGCAATTGCCCTGATGTGCCCTGCTTGCCCTGGGTGGAGGGTGAGCTTGCTAAGCACAGAGGGCTCCCTTTGAGTTCCCACAGTGGAGCAACTCTGCCTTATGTCAGTGAAGATATTCATAGCAATTCACTGCATGCTTTGAGCAAAACTGTCAAGAGATCTCCAGAACCTGTTTTAACATCAGCCAAACATAAACTATTGATCACTGTGCTGTTTAGACTCTTCCATTTAACTCTTTGGATTTAAAAAGAAAACATGTTAGTATATGAGATCTGGAATACACTCACATGGAAATCTACAGAGAAAATTTATTGTTTCTTCTTTCTCTTTTTTTTTTTTTTTAAAAAAAACTTTTATTTCTGTCAATAAATGTCAGTATGAAAGAAATCAAAACATCCTGCAGAATTGTATCAATCTGTGGATCAGTTCAAGAGAAGCAAGGCAATTTTCCCAGGGAAATTTTCTCTGTTTTCATTCCTGTCTGATGTGTGCTTCTCCACCCTTGCTAAAAGACAGATGCCAAGCCCAGAGTCTGGCAGCCATGGCCAAGAGCCTCGGGGGTTTTTTATAATACAATAGGGTGTCTTCTATAGGTGAGAAGGGAAAGAGGTCAACAAGGGTAACCTCATCCCTTTCGGACAGAATATGAAATCTCTCTGGGATTTTTTTTTCCGATGGTTTTTGAAAATGTTCAGGGGATTTTGACCTATTAATCTCATTTGCCAATGTGTGAAGCTTTTAGGCTGGGGTAAGTGTGTGAGGGTGGTGGAAGCTGGGCACTGAAGAAGGCAGGAGGAGAATGAGGAATGGATTCCTTATAGCCTAGCAATTTGAAATCCTTAATGAATAAATGATTTCTGTCCTGTCCCAAGAACTTGTCCTGCAGAACACAGTGCTCTGCTGGAGCAATAGTCTCAGATCAATGGCCTATCTAGGACAATGTATATTTTCAAATCCTAAACCAGATATTTAATTAGAAGGCATTTCCATTTCAATTACCTTCATGCATCCCATCAATATTCCTAACTTTTCATCAATATTTCCTCTTCTACTCAGTCTGAGAAATGCAGGTCTTTAAAAAGAGTTATTCTGGCAATTAGGTAATGAAAGAAAATGACCAGAGCTGCAAAAGTGCTTAACACTAACTCTTACCCATCCAAAGCAATGGTAGCCGCTATATATTTCAAAATGATGAGACCTCCACTGGTTGCCTGCAGAGAAAAGTGCATCATTAACTACCCATCATTTACTACCTATGATTAAGACAGGAGAAGAACTATATTACAAAGTGGAGAAAATATTAAAAATATTTCAGTTTTTCCTAGGCCTGTCATTTAGTGTCTAGCATAAATTTAAATATAAATTTAAAGTACAAAACCAGATTGCAATATTTAAGAAAAAGACAAAACCAAAAGATTCCAACCAACATGAAATAGAGTTCTAACTAAAGATAAATTTAAATTTTAATACATTTTAATCTGATGAAAACTGCAAGTAATCAAAACTGTTTAGTATGAGTAATGTTTGCAATCTCTACATTAAATGAGATAACACCAAGGAGTCCTTGTTTTTAAGGGATGCATCAGGTATCGAGTGATTTCTTTCCATGAGGAATTTTCCCATGATCAGATTTTCACTTAAACTTGATTGTTTCCTGTCAAAAACTTATTCATTTGGAAGCAGTTTATCACTACTGGGGCTAATTATTCTGTGCTAAATAAGAGAGATGAGGGTCTTGTTTTGCAACAGATATGTTTCCGAGATCTATTAAAAACACTCTTTAGTTCGCAGCCAGATGCCACGTTTCTCTTACCATTTGCAAATTTTTTATGTAGATGACACAACTGAAACAGCAAAAGAGAAAAAGTACCGTTGGTGGATTAAAAAAAAAATTATTAAATTTAGCCTATTTCTATTTAATTTTTCTCATAAAATGTGTATATTCTCTTCCCAAGCTGCAGTTCTGGGTTAAAGAATTGATGGTTGTAACTCTACATATGAAGTTAGCCAGGATGTGTTGGTTTTTTAAAAAAGTATGTTGTATGATGTGTTGGTTTTTTAAAAAATTAAAAAGGGATACCTGTGGATTTGAGATGTGATGAAGAGAACAATAAGAAGATGTGAACTTAGCCTTACACTATAATCAGGCTTGGTCAGACATAAATTTTCAAATGAACTACATTTATTGGTTTTAGTTTCACATTTTAATGTGAACTATATAATGAAGATATATTCATGATTCATTTTATTTAAATATATAACAAAGATTTAAATCACATTAACCAAATTCCATCTTTGTCCCCATCCCTATTTGGTGAGTCTGCTCCTTCAGGGTCACCTTACTAATAGCCTGGAACTTGACTTATGTTTCCAGTCATGCAAATAATTAGTACGACCAGTGGTAATGAAACTATTAGAAGAAAACTAATTACCAGTTGAAGTATTTGCAGCAACAGAGCCCCAAATCCTTAGATATATTACTTAGTTTTTTCACTGTTATTCAGCCTCCTTCACTAATTTTGACTGAGAATATGGAGTTATTTTCAGCAATGAAAGATGAAATAGGGTGTCAGGAAAATCCATATTTTCTTTCTCTTGGTCTCAATTTTTAGTTTTTAGCATGAATCATATATGAAGCGTGATCCATCAGAATACCTTTAGCCTAGTCATGCTCCTGACCATTCAGTGATCTATTACATCCTCTTGTGGAAAGTAATCTGATTTCCAAATGGGTTTCCACAACTCTTTCTGGGTCTGAGAAGCAAAGTAATTTCTGATATGCTAAATGTGAGAGCCCAGAGAGAATTAGATCCAACTGCTATAGCCCTAGAATAAATTTAAAATACTTCCATCAACACCTACAAGAGATACCAATTTCCATGACCCACCATTTTTACTTTGTGTCCAGAATGGCACTGTATTTTTTTCTCGTAGATTTCAGAAGTTTGTTGATGACTGACTGTGGCTGCTATAAGATATTCTAGAATAGATAGGTTTTGATGAATCCTACTAGAGCAGTTTTGGATCATGCACTGTCTCAGAAACCTTTACAGTTCACATAAGGTCTGAGAAACAATGTTTTATGAGTTAAACAGAATCAAAGAAACACAGAATGATTAGGGTCAGAAGGGACTTTTGAAGGTCATCATGGAACCATAGAATGGCTTGGTTTGGAAGGAACCTTCAAGATGATCCACTTCCAAACCCCTGCCACAGGCAGGGACACTGTCGGCTAGACCAGGTTGCTCAAAGCCCCATCCAACTTGGCCTTGAATGCTTCCAGGGATGAGGCATCCACCATTTCTTTGGGCAAACTGTTGCAGTGGCTCATCAACCACAGAATACAGAATTTTTACCTAATATGTGATCTAAACTTACTTTCAGTTTAAAACCAAATCCCTTGTCCTTTAAGGCTCTTTACATGCCTTTATAAAGATTTCCTTTCCATCTTTCTTCGAGGCTTCCTTCAGGTATTGAAAGGTCACAATTAGGTCACCCTGAAGCCTTCTGTTCTCCAGGCTGAAAAAATCCCAGCTGTCTCAGCCTTTCTTCGTAGGAGAGGTGGTCCATCTCTCTAGTTATCTTGGTGGCTTCCTCCCGCCTTGCTCCAACAGGTCCATGTCCTTCTTGCCTTCTTGTGCTGAGGATCCCAGAGCTGGATGGGGGATCCCAGAGCACTGCAGCTGGGGTCCCACCTGAGTGGGGCAGAGGGACAGAATCCCCTCCCTCACCCTGTTGCCCACACTACTTTGGATGCAGCCCAAGACACTTTGGTTTTCTGGGCTGTGAGTGCACATTGCTGGGGTCATGTCCAGCCTCTCATCCACCAGCACCCCCAAGTCCTCCTCAGCAGAGCTTCTCTTGACCTGTCCATCTTCAGCCTGTGTTGATAACAGTCCTCTAGTTCAACTCCCCAGTTAGAACAGGGTCACCTAATAGCAGGTTGCCCAGGACCAAGTACAATCAGGGTATGAACACCTGCAAAGATGGAGACTCAACAACTTTCTTGGGTAACCTATTCCAGATTTTGACAACCCTTATAGTAAAAAATTGTTTTCTTGGGTGAAGTTGGAATATCACATATTCCAATTGGTGTCTGTTTCCTCTTGTACCATCAATGTCCAGTAGTAAGAGTAGTCTAGCTTCCCCACCATCATTTGTTCCCATCAGGTATTTCTAACCAATGTACATTGATCAGGTGTCTTTAAGTCTTCTTTCAGCTGAGGAGTGCCATTTTGATCAGCCTCTCCTCACATGGAAAAAAAAAAAGGAAATTTTCAGCCTATCATCTAAATTTTTGGAAGGTTTTCCTCAATAAGAAATTTGAGAGATTAGTCTTAATCTACTTTTCCTCACAAGCTATGCAATTTCAGCTCAGTGTGCAAGTGCCAGATTAAATCATTAACAGGGTGTTAATTTGGCAGGTTTTGTCAAGAAGCTCATCAGAGCACTATGTTGCACATCTGGAGATTTCACATGTGTTTTGCTTAGGCTGGATGTTTAAAAGCACAGTGGTGGCAGAGCAATGCCATGGTTACTGTTCAAGCTGTGTGTGCGTTGACAGCTTGCACTGTGTCCAGAATTAGCAGTCTGTTTTGATCAAAAGCTATTGAAACAGACACAAAGATGGTGCAAGGAATAACTGTTGGGAGAATCTGCCATGGTCTTGTTCTTGGTGGGAAGGTGTTGGTAGTGAGAACTGTGGGATATTGCTCATGGCTAGTGCAGAAACCAAAGTAAGAAGGTGCTAACATCTATCATCGAGGACTAAGGTAGGCTGTAGCTGAAAGTAGGCATTGATTTGCCTTGCCAAAGAAAACTCCTTCTCCACAGTTTCTCCACATAGAAGTCAGAAGTGACATTTGCTACAGTATTACATAATTTTTGATGCCTTGATTTGTGAATTATTGCCCTGCTGGGCAGTGGACAAATCTGTGCTGCTTGTCTTGTAGATAGAATTTATTTCCAAAACTTCAGTTAATAATTTTGGTCCCAACTTTAAGTATTTTTTTCTTCTATAGCTGGTGATATTTCTAATTAAACTACACTACCAGCATTCAGGGAGCTGCCACAACTGACAGAAGTGTCTTCCAGGATACATCATGATACCCCACTTGACAAATGTGCTGCATTCCTCTGCTCTGTGTTTTCTTATTTTGATCATACCTTTAAAGGCTCAGAATTTGACATTCCCTAGCCTCACAATTTGAAAAGAAATCAAAACCCTGCAATATATTATGTGCACATCCCTAAATCTCTGATCTCTCTGAATCTGCAGAAGATTAGTGGTTGTTCAAATTGTTTCTGAGCCTGTTGTTTGTCAGTGTTGTTTGTGGCCCTGTGAAGCCTGTGAGCAGCTGTCACTGCTCAGGACCCCTGTTGCACTGCTGACTGTGCAAACCCCTAGCAGGAATGTGGTCTCTGACTCTGAATGCTGTAGATCAGGAAGGCACCATCCTCTGTTCATCCTAGAGACATTAACCCTCCAAGCACAGGTTTCTGTCTCTTTATGTCTCACAATGCATGTACTGGAATATTTTTCAGTGCAAGGTGGTAAATGTTCAACTTATTACAGGCGACAATTTTGTTTGGCTGAAGAGATGAAATTCAGATATCCTTTTTTACTACTTGATAGTGTATATCTATACCCAGACTACCTGTAAGTCAAACAGTGTCATTCTTTCATGTCTCCTTTAATGTGACAAAATACTTGACCCTTATTTTCCAGACTGTGAACAGTGGCATGGAGAGATAATGTGCCAGCTCCTTCAGGGAATTTATTTCAGTGCAAGTGTCAATTTCAGTGATATTCCCAGCCTGCAGGGAGCAGCAAACTGCAGCTTCCCAAAGTCTAGGTTAATAATGTCCTACCAAAGATAGTCTGCTTTCTTCAACTACCAGCATTTTTACAGGGAAAAAAAAAAAAAAAAAAAAAAAAAAAAAAAAAAAAAAAAAAAAAAAAAAAAAAAGAAAAGAAAAGAAAAGAAAATAGTAATGAATAAAGCTGCTATAGCTCAGTCCTGGAAGAAAAATTTTGTCCCATCAGGTAAAAGGAATGTATATAGTCTCTCTCTCAGGGTCTGCCAACTAATCTAAGATAGCAGAGGAATTTTTTATGTGCTACACTATTTTCTCACTAATCTTATTTTAAGGAAAGTAACATAATGAGCATTTATTTGGGGCACTCAGTACACTTCTCTTAAAGCCAGACAAAAAAGGAAATCTGGTACTTGTTTTATTTCTACTTTAGCACTTTATCTGACAGCTTGACATAAGAGCATAAGATAATAATCTTAAATGATCACAAAACAATTTTCTTCTCCAGATTATTTAACACAGTCTAATTGGCAAGGATAGATCCTGTGTATAAAAATAGTTTGGAGATGCTATTATTGTAGCAGGGCAGTATTTTTTTTTCTCCTGCAATCTATTTTAAATGCTTTTATTAGTTAGTTCTGTGGGCTTTTTTTCCAGGTTGCTTTATAAATCTTTGGAAACTGAATTCCCAAGTTCTGTCTCCTGACAATGAATTCTGGAACAGTGACCAACAAAAAGCCATACAGCTTGAATGGCATTTGAGCAAGCTACTGCTCCAAATTGCAAAAAATAGAAAGTGCTTGATGAGTGTGTCTCACAGTCTTGTAGCTGGATATTCAGGTAGACTTTTGAAAGAAGTGAATTCACAGTAGCCTGGTGGGTTGCCATGATGGCTCTGAAAGTGTCACACTGTGACCCTTTACCATGATTTTGATCACATTATAGAATGTATATACTGACATCAAAAAAGAGCATTCAGACATTTGATGCAAGTATAGTAGATCTTGGTGATGCAAGAGCAGTTATCCTGCTCCCCTCCTTAATATATACCAGAAGAAAAGTATCAGGAGTAGATATTAAACCACTGGAAGGTTGAGGCAAATGCTAAAGTGTCAGGAATTCATTAAAAAACGACTTTGGCATTTTGACTACTGATAAAGTTCATTGATTGTATTTTGCTGTTTCTGAAATCTCCTAAGTTTTCCATGTTCCAAACGTCCGGTAGGTTTCTGAAACCCCAGAGCAGAAGTATAAGATGTGAGCTTCAGGTTCCCTCATCAGCAAGTGTTAAGGTCTTTTTCTCAGTTGATCTCAACTGGAGTTACAGATTTCTTTAGTTTTGTCTGCAATTGCTACTGTGGTGTCTTTCTGTAGTTCTGTATTTAATACCAAACTTTGTAGTGTTTGTTCTTTTTTATTAACAGATTTATTGAGGGAATATGATGCCTGCAACATCAGAGTTTTGTTCCTGATGCCCCAGCATGCTGTTGACATCCCAAGTACTCCTAATGTATCACCTCCTTCTGGTTCCTTGGTCCCCCACCACTGGCTGCCTGGGGCAAGGAGCAGGCTGTCCTGCTCTGTTGTGTGGTCACGACCACCTTGCTCCTTGCCAGCTCACAGCACAATCGTGCCTGCCTCTGCAGGAAGGAGCCTGGGTAGGTGTACACAAGTGAGGAGTCGGAGAGGCTGGAGTCCATTAAAGGAAAAATATTTAGACAAATTAATGAGGAGTTGCTATGAGGTGCTGTCACGGGGTAAGAACTATGTTGCACCAGGGAACTGGCTGTTTGAAGTGCAAATCTCTAAGCTTTTGTAGTCTTATCTTGTAAACACCCTAATGACTTTCTGCAGTGGTCTGTCTCCTCCAGCCACTGTTCAGGAGCCCCGTGCCTTCCTGCAGGGATTGCCCTTCCTCTGCTGAGGTTTAGCAGATTGTGAGCCCACAGGTGTATTTGTGGGAGTGCTGGAGCTGTGCCAAGCACTGTGGGAAACGAGGGTCCTGCAAAAGTGGTGCAGAGCACTCAGAGCTGATCGAGAGCTTCCTGGAATCAGTGGGAGTCCCTCCCCTCCTGTGCTTGGCCACAGCTCTGGGATGATCCCAATGGGTTACTTGTGTGGAAGCAACTCTACCTTCACGGACCCCATGTCACGACCAGCTGATTTTCTTTTGTTGTTTTGTTGTTAGTGGAAAGGAGTCTAAGAGACACAAATAGCCTGTCTGGGTCTGTACAGCCCTGTGACAGTGCTGTCTGAATGGCAGTCCCTTCCCTGAGCACGGGCAAGGGAAATACATGGACATTACATTAGCTGCAATTCGGTTTCCCATACAGCAGATGGAGTTTTTTATTTATAATAGCACAGCATTCTGTCAGAAAAAGGAGAGATGGCAAAACTCCAGCCAAAACACTGGAGCCAAGAACCCATGATCATGGGAAAGTTGCCTTCTGTACCAAGTGTTGGAGGGTTCTGGCAGGCCCACCTACCTCAGGAACAGATGTGAGTAATTAATATTTGACTTGAGCTAGCTGATCAATCCTAGATAAATTGCTTGAAGGTTAATCACAAGGTTCTGAGTCACTTTTATTTTTATTTTTACCTGACTTTTTGTGGGATTTCTGCTACATGTGAAAGGAATATAAGGATTTTGATGTGCAAAGAAACTACTTGGGGGGAAATCTCACTGCAACCATGAAGTGTTTAGTGATGGGGATGGTAGTTATTAAGTATCAAAAGGACTCAACAAGTTTGTATACAAAAAATGTCTGTTCTTGGACAGATTTATAGGGGAAAAATCAAGAGCTGAATAATTGTCTTATGCGTCCCAGCATATGGATCAATAATAGTGCTGCTAATTGGTCCTCAGCAGATTTACTCAGATGCAAACCTCTCAGTTTATGATTTGGGTCTGTCTAATTTCCCTCCAGGTTTCATTCATACCTCTATTATCTCAGGTCACATGGAGCAGTGTTGTTAGCTAATAGACAGCTGTTCACTAATGGCTGAATGTCAACGTGTATAAAAAGAAAAATGTCATTGCGTCCTTCACTCAAGTGTACAAGTGTGGATTCTCTGAAATCACTCCAGCTGTGATGGAGTTACAACAGCCAGGTATTTAATCTAGAAAGTACACTGGCATAATTTAGATGCAAAATGCTTTTCAAAGATAATTAATTATCAATGCATTACAATGCTCCTGGCCAGTTGCTTAGTGCTAGATATCTCTAAAAGTAAATTATTACCATAGAATATACAGTAACCACTTCAGTTTATGCTTCTAAATTACAATGAGAGCTAGTAGAAATTCCACTCTAACTATAGTTTACTCTGTTGTCCTGGGAATTTTTTCTTCAGTTGGAGATGACTTCTGTTCTATTTTAAGCCTTAAAATCTCCATAAATGTTACAGATTATTTTTTAAACTGTATTGGCTGTTGTCAATTATTAGCAAAATCCTGCAACTGGGTACTGGGCTGCAAATATAGTAAATGCAATGATGCCCTAAACACCAGACAGGTGAAGAACAGTGGGCCTAAGAGTATTATTCTTAATAACTCTTTTTATTTACATTTTCTCAGTAATACTTGTGGATCTATTTGTCCTCAGGTAGCAGTAATTTTTCATGTTAAATAGGATTTCATCAAAACCTCCCCTGAATGAGTTGTAGATCTGAAAAGTAAAGCACTTGTACGTGGTACCAAAAGTAACTTTGCCTGAGCAATCAAAGATTTGCACTATGCATTTGTGAGGCTGCACTACAGTCTTTCAAATAATGGCATAATCGTGCTCTGGTTTTCTCTCAAATCACTCAATCTTATCAAGAAGGACCAAATTGGTCATGCTCTGTGGTATCCAACAATCATTTTTACCCCCTTAGCTTTGTAGCGAGTTGCACAGCTCTCAAATGTGCAGGCCAGGGAAAATCAGGGAAAGGTGGGGAAAACAGCGAGGGAGATGGATGGGGAGTACCATTTCATTTACAGGGCCCACATTTAGCACAATATGTTCATGTGGAGTTTCAACCAGGACAAACCCTCTGCCATGCATGCTTATGGTGAGGCAGAAATGCTGATGTGCCCATTTCACTTACTCCACATTGCAGTGTCTTGCCTGAACTGATGCCCTGGAGAAGCATCCCTTGGGATTTGTACACAGAAAGCAGTGAAAAGCCATGATTTGTGGGCAGGCCACCATTTCTTGTCCTCACAACTGTGACCTGTGCATTGCTGGTGTGCCCAGCCCCTATAGAGAGTGGGAAGAGATGGGGGGATGGAAGCTTTCTTTGGGAAAGTGCTGGCATTGTGTCCTCCCTTTCTGTCATCCCTCACACATTGCTATCCTTTGTCAATCTGCACAGGAAGAGTTTGAGGGCTGCCAGAGCAGCATAGGACACAATTTGGGGATCCCATAATTGTACTGTTGTGTAGGTATATGTAATGGTATCTAAGACTGCAGTGGTAAAGTAACATCAGCCTTTCATAATTGCTGAGGCCTACTGGTAATTGCTCTGTCTTAAGAGGCAAGGGGTGATCACCCTCACCACAGATGGCTGCAAGTTTCAACCATTTATTTTTACTCCTCTCTGGAGGTATTTGAATCTGACCTCACATACTCTGACCCTAATGTTCCACACCCTGATTCTAAGTATTAGGAAGTGTAGGATCCAGACAGACTGTTCAGGTTTAGCAGTGACTTGAATTCAGCAAATTGCCTCATCTGAGCAAAATACTTGCTTATTATTATCTTCTTAAATCTAATAATTAATAGCTAAATCTATAATAATTAATAAATTAATCTAATAATCTAACTTTCCTGCCCTTCATTAACTGCACATGTGATTTTGTTTCTGCTTTGTTTTACTATGTCATGTAATTAAATATAGCATCTATTTTTCCTAAGCCACTGAGCACATCTGCTACTAGCACATATTTAGTGGTTGTGTTGTAATGGATTCCCAGTCTGGCATGTTGTAGTAGATCAAGGCCTGGTACAACATCAGTGAGTGCTTTATAGAAAGCAGACAAATCTAAGGATTGCTTATGCCTATAAACATAGAGTAACCAGGATGCATTTGCAAAATAGACAGATATGTTTCAGTTTTCTTTGCAGGTTGCTGCTCCAAGGTTATCTCATTTGTTAGAGTATCTCAGAAATGGAGAGTTGAGTATCATCTGGGAAAGGTGCTTATCCAGTCCCTCCATGCTGGGGCAGGATCAGTTGTCAACACTGGAAACAGACTGGAAGTGAAAGAATATTTTTTCTGAGACAAGCAAAATGCAAAATAAAGTAGATTAATTAGAGCAGCTCTGCTTCAAAGGCTCCCTGTTCTTTAATATATTGATCACAGTGTTCAAAGTTCTGCATGATGCCTCCTCCCCCAAAAAATGTTCCTAATTGAATATTGGACTATATTCTGATGAGACCTCATGTAAATTGCAAGAACTCAACTAATTTGTCATCATTAAGTGAATGTCAGAAGTAAAGCCAGCTTCAATGCTCAGTTAGTGTGCAAGTCTGTGATTTGAACTTTCTTTTTTTCATAGTAAAGAGATAAAGTTGCAGAGATTCACAAGGGTGGTGCATGATCCATGAGTCAACATGGAGGTTTATTCACCACTTATTGCTGCAAAATGGAGTCATTCCTACCAAAGTCTACAGAAAGGGTTTGAGGTGTTGAGTTTAGACAGTGAGGAGAGTGGGCAAGGAGCTTGAGGAACTCAGCACACGTGAATTAACAAAGAACAATCCCTCAGGTTGCTTGCAGAAGTAGCAGAAGTCTGCCTTGGCAAGCCTCCTCCCTCTTCTCATCAGGTTTTTTGCTTTGCTGCCTCCATGAGACAGTCTAGGAAGCTCCTCATCCTGCAGGAGTCAGGAGGTGGATAGTAATTCTATTGGTTAAAAAGGGCCAGGATATGTGATCCAGGGCAGGTGATTTGACCTGCACATGCTACTTTGGGCTCCCCAGCACACAGGGAGAAGGGCCACTATTGATCTCACACTGAGAGAAAATCTTATTGCAGGTATTGTGGAAGTTGAAATAAAAGGTTAGGCAAAAGAGATAATTAAAAAAAAAAAAAATCTTTTAATTCTTACCCTAACAGCTTATTAGCCAAAGCAAAGTTATTTTAGCAACTTAGTAGCCAAAGCTAGGAATTTTTATATTCCTTCTTTCCACTTACTGATGGCTTTGCAAAGAAAAGGAGGGCTCAAAAGCAGCTGTGTCGTGTTTCCCCCACTCACTGTCTTTTTTCGCACCAAGCCTGAGGGTCATGGTGGCTTCTTGTGCACAGATTTCTGCTGGTGGGCAGCTCCCATTAACTGGGAATGGCCTCAGCAGCTGGCTATGAGCTCTTCTGGCCCTCAGGCTCTGTCATGTACTGTTTCTGTCCTGGCAAAAAGAAGTACACATATTGTAGACATCATAGGCACCAGTTTTTTCTGAACCTGAGTTAATAATTTTAGTCAAAAAATGAAAAAAAAAAAAAAAAAAAAAAAAAAAAAAAAAAAAAAAAAGAGGGGGGGGGGGGGGAGATACCAAAGAGGAGAAGCATGCATCTAAGAAAATTAGACATTTTAATAATGAAAAATATCAGCCTATTTATCTTGACATATTCTAGATAAAAAGTTTCTCATTTGCATTTCAAGAGAGCACTGTTTTCATTTAAAATTGATTTGCCTCTAAAAGCAACGGTAACAAGAGAACAACAAAACTGAAATATTGATTTTTCTCTTGCCTGAGAAAAATCTTGAAGGCTGACCTAAAAAAAGCTTATCTGGAATTGGGGTTTCTTGTTCTTTTTGGTGTGTGGCAATTTAAAAAAGAAAGCAAGATACTCTGCTGTATTTTTCCTTCATTCCCTAGTGGTCTCTATTTTCTTTCCCACTCCCACCCACCAATCCAGTTGGGCTAGCACATTTTCTTGACCCGTTCTTGGTGTAACTTACACAATGTCAAGAAGTGAGACAGCCCTTAAGTGATATTTATTCATTATCACTATGCTTTAATTAAATCCTCACAAAGTTCTCATATAATCCTTTCTCCATCATCCATATAATCAAAGTTCTCTAATAATCCATTTTCCCAACCAACTTATTGTGCAGTGGCACTTGGCAGAGTCACATCTGTGGCTAGAACTGAAAAGCAGATGTCTACACTTAAGCTATAAATAGCCCATAGATGTAGTTATAAATATAATTAAAAATCTATTCCTTTCAAAGGCTAGTAAGGCTTTTCCCATTATGGGGAACACTGGAGAAGGCAAGCAGTACGTATTCCAGTGAAAACTACCTGCACTTGCCATGTGAAGTAACAGAGTACATAACTCAGACCTGATACTGACCTTTTCATTGTGTTACAAAGCAAGGCTTACTTCATCAGCTAAGCATGACCTGAATATATCTCCATTTTATTTCTGTCTCTGTTCCCTTAGGTGAAGCTTTCATATGGCTGTAGCTTTAGTGACCATCTAGAAAGTTCAGTTCTCTCTGTTCCATGTGGAAATTTCTTCTTGTTGTCTTGGATTACCTTAATATGCCAGCCTGTATTCTTTGAGCAGCTAATAATGTGGAACTGAAGAGTATTTGAAAGATTACTTTTGAATAGTTACAACAACGAGACTGCCATAATCATTCAAATCTTATCCAGAAACACTGTTTTTCTACCTCTGCTGTCCAGAGAAAGAAACCAGCCAGTATGAATGAGAGAGTGAGACATGACTGTTTGAAGGGAAGACCTTTAGAATGGTAAATTCCCATAGATCAGAAATATTTATGTCTGTTTGGCTTATTTCAGCAGGGTAACTCTACTGCCTCATGAAATGGACCACAAGCATCTCAGCCAAAAAGTGTTGGGGAGGTCCTCGAATGATTTATGCCCTCATCTAAACAAATACCCTGAAGTCCAAAACTGTGGAGACATCCTTTGCCTCACTGATTCAGTCTGGTTTCCATGAGCATCTTATTTGATGACATCTTTTGTCTTCTTCCCTTTTTAAACAGTATTCTTCTTCTGAGCTGTCTCCTTTCACTTGTTAGTACTTGTCACTTTATGCTGATGGTGCACAACTTTATTTTTTGTGCATGGTGACTTTGGTGATGAAGGGCTTTTATCTGTAGTTACATAAGCCTCACAGAGGGCATGAACAAGTTTGGGCCAGGAGCTCTGCTAATGAAGGAGGAATGAGACATTAACTGAGCACCACTGAATGAATTTATATAAATGTCTAGCA
>WEIU01023224.1:60938-80848 GCA_013389925.1 Aegithalos caudatus
AAATTCCAGGTGATTCTCTTTAACACAAGCTTGCTTTGGAGTCACTCATGCAGTTAAGCAATTTGGAAAATACTATCTAGTTAGCACAGTAGTGCACAGATGCTTGAATTTGCAGAAGTTCACTGCTTCATTAACTACTCACTTAGCAATGAAGCTTCAAACAATGTGAATGTTAACATTTCTCTATTGGCCTCACCTAAAAAAAACCCAAACCTGATCAGCTGTTATACATCTCCTGGATCCCTCTAGTCGTAAAAAAAAAAAGGGAATTGGAAAACTTGTCTTTTAGCGGTTGTACCAGACTCCAGTAATGCTTTTTTGTATTCAGCCAAGCTGAATTTTGATTATTGTCCAGCTTATTTCCTTTGAACTGCCAGCACAGGCTTTTTGTCTTTTCAAGCATTTAATCTCTGTTTTGCTGATGCCAGAGTTCAGCTTATTTTGCCCTGTGTTTGAAATACTGTTTTCTTCAGAAGCTGCAGGTCATGGACTTATCTACAGATTCTCACAGACACTTAAGGTCAATGCCTTCCTCTTTTTCACCAGTATGCTATTGTCATCTCTCTGTTGCAAAGCACCCTGTACGTGTTCAGTCAAACAGTGCTGTTAAATTTCTGTCTCAGTGGACTAAAAGGTTATTTAGTACATTTATATAACATCCCTGACCATCCTAGGTCCCGTTCTAATAAAGACTTATGCTTAAGCTTGGCATCATGCACTGGCCTCTGCCACTGCTTTCAAGCGATTAATCAGCCAAGGCATAAAGATCTGCCAAAGCATAAACCTTTGTAGACTCTGTGGCTTTAGGTGACTGGCAACTTATTTGGTGTTATTTACATAGTATCAGGGTTCAGGTAGCTGACATGGCCCAGAGGTATAAACAAATCAAGAATTGTAGTGGGATGGAAGAATATTGTGTTTCACCAATAGTTACAGTTAAAAATTCAAGGCCTCTTTCAAACACAGTACCGGGGTTTGTACATTCAGCAGCATGTATGTGTAAGTATGGAGGGGAGTTGTTCCACTTGCATAGATTACCTGTTTATTCTCCATAAATTTCCTTTCTGCCCCCAGAATTGCCAATGAACCTGCCTGAATTCTGTTTTTAAACCTTTCACTTCTGAGGAAATCGATGCATCTCCTTATTTCCAGTGCTGCATCTCACATCCTTATCCAAATCTTCTGAGAACTCAGCTAAAAAATGTTAAAAGCAACTTTAAATAAGTGTTGTCAATTACTGCAGTTCCTGGGATGGAAGATGAGTGCTCCACCATCCACAAAGGATGACCCAGCTCTGCAACCCTCCAACACTGACCCCTGGGAACACCCCTAGGAGATGAAGGAAAGGAAACCAGCCATAGCTGCACCTACCCGCTTCCTTTTTCCTCCTTTGTTTATGCCTGTAAAAATGTGTTTCACTCCCAAGTCCTTGTCAGCACAGCAGTGGCACAAATCTCTGACTAATACAGGTTTGCTCACTAACCTAACTCCAGCCTTTAGACAGAAGACAGAAGGAAGTTTTGTTTTCAATGAGGGTGGCACAAGTTGCCCAGAGAGGTGGTGGATGCCGCTTCCCTGAAAACATCCAAGGTCGGGCTGGATGGGGCTCTGAGCAACCTTAGAGAGTTAAGGATGACCCTTCTCATTGCAGGGGGATTGGACTAGACGGCCTTTAGAAGTCCCTTCCGATCCAAGCTATTCTTTGATTATAAAAGCAAAAAAACAAAAAACAAAAACAAAACAAAAAAACCCAACAAAAACAAAAACAAAAACAAAACAAAACAAAACAAAAAAAAACAACAACAACAACAACAACAACAAAAAAGTATAAAAAAGGTAGGGGTTGCGCCAGGAGAGCCGGTCTGCCCCGAGCGGGGTGCGGGTGCTGGTTGGGAGGGCCGGAGTGGATCCCGCCCCAGGAGGAGTCCCAGGGATGCTCGGCCTGAGGCTCCGCCCGGCCGTGCTCATTCCGGAGGTCATCAGCGTGTGAGACGGGGCTCAAACACGCCTTTTTCACAACGTATTGCCCAAGCAGCCCCGTGCTGCCGCAAAGGTGTGTCCCTGCTTGGTGAAGGAGTAAAATGCATGCTTAACTTTGTAAAATAAGGCAGTATTAAACCAAAGCCAAATACAGCATAATAAATATCAAATATAATGCCATTTTTTTGCTTTCCAGTGTTTCAAATATGCTTCATGTGTCTACCTGATTCTTCCTAATGCTGTTCTTAGCAACCATCTTAGGCACAGCATTGTGTAAATGATGGCAGCAGTTCTCCTCCAGCACATCCGTTTAACCACCTGATTTTCTTGGCCTTTCCTTGGGGTAAAGTCTTCAAAGAAACAGCCACTGCTAGTATAGTGATGTTCATTTTGTTGTGTGCAGGAAGAGTTTTTGTTAAAGTCCACATGAAACCCATTTTCCTCAGAGCTTTGACTTCAAGTGGATTTTTGTTTGCTGTTCAGGCTGCAATTTCAGAGGCAGAAAGGTTTTTCCTTTTTCATGTTTGCTGCATTGCTAGAGTTAGACTAACTTATTCTAGCAGGGAATGAACATTTCTCCCCAGGCACCCAATAACACATTTTATAGTTCAGGCTGCTGCAGGGTTCATTCGTTCAGTGCTGAAATGTCTAGATTTTGAAATGTACCAGTTTGAAAACAGACACCCTGGTTTGGCTTTTGACAAGCAGGCCTTCTAGGTCTTGCTGCTCTTTTAAAGAAAATGAATACCAGCGAGGAAGATGGATGTTTCTTCCTGTGCCACTCTGTATCATCCTTTTCCACAGTCAGTTACAAACTTTGGTGGTCCATACACAGTGACCTTGGAGATGCAGAACTGGAGTGCAGGTTTTTAGTGATTCCCAAAGCATAATCTTGCCTGCTTATTCTACTTTATACAAAACTTTTTAAAGCATTAGAAAGAAAATAAGCTAGACCTTCATTCTGGTGTCGGTGACATTGATTGGGACATGCACTGAAAAATATACATCTAAACCAACGTGAGCTCAGAATTAGGCCTGTCAGTTTGCACCGTGTAGAAGGGAATTGTCTCATCTGGGATGCTTACTCATGAAAGCATCTGGTCATCTGTGTAATGTAGTAATCACTTTACACAATGGGATTATAAACCATTTATGAATACGGTCTGTTTGTTGTGTGTGATTTTGAGTCACTGGTTTGATGCTCAAGCCCTAAGCTGAAGCACTCACAGATATGAGTGCATGCATGACAAATGTTATATTAAGCTGTAATTGTTGTCATTAGATGCTGCCTCCACTTAAATTGCAGGAGGGCATGTGAATTTTTTTTTCGCTTCATGGTCCACCTGATTTTTTGTACTTACTGAGAAGCAACCAAACAGAAAAGCTAAAACAGGATGCCTACACACTTTACAAAATGACTCAATAAACACTCCCAGCCTCACTCTGCAGATTGTAAGGCAGAGATGCCTTCAGCAAGGCATAAGTGAGCTTTTCTTTATTTAACATTTCTAACATGCTATGAAGACTTTCAAGCTGAGAGAACATTCAAAAATGGACCTTTTGGAGCAGCCCCAAGGTTCACGTCCGGAAGTTTCCCACCTGAGCATGCTAAGTTTGCAGACATGTAGCTTACTTGCAAATCAAGTCTTTTACCCTGTAAAGAAAATGGCAGAATAGCTTGTAACAAGCATAAAAAATTTGCCAAAAAATCTGCTGCACATCATGTGTTTAGAGATTTTGAAATTAATTTTCAATGTTTATTTGTACTTAATTTTATTTCCCTAGGGCTGAGTCACTGTCAGGAAAAATAAAAGAGCTTTTGTAAATTCATTGCTCAAAAGAAAGGCACTCCAAACTATGTCATCCTGGGTTTATAACTGGAAGGAGAAAGGGAAGAGATGTGCAAGACTGACAATAGCCTTCACATAGATTTTGTTATTCAGTCACATGAAGCTAAAACCAGGGCTGGAGATGCTGCCTGTTTTCCCAGTAGAAGAGGGAAGATCTTGAGGACTTCCACCCAGTGCTCTGGATATACTGACTACAGCACCCACACAGCCTCATGCCACAAACCCTGCCCACTCCACTCTTGAAGACTCAGCAGGCAGAAGAGTTTGGGCAATAATTCTTAGTATATGTGAATTTCTGTCAGGGCTCATGGGAGGCCCTTGAGCCAAGAGAGGAGACATCAAGTAAGAAGGAGCAGTGTGAAGAGGAAGCAAAGCCATTTGCTCCTCTAGACAAGTTGATAAAAGAAAGTCAAATGCTAGGAACAGAAAAGGCAGGATTGAAAGAGATGCTCCTGGCAGCCCAGAGTTCAGGTGAGCATGCGGTGGCAGGCAAGGCTCAAACCACATCATTTCACACAGCAGGCACCACCCTTCAGTATTACTGTTATTGGCTACACTGGTAGTCAAAATGTCTAATGCACATGAATACAGCACTTAAACTGATGGAAAAAGTCCTGTTCCATGCATTAAAGAAAACTCATTATTCATTTCACAGTTGCACCAGCACCTGGAGGTGCTGAGGAACACTCAGGTTTGGATTCCTGAGGTCAAGTGTTGAGTCTGATTTTCAGTAGTGCTCTGCATTACAGCTCTGGGTTGGCTTTAAACCAGCTACTAAAGAGGCTTCTGACCCACAGTGCTTTAGGGAAAAGACTGCCTGTGTAGTGGAAACTTGACTCAACCTACCTCACAATTCTCATGATCATCCTCAGCCAAATGTGGCATCAAGGGAAGGTTCAAAATGTTAACAGAGGTTATAGGTTACCTTTGGTTTTCTTCTCTGGCAGTAATGTTCAGGTTGTTTATGAAAAGAAATATCTATCATCTTGTAATTTAGGAACTGACTTTGAATCTCAGTTTTCCTCTCGCACATGAATATTTGAATTCATCTTGGAAACTGGTTCAACGGCATCGTTCAGCTGGCACTGACAGCTTCTGAAGTTCATTGTGGGGCTTGACAAAAACAGCATCAAGAGGATTAAATCAGTCTTGGAAGTGTAAATGACTGTAAAATTATGACCTTAATGTTAGAAATAAATTTTGTGTGTGCATATACGTATGTAATATTTATACATACACATCACACATCTACAGTAGAGACTAAGTTTCAGAGCCATAGTACACATTGTGACACTATTCCTCCACATACAAGTTTTGCTGATTCTTTCCACAAGAAAAAAATTTCTCCTATACATGAGCTTAGAATTCTTATTGAATATATAATGCTGAATTAAAATTGACATTTCTGTGCCACCTGCAGTGCAAGGATTTCTGGCAGGAACTGTTAACCAATTTAATGCCATACAGATTTAGCCACAGGAAGAAAAAATTTGAAGCTTCATATCATGAAATTCAATGCTGCATTTAGAGGAGAGGGAAATTGAGTTACTTTGCCCAGGGGGTCTTTTAAATGCTCTCCTGGAGGAAAAAAAAAAAAAAAAAAAAAGTAAGCCCATCTTTTCTTCAGATCATGGTCATTTTATTTGTTTAAAAACACTTTGTAGGATTTTTTTTCCTGTGTCTTTTTCAGTTTGGAGCACTGTGAAATGCCCAGGAAAGCCTCTTCCTCTGTCTGTGGCAGTGTGTGGCAGAGCCTCTCTTGTTTTGGTAATTCTTCCTGCTGAGAGAAGGACTAGAAAAGCAGTGTGAATGGTTTTGCGTGGGCACCATTGCCATCACTGCTCCTACCATGTGAGGAGCACCTCCAAGCACTGCTCCACCTCTGGGGCTGGGTGACAACCACCTTCCCTGTCATTACAAGGACTTGCACAAGACACTTCACTTTGATTTTCATTCATGTTTCTAGTTAAGTCCCTCAAGAGGACAGCCTTAGGAATGAAACACAGCTGAAAGCAATTGCTTTTCCCTTAAATAAAGTCACCATTCCTCCCAGCTGTGGTCTGACTGGTTTTTGATGGAAGTCAGGATGGTGTGAAAAGTTTCAGGGATTTTTTATTCTCAGGCATAAAAGCTGTCACCAAGTCCTCTCACACAGCTCCTGACACCTGATGACACCACTCATGTGACTTCTGTCCAGAAGGAGTGGAGTTGTAACTGTATTAACCAGACAGGTCTGGCTGAGCAGGCAGAGCTCTGCAATCATCACAGAGCACTGCCCCTGGCAACAGCTTTCAGTAAATCATGTGGTACTTCTAGGTTAGCTAGCATAAGCTAGCAATAATCTTACAGTCCTGATAGACACAGTATCATTTGCAAGAATTTTCCAGGATGTCAGAAATCTGTTCCTACCAATCACCACACCTTCAATTTACTTGGACAAATGTTCTCTTTAAACTTGTTTTCCAGTTGTAAGTCCTCACACCTGTGTCCACAAAGAAATATCTTTTCCAGCTTTGCAGCTTGAAGCTGGGGTCCCTCTCTCTCTCTCCTAAACATGGTGCAAAAGGTGTCACGTATGTTTGGATTGGGTGTGAGAGAATTCTCATTATATTCCCTCTAAGATCTTTACTCCAGGATTGTTGTGACCATCATGAACAAATATCCAATCTGCTCTTTAGGGAACAGTGACATACTGTCAATACCAAAAATATAATGTTCTAAGGATTGAGACATCCATATCTTAGTGAAAAGAAGAGGAGAAATTAATTTTGGTTTGGCCTTTTTCTTCTTTGCTGAGTCTGGGCTATCCAGTGGCACAATCCAAGGGAAAGGCCTGAAGTTTGTGTCAGGGGAAGTTTGCATTGGATATTAGGAAAAGGTTCTTCACCCAAAGAGCGGTTGGACACTGGAACAGGCTCCCCAGGGAAGTGGTCACAGCCCCAAGGCTGAGAGAGTTCAAGATGCATTTGGACAATGCTCTCAGGCACATGGTGTGACTCTTGAGGATGATGCTGTGCAGGGCAGGCAGTCGCATTCAATGATCCTTGTGAGTCCCTTCCAAATCCGCGTATTCTGTGATTCTGCGATTTGATTCTCTTGTTACATCCTTTAACAATATGCTTTATTCCTCAGGCTTAAAAATCATAATTTCACTGAAACTCCAGTTCACAGTCTTCCTGGACACTGGGCTAAAATGCTACATGGCAGAGCAATGGACCAAGACAAATGAGAAAAGAAAATAGTATTTTTCAGTTTTAACATGGTGCCTGGAAAAACTATTTGACACCATGGGCTGCAGAGCTGCTGGGGAAAAGTGCTCTTGTGCCCAGAGATATATTCCCAAACTGCTGCTGGCCACTGTTAAAACTGAATGGATTTCTGGCTCTGAGTAGAGTGAATATTTGCTGACAAGTGTTGCTGACAGCTTTTAGGTGTTACAGCCTTAGAGAGAGAAGTAGTCCTGAGTAAATGCTTAATCCACAGGCTAGATCCTTGTTGGATAACTAGGAGTGAAGGGGATTTATAAGGAAAAATATTATGAGTCTGGAGGCCTTGAGGAGGTGAAGGGTGGCAGGATGTTTTTTCTCTGAGCCTTTGGGGTCCTGTCCCTGACTGTGAGGATTTTACTATTTGCTAGTTTCTTAAATATTCTTTTAATGAGAATAAATTTTTGTCTTACTTATGGTATGGTTATGCTATAATTATTAAGTCTTAGTTTTTGTTCCTGTCCAGAAAGAAAAAGAGTGGGTTTGGCTGGTATTTTGGCTGCTTATAAGAGGATCACAGAGCTACCAAACCTAGATGCTGACCACAGTTTCATTCTGCAATAAAATAAAATACAAAGTTCATCAGTGACTAAGCAGAGAAGATTTCAAGTAATGTTCTCTTCCTTTAACTGTACTTATTTTTGATGAAAAAAGTTTTTCCCATCATTATGGTTTCTGAGTTGCCCAGTCAGAGAAGTCCTTTTATCTGTACTTTACCAAACATGTAATAGACACTGCAACCTTCAGCCAAGATAGCCTGGCCTTTATGGACCTGTATATACTCACACAGGACTCAGCCACTCTCTGCTGAGTACAGTACCACAAGCCCACAAAATGTTCAGTTTCCAAGGAAACAGAAAGCTCTGCTTTTTGACAAATGCACACAATTTATGACTCATTTCTACTACCACACTACTTCAGGACTATTTTCCACAGCTAGAAGGATATGTGTTTTCTAACACAAAGTGAATTGAGGAGCTGGCAATTGCTGTAGGACAGGGCTTTTTGCAGGATCACCATGGTTTCACCCTAACAATGCACAATACTCACTCACATACCTCCCCAGAAAAGGTGCCTGATGAGTGTGGTTCAGAGATGACCCCCAGAGGAAGTCTGCCAGCTTGGTGGCCCCATGACCTTGGGCCACATTTTTAAGGGTAGGCAGATAAGGGTTTACTGAGACTTTCAAAAGCTCTCAGACACCTCTTTCACCTTGAAATCCACTCATTACCACAGCTGCAGCCTGTCAAGAAAGTGAAGTGAGAGCCAACAGAAAAATCCCTTCCTCTATTACACCAATGTGCAGCAGAGAAAAGTATGGCACTTGTTCTTCCCACCTCTCACCACAGGAGTAAGTGCTTGATGCTTCAAACATAGCTGGCTGGCTTGAGAATCACTCTCTGCTAAAGTTATCACATCTGCTGAGACCCTCTGCTGAGCTTCCCATGTCTGGGTGCTCCTGCTCAGGAGGATAAAGCAAAGAGACAGTATGAGAGTGTGTCTGTTGGCTCAGTGAGAGTATGGGTTGTTCTCACTGGTCACTCACCAGCAGAATCCAGGCTAGGTGATGATGCTGTGTCCCCAAGGCAAGCAAGTGCACACAGGGTGGCATTTTAATGTCTGGTGTGTGACTGACTGTGCATCTGTCATGACTGACTGCCTCTGTAACTAGCGAAAGACAACAGTGGTAAGCACAAAGATGCTTTTTACCCCCACTCTGAATCACTGACTTTTAGGTCTTATTCTGTCTGAGAGAAATCCTTCAGGCTGAAGTGAGCCTTACTTCCATCCCCTGTGACAGTCCAACACAGCACTTTCAGTGTAAGGAGACTTACGTTTTTCCCACATGCAGTGGGAAAGGGGAAACCATTAACTGTCACATGCTCCATCCTTGTTGGAGCTGCAAAAAGCTGCAGGACTGCATTAAGGGCAGACAGAGGAAAGCTGTGTTTGTAAAACTCAGGGTGAATGCTGCAGGATCTGCTTACCCTGAAGGATTGAATGGCAAATGCTTAACACACATTTTAACCGACATCATTGCTGCAAGTTGAGGTAGCTAGAACTTGTATTTCAAGAGTGGATAGAATACTGAAAGATTTAGAAGAGAGCTAAAGCTTTCAGACAGATTAGAGCTGAACAGGCATTTGGCTTTAAGCTGAGGACAAATGAGAGCTAAAACTGGAAATTCAGGTTTTGAATTAGGTTTCTGATATCAGGTAGGTAAGCCTGGTAACTTCTCAGAGCACGGTGCCAGAAGTTAAACATTTATGTTGTTGTTGACTTTGCAAGATTGGCCAATCCTGGTAATTTCTGACCAAAGTAGGAAAGGGGTCACCTCCTAGAAACCCCCCAAGTCCCAAATCAGAACAAGTTCATAGTTCAAAATTAGCTTGGTGGGGAATCTGTGTTTTGCATCTGGTCCATTCCTAAGTCAGCATGGATTTAAATAGTGTCCGGACTTACATAAACTGAATAAATGCTATCAGAGGTTTTCAAAGTGCTGCATTTCTGATGTAATTTTCTCCTGTCATTCTCATTTTGTAAGCACCATTCAAACTGTTTTCTCAAGAAACACCACTCAGCTGCCTCTTCTATCTCTCATCTGTGGCTGATCCTGGACAGCATAGAAAAAAAGTAGCTTAAGTCTTCACCTCAGGCCCCAGACAGCACAGGATCTGCCATCACTGCCAGTAAAGAAATGGCAATTGGCATTACCACAAAATTATTTCAGAGGCAGCAGCCATTAAAGAACACCCCTTTTAATATAAATTGATGATTTAAAATTTTTGGCATGGTTTGCTGGGTTTGAAGATCTTTTAGATTGTTGGAATCTGATTTTTCAATTAGATTAATTTTTTTTCTTTAAGCTTATACATAGTATTTAATCAATGTAGAACAATGTTGAACATGATAAACCCATGAGTGACCTAGCTGATTTAATTCATAACTGACACTGCTTGAGGAGAAAATTGAACTAGGTGACCTTCAGTGGTCCTGAATTTTCCCATGATGTAAATAAATCTAGGAAAGTTATGATGAAAAGTCTGAAATCTGAACTCCCACATCCCACTAATGTCACCTCAGTGAAAAAATCTTGCACTCTCTTTTGGCTTTGCTATCTTTCAGGAAAGAAAATATGTTTAAATGGCATAATGTCTGGTTTATTGTTTCAGTTTATATTAACATCATTACTTTCAGCTCTAATACCTTATATGATGACTGTATCCAGTTCAACTCAAGGCAATTGCCTCATGTGAGTCTGGTTTTATGGTAATAAAAGACTACATTTTGGACACGCACACATAACTATCTCAAGTTATTCTGAAGCCAAATCCAAGTGTTCATGCGGTTGGTGGAAATTATTTTGAATTAGCTACATCATTTAGCTGTTCTGGGAAATTTGAATTCTGGTGGGTTAAATGATTTGGCTGTGTGGAAATATTTGCTCCGGTTCAAAACTCTTGCCTTATCTCGGTCTATGATTTTGGTCCTATAGCTTTATTTGCCCATCAGGATACTGATTGGCATTACTAAATCATGCTTAAAAAATCCCTTTTCCAGCAAAATCAACATAATAAGGCTTGGAGCTGTCTGTGACATAAGAAAAATTTAGAAATGACTGGAAATGCATATCTTTTTCAAGGGCAGAAATCCTTAATGACATAGCTTTATTTTTCTTAGAGAGTGTTCAACCAATTCTGTGCAAAACATATGGTATCTAGTCCTTTCTTTTCCATCACTGCTTTTGAAATTCAAAGCAGATTCTGTGTGAAACTGTTTGTTTATTTTTGGAAAACAGCTAGACTAGGAGAAATGTGCCACTATCGGATGCATATTTGTGGGGGAAAAATGGTATTAGGATTTATTCTTTTTCATTTTACATTATACTCAACATTAAAATTCTATTCAGTTCTGCTCAGTACATAATATTTACCTTAGGAGGATATCTTTGTCTGACTTAGATGATCTCCTAGTTTCAACAGCTGCTGAAAGAATATACTTTGTGACTTAAGTAATACACAATCCACTTTAGTAACTCTAACGAAGCTGAGGTTTTCCAACAGATCTGCAAACTGGATTTTTCTATTTAAAACAAAAAGCCCTCATACTTCAACATACCTATGTAACCCTAAATTGCTAAAAAATGCAAAAACTAGCTCTAAAAGCATCAGTGGAATAAAAATTCTCTAAGGAAAAAATATAAAAAGGCAGTTGTCTCAACAAAACATTTTAAAAATTGTATGTAAACATCTGCTTTAAGTTTGGACCATTTCTTAAGTATTTGTATGTGAGTTTTGGCACGGGAACTGTAGCTCAGGTTCTTCATGCCTGTTCAACTCTTGGTGGACCAAGCAATCTACACTGTATCCTCCCCTGAAGACTGTGCTTTTGAGAAAAGGGGAATACAAGGGGATCTAGACTGCTGTCCTTGTTATGTACCACAGTAGCCCATCACGTACATACTATTTTTTGATTAATCTAAACCACAATGCTGAGCACAAAATGGAAAATTAGGGATTACCTACCTTCTTAGTGGTAGATCAAAAAGTTATAGAAAAATTAATATTACTTCTCTCCAGTCATTTTCAGAAAGATATTTTCTCTTCAGAGGCACTTCTACAAAAAACCTGCTGACTAGTTCTCTTTATTGGAGAGCAGCCCAATCTGGCAACTCTTTTTTCCTTTTCCTGACAGTTTTTACTCTTTTTCCAACAACTGAGATCACATAGAGTTATCCGTGCTGGTCCCATGCCACCATGGCATTATGTGTTAGAAGGCTAAATAAATGCTTTGTAACAACCCCATCCTGTCATCTGAATAAAATGGAGTTTATAAGTGCATTTGGAATAATGAAATTAGCCGGAACTGTGTTGTTTGAACCCTGCTGAAGAAGTCAGCTAGAATTAACACAAATGGGAATGACTGATGAAAAAAGCAGCAGAACAGAGATGGCATTTCTGATTTTTTCTTTTATTTTTTTGGATGAGGAAAAGATAAGATGTTCTCCAGCTGTGTGGAAATAGAGTTCAAATCACAATCATTACCCCATTTTACACAAACCACTGGATTCTTTGGTTAGGATTCAAATAATTAATGAAGGGCAAAGGGAAATTCTTATTTTTACTGAAGACATAATTCATTTTTCTAGATGGAGCCAGTTTATATTGCTGGGAAATGTGGCATATTTCATTTGTTCCTGTAAAGCAGGGAAGATAAAATGCTTTGAAGTATTACATGCTAAACTTTTTAGTGGGGCATAACTCCTAAACTCCCTTGGGGGAAAAAAATAAAAGGAGAGAGAGTTATGACAATTGGAATGTTTCTTATGAGTTCTGGTTGATACTACAAAACTGATGTGCCATGAATGGGTATTTGAAGCTGCCACCTGATCTTGGGGCCCCATGTTATGTAGGATTGTTGCATCTCCATATTTTCATTTTTGATGAAGGTAAATTTCTGGTTTTTGAAATTGAGGGACTTTGGCCTGAAAATACATGAATTTGGAGAATGAGTTGCCTTTTCAGGAGAAAGAAGAGGCATGAATAAGTGCCCTGCTATGTGGTGACAAAGTCTGGAGGATCAGGGACTGTGAGGAAATCAGCCAGGGTAATCAGAGCACCAAATTGCAGAGTAGGCACCTTTTTGGAATAGAATAGAACTATTTCAGTAGGAAGGGACCTTCAATGATCATCTGGTCCTTTCCCATGGGAGAGCCAGAGGTGATCACCTGGTCCCAGCCTGCAGAACAGTGATGGGTGAAGTGTTGCATCAGGCCAGTCTTGTTCAATATCCTATCATTAAGAATGGACTCAGAAAAACGTAAAACCATGGGAAGGATATAATACTTCCCCACAATACTTCAAGTTCCAGAAGTAACCTGCATTGCCTCAGGGCAATTCCTTCCTCTGGAAATCTGCTGTGGTCTGATGCATCTTGGGCATGTACATGTGCTGCTGTTATTTTTTATTTAGGTATGCATTTTATTTAGCTATGCAGACTCACTGTGTAAAGTCATGGTCCCTGACCTATGGCAAGTTATTTGTGTGGTCTCTGACATTGCTTGCAGAGACAGGAAGCAAAGAAGGGAATTCTGAAATTTGCAAAGGATTTCACAGGGAAGCTTGTAGGGGAAGGAGGTGCCTGCAGCATGCTATGTGGTCATCACAAAACATTGTTACTCAGGAGCTGTGGGAGTCCGAATGGAGACCTGGTCAGCAGTATCTGCCACAACTAGGCATAAACATGTTCCCAAACTTCCCCAGAGCTGCTCAGTGTGTTTCCTTTCCCCATACCTCTCTACAGAGATGACTGGAACTGGAGCTTCAACAAGGGACTTCCTCAGGCTACTGAGTGGTCCATGAGGTCAGCACCGGGCTAGGATTATGATGGTCCTTGGCTGGCAATCTGCAGAAAGCTACCAGATATTCACAAAGTTATTAAAAGAGCAGGGCAGAGTTACAGCAACTCAGGCCAAGGAAACATGCTCTCACTCTGCTGGGGTGTAATCACAGCTGCCAATGAAGTGGGAGAATATTTCATTCTCTGTCCATCCAGGTAATGGGAAGGTAGTGGAAAGCCTTAAAATGTTTTCAGATCACTTAGACAAAGATTTGTGCATAGTGATCAAAGTAGTCCTTTCCAAGGTCCTATCAATTACATTATCTTTGGAAGAGGCAGTGGCATTTCTACCAAGCAGATTTCTGCCCTGCACCACTTTGGCTGTGTCTGACCAGTAGATCAGACTTTGTGCATAGTCTCACGAGCTTCAGTTTCTTCCTCTAATGAAGATTTGAGAAAGGTAGAATGTTATTAAAATTCCGGGTGCATTTGGCTTTATCAAGAGTTAAAATATTTATCAAGCCACAGCTCATCAATAATCACAGCAGCCAGTGCTGTGGACTTAGTTCAGTTTCAGATAATAGCAAAGTTGCCACCATATTAACTTAGAAGATAGATGGAAATAAGAATATGATTAATCATTGTTAGCCTTGCTTGGCTAATGTGTGTTTGCTTTTTAGGTAATGTATATGCATGATTTTTTTTGAATGCACAAATATCTATTATGCATGTACTGCCACACAATTTCTTTCAGATTTAGTTAAATAGAGTGAATCATTTTGAGAGGAGTCAGGCAGTTTGAATACTTTGCATTGCCGTCACAGATGAACAAAGCTCAGCAGTATCTCCACACTTCATGTGCATGTAATTTTTAGCAGCATTCATTTCTACCACCAAAAGTACATGATAGGTGTTTTAAATCACTGACATTTTATGAAGATTCCTTGTACTTTTCCTTATGTCTAATCCCATAGCTTTTGCAGGGAAGTGACGGTGAAAGGAAGACAAGGGTAGTATTTTGTGATACCTTGATTCTTCAGGATAAATAGCGTTGTTCTGATGAGAAGGGTAAAAGTGAGAGAACTCCTGAGTTGAGATGAATATGGAAAGCAAAATCCTTACACACCAGCTAAGTAAATCAAGGAGTGCATTCACCATTTCCCATGGGTAGGCAGGTGTTCAGCCATCCCCAGGAAGCACCTGCTCCATCGCAGGTACAGGTGACTTGGGATGAGAAATGCCAGCACTCTGAGTGTCCCCGCTTCATCCTTCTTTGTCCAGGTCTATATGCTGAATGTGATGCCATAAGGTCTGGGACATCCCTCTGGTCACATGGGGTCCCCTGTCCCAGCTGTGTCCCCCCCCAGGTGCAGCCCCAGCCCCCTCGCTGGTGTGGTGGGGTGAGGCTCTGAACAGGCTTTGGCTCTGTGCAAGCCCTGCTCAGCAATAACAAACATCCCTCTGTTGCACCAGCACAAACACAAAAGATAGCTCCATACAGCCACTGTGAAGAAAGCTAACCCTACCCCAGACAAAAGCAGAGCATCACTGGCAGAAAAAGAGGAAGCTGGTTTTTCATGCTTGCAACAGACTGGCAATTAATTCAAACTTGTATGATTATCCACTTCTTTTGGAGTCCTAACATTACCCTTGGCAGGGTAGGCATATAAATATGTATTTGAAAATAAATGTTTCCATGGGGCTGTAGCATATGAGAGTTTAGAAGACAAGAAAATTTTGTAGAGGTGAAAGATATGAAAAATTGCTTCAGGCATTGTGGCTTCCACTTATACAGCCTAGAGATTTTTTTTCCAGCTGTCTGGATTTGATGTGTATCTTCTCTTTTGAATATGATTGTAGGCAAACTGGCTCTGATCTTTATATTACCAGTTAGCAAAAGCCTTTGAACAGTTCCAAGGTGCTGTGTAGCTGATCATCCAGCCTTCTGGAGGAAAGATAAAAGTTTTTGATTTGGCTTATCAGAGTTCTGTTTCAGATACCTAAAAGCTTACTCTTTGTCCCACAGGTCAAAATTTTAGAAGAAAAAATATTTGATGCAAAGCACTGTCTTGTTTAGAGGGAAAAAGAACATATGTTTCAAGAGAATGTCACCGGATGTCTCAGAAATATGTTTTAACTGGAAGATTTAGACTCACCTAGGCAAATAAAAGCTTGAATCACTCAAACTCCATTTTCTTGAATTAAAGTTCATTTTCTGTTGGACTATCCAGGTTTTAAGATTTTGTTTATTGGATTAAAAAGTCACATTTTCTGTGGAAAAAAAAATTAAAATCTTTATTTGATTGGAAACTCAGGTTTACGCTGTTCAGGGACTAATTTTTTATCAGATACATCTGAGCATTACATTTGTATTGATCCCTCATGCCCAAACCAATGTTTTCAAAGTGGGACACAGCCTTTGGCTTTCTCAGGTACAGCCATTTCACCAGCTCCTGCAGTCACAGAGTAAGACTGAACATGCGAACACTAGAGACAGCTATGTTCTCTCATTTTCTGTCTGAGAACACTCCACTTCCTTGGCAACAACCCTAAGGCTTTGAAACTTATTGCTGCCTTCCTGAGCTTCAGCTGGGATACTCATGAGCAGAACCACATCATAACCAGTGAGACAAGAACTCAGAAATGCTGAGCTGTTTCATCAGCCCAGAATCTTCATTGCAATCCAACAGTTTCTCCCCACCCAAGTTATAAAACTGTTTCCTTATCCTCTCTTCCAAGAGAAGGAGAATTAAAAATTGTCTGGAGTTCTTAACAAGATCAGTTAGGATTTTTAATATCCTTGTTCTGCTAAATTTCCACTTTCTGAGTGGGGGTGTGAAGAGTGTATATTCTTGTGTAAGTGTATATGCACGTTGCAGTTCTTCAGGCTGTATACTTGTATGTTTCCATATGTGCTTACCTTCCCCTGATGTTAATGAAAGCTATGTGGAAGTGTCCTTGTGGAAGAATGTTTTAGAGAAGGGAATATTCAGCTAGATGGGGTTTTCCTGTTAACATATTCATTGCATTTCTAGAAGAAACCTTTTCTTACCATGAGAAACAATGAGAAAATCTGCTTGCTTGCTGGCATAATCCAAACTCAGTTACAGAGTGTATGCTCACTGGATAGGACCAGAAATACCTCGGCTTTCTAAGTCCATAGGACCCATTTCTTTTACTTGTACTGTATTTAACATAGCTACTCTTGAAAGGGAGCATGCCCAGCAGAGCTCAATGTCATGCACTGGATCTGGCCAATGACATCCATAGAAATGGTGGTGGATGGAACCTCCCATCCTTAAAAATTAATGATTGCATTAAATGGCAGGGACCTAAATTTCAGGTCCTCTGCTGCAATTTAGTATTGACAATAAATCCATTATCTTCCATTTGCTCTTGGTTCTTTTTTTTTTTTTTTATGATTATTTGCAAATAATTATTTAATTCAACCAGTAGCAAATACCATACAGAAGGACAAAACATATTTCAGTCATAGTTTCTTGAACTGAGTGTATACTTGTTACTACCACTGGTGCTTGAAAATTTTCAGTTTTGGACCAGTATAATTTCTTCATGTTAAAATTGAAAAGACTGTTTAGAGTCTGGAAACTGAAATAAAAGGAGGCACAGGATATCAGTGACTTGTATCATCAGGAAGCAATGAAATAGAACAGGTTTTTGTGAACACTCAATGGTCAATATGAAATAATAGCATGTCAGATGTGGTTTTTAAGAGATGAAAATCTTTAAACTAAGCAGTTAAAAGAATGTGAGCTAGGAAAACACTTCATAACTGTATTGTCAGCAGAAACACAATTTTCTGTAGTCATTTGAAATTACAGGCAATTATAATTACATGCCAGAGAGAACTGAAGGCTGGCTGGCTCAGCAGCAGCATCACTGCAGAGGTGGAGCTCTGACAGCAGGAAAATGCATCGTGATGGAGCACCTGAAGCTCTTCATGAAGCAGAGGCAGAAGTGGAGGGATTGTTCCCCCATCCTGCTGCTGGTACTGGCTGTGGTGTTGATGCCTTAAGTTTTAGCTTTCATGTTTTTCAGAATCTGTGCTGCCTAGGGGTGTAGTTCTGAGCCTCATATTAAGTGCTAGTAAGCTCTCCACAGAGTAGGCAGACAAAGCAAATCCTTTTCCTGTTGAAGAGCAAGGACAATGGCTACAAGTTTTCAGGCCCCAAAGCATAAACAACAGTGGACTGAAGAAAGAAAACAAGAAGGATGGGACTTCATAATCTGAAACTGTAATTGGACAATTAAAGCCCAATATGCAAATGCATCAAAACTAACAGAAATGTCAGACCTTGTGGCCAGTCGTCCATTTCTGTGACCATTTTAAGTCCACCTTGGGTGTAGCCCTGGTCAGGCTCTTGTACTGCCCAAGAAGTATCCTTTAGGCCTTTTAATAGATATCTACTTTATTCTCTATCTCTGTCCAGTCTCTGTTCCAGGTCAGCCTTCCTAAGGCACCAGTGTGGGCAAGCTTTTCAGGCAGTACAATTGCAGCTCTATCTCAGCACACCAGTGTGAGGCTGGTGCTGCTCATCATTCCTGCTTCCTCGCAAGCATATGGAGCTCAGCAAGCAGGCTGTGAAGCACTGTGGTGGTCTTTGATTAACCTGTGCCATGTGCAGTGCCTCAGGGACAGACCTTGGCATCATACATCACCCTGTAACTTTCACTCAGATAAGATTCCATCCCATCTCCTGTCCCTGGCAATCTGCATCCACTTCACTTCGTACTGCACTTCTACTGCTGTCACAGTGTGGTAGAGGCCATCAGTGCATAAGGCTTTCTTGCACACAGAGTGCATCAGACTTGGCTGCTTACCTGCTCCCCCATCAGGATCTGGCACTGGCTTCCAAAGGCTCATGAGCTGGCATCCTGACTCCTTTGGTTAGCCTTTTACCCTGGAATAGAGTGGGATTTGTTGTATGCTGAAGTCTTGTATTGTGGGGAACAGAAATCTTTTGGGGAACCACAGCTCTGCTCCTCTGCTCTACAAAGTCAACCAAGCCCTGGTGGATCTGTCCCTCACTTGGTCATGTCACCTGTGTATTAAACGATATGTTCCCTGTGCATTTACTCTTTAAACATTTTTAATGTTTACTCTTTAACTCCTCTTCACATTCAGAACTTTTCTTTTGTTTCTTTGCCTAAATTCATACACATTTGTTAGTCACTTTTGTTTTCAGTGAACTCCATTCAGTGAACTTTTTTTCCTCACAGCTACCACTTCTTTTTTTTAATTGTAGCTTTTCCTTCTTTCTGTACTTTTTATTTTCTTTTTTTTTTTTTGAATGAATATTTATCTTTTAATTAAATCACCAGGAGGCATATTTAGAACCCCCAGGGTTCACTTTGAACTATGAAAAGGAAAAAGCTTACTCTGTGCTATAAACAAAATGTTAATTTCAATTAATTGAAGGAAATGCTCTGCCTCTGATAGACTGGTTCCTGAAAAGCTCTGCCTATGATAGACTTGTTTCTAAATAATTAATAATTTCAGCCAGAAAAGTAAACATTATGGCCCTGAATTTTGCTTCTGGTCCTACCAATGTCAGCCTGGAGCAGCTCTGCAGATATGAGCTGAACAGATCTCATTTGATATTGATTCAGCCAAAAGTAATCTTTGGGCTGAAAGTACCATGGGATAAAAGCATTTTGGTCTGTGTTGTGTCCAAGCACTTTATAGCCCTTTAAGTGGTCTCCCCCACCTCTAGTGACTCATTTTTCAGAGGAATGGTTTCCCTCATAGCTGAAATACGGTGATAAACTGGAGTGAGGAGTAGGGGTTGCTGGGATTCAGGAGACCATTGGCTGAGGAAGGGGTGCAGCAGTGGGGGGAAAAGACTGATGGCTAGTATGATCTCATCTGGAACAAGTGGGGGAATGTCCCTTGGCCTGGAGAAGCCTGTGGGGAGGGAAGAGATAAAGGCATGTGCCAGTGTCACTAATGTCCCTTGGCTCCTTAAAGAATTGGCCTAAGATTACTCTGGCTTGTGGTCCAACCTCCCTTCTGCACTTTGAAATAGGAGGAATAAATAACTTCTTCTGCTTTATCCTTCCTTCTTGTGAATGTTGAATCACTAGTATACAAATCTTCGCAATTTTGATGTGTAAGAGCGGAAAAAAGAGTGCATTATGCTGAGGGAGAGGAAGAAAATAGTCCTTTCTGAAAGGTAAAGACTCTTCTAAGCTTCATTACATTCTTCATTCCCCTCTACTCTGCACCTCTCTTGACAATTATTGATGATCTGTTTGGTCTCTTCTTATATGAGTAGCTCTGCAAAGGAAGGACAATGACCCACACATTTACATTGCCTGCTAATCCAAAACTGAAGCAAATGTTACAAAGCTAAAAGTTGCATCTGCACATTTTGTGTCAGAGTCACAGAGAAGGCATAACAATAGAGAACTAGAGATAAGTGGAATTATTGCAGATGTATAACAAGTATTACCT
>WEIU01023224.1:81168-125835 GCA_013389925.1 Aegithalos caudatus
CCTTGGCATCATACATCACCCTGTAACTTTCACTCAGATAAGATTCCATCCCATCTCCTGTCCCTGGCAATCTGCATCCACTTCACTTCGTACTGCACTTCTACTGCTGTCACAGTGTGGTAGAGGCCATCAGTGCATAAGGCTTTCTTGCACACAGAGTGCATCAGACTTGGCTGCTTACCTGCTCCCCCATCAGGATCTGGCACTGGCTTCCAAAGGCTCATGAGCTGGCATCCTGACTCCTTTGGTTAGCCTTTTACCCTGGAATAGAGTGGGATTTGTTGTATGCTGAAGTCTTGTATTGTGGGGAACAGAAATCTTTTGGGGAACCACAGCTCTGTTCCTCTGCTCTACAAAGTCAACCAAGCCCTGGTGGATCTGTCCCTCACTTGGTCATGTCACCTGTGTATTAAACGATATGTTCCCTGTGCATTTACTCTTTAAACATTTTTAATGTTTACTCTTTAACTCCTCTTCACATTCAGAACTTTTCTTTTGTTTCTTTGCCTAAATTCATACACATTTGTTAGTCACTTTTGTTTTCAGTGAACTCCATTCAGTGAACTTTTTTTCCTCACAGCTACCACTTCTTTTTTTTAATTGTAGCTTTTCCTTCTTTCTGTACTTTTTATTTTCTTTTTTTTTTTTTGAATGAATATTTATCTTTTAATTAAATCACCAGGAGGCATATTTAGAACCCCCAGGGTTCACTTTGAACTATGAAAAGGAAAAAGCTTACTCTGTGCTATAAACAAAATGTTAATTTCAATTAATTGAAGGAAATGCTCTGCCTCTGATAGACTGGTTCCTGAAAAGCTCTGCCTATGATAGACTTGTTTCTAAATAATTAATAATTTCAGCCAGAAAAGTAAACATTATGGCCCTGAATTTTGCTTCTGGTCCTACCAATGTCAGCCTGGAGCAGCTCTGCAGATATGAGCTGAACAGATCTCATTTGATATTGATTCAGCCAAAAGTAATCTTTGGGCTGAAAGTACCATGGGATAAAAGCATTTTGGTCTGTGTTGTGTCCAAGCACTTTATAGCCCTTTAAGTGGTCTCCCCCACCTCTAGTGACTCATTTTTCAGAGGAATGGTTTCCCTCATAGCTGAAATACGGTGATAAACTGGAGTGAGGAGTAGGGGTTGCTGGGATTCAGGAGACCATTGGCTGAGGAAGGGGTGCAGCAGTGGGGGGAAAAGACTNAGAGCGGAAAAAAAAGTGCATTATGCTGGAGGAGAGGAAGAAAATAGTCCTTTCTGAAAGGTAAAGACTCTTCTAAGTTTCATTACACCTTCATTCCCCACTACTTTACACCTCTCTTGACAATTATTGATGATCTGTTTGGTCTCTTCTTATATGAGTAGCTCTGCAAAGGAAGGACAATGACCCACACATTTACATTGCCTGCTAATCCAAAACTGAAGCAAATGTTACAAAGCTAAAAGTTGCATCTGCACATTTTGTGTCAGAGTCACAGAGAAGGCATAACAATAGAGAACTAGAGATAAGTGGAATTATTGCAGATGTATAACAAGTATTACCTCGCATGATATTTAATATTTGCCACAATGCATGATAAAAAGCTACTCTCCACTGGAGATCAGTTTATTCAAAGGTTCATTAAATTAGTCACATTAATAGAGGTGGCTCTTAAGGAGACATTTCCAGATTCCTGTTGAATGCATGTGCTGAAGATGCATGACAGGCCATATCACACACCCTCACAGTCCTTCCAAAAGTTTCTGCTGACAATTTCCAGGAGGCACTTGGCGAAATAGTCCTTTGGTTTAACCCATGACCAAATGCATGGCCTGGCTCACTGTTGTGTATTTCCCATGAAAACATGAATTCTCAGATTTAGTTTGCTATATAACATCACAGATTTCTTGGCAGCACAAGGGAAAGGAGAAAAAAAATATTTCAAGTAGTTGCCTAATAATTGAAAGGAATAAATTGTTTTGCCTGTGGTACTTCCCCAGTGTCTGAGACTTAACATTTTTATCAGTTCTATTTCCAGTCTATACAGATTCTTATAATGTATTAGTATCCTGTCCTTTCCAATAACATTTTTCATAAATTCCATGAGGATCAAATCACTCTTGCACAGTGTCTACCCTCAAGCCATGCTTTCTGGCATAAAAATAGCATTAAAAAAAACCCCAAAGCAGGAGTCCTACAATGCAAATGTGCCAACAAAGTGATCAGTTATCATTAAAAATGACCATTAATTTTACATATAACAAAAAAGTGGAAAATGCATAGGTTTTAGAGTGTGCGAGAAAATTTTGAGTGAAATTGCTTGCTTCCACTGTAATAGAATTGCAGTGATGAATTTTTAGATTTTCTACGATATAGAGTAATTTCAAGATAAGAAAGTCTTAAATATTATTCAACTCTAATAGAGGAAAAACCACTTGAGCCTATCAGTCTTTACAAGGCACTTATTTTTTCTGTACGTGAGGTGATTCTTAACAGGGACTTGAAGAAATGTTAATAGAGTCTTCTCTCTCTGGAATTAGAAAACTATGGGGTCTTAAAAGAAATACCTGACTTAAAATTTTGATCACAGATTCAGAAGATTATTAGAAAAATAGATTTGTGGAATAGTGTTATTAATATTGAAATCAGTAATACCGCTAAAGAGTTATAATTCCTCTCTGCTAACAGGACTCTTAGGGAGATTTATTTTCTCCCCCTGAATAATACGAGTCTCAAATCTAAAGAGTGATTACTTTGGCAGTGAATTTCTAAAGTGTAGCAGTCTGGAGAATGTACCTGCTTTTATGGAATTGCCCTTTGAAATATAAAGCTCAACCCTGCATTAATGAATCTGTGCACACTTTTGCCAGTGTATGCTACTGGTGTTTTGTAGTGTCTTAGAAAGATCATATATTATTTATTTGACTGTTTGGGTTTGTTTTTTATGCTGCATTCTTCTTATTAATTACAAAAATATATATGTCAGAGAGGAGGTGTCCTTCATGCTGTGCAGAGAGCTGCTGACATGATGATGTCTTATTTTTCCTACAGGAAAAGTACCTGAAGCCTCTAATCATTGACTTTGAGAACCCAGTGATGTACTCAACATTGCTTCTAGCTCCCAGGAAGCTCTACAATGTGGGGGAAGACACACAGGAGAAGAAATCCCACCAAGAAATTAACCTCCTGGATGTTCAGCACAGAAGAGCTGGCAAAGACTTCCACATAGAAATAAGTGCCTGTGGAGGTAGGAGTCTTTTCCTGTGAACCTTGTTGATCTGGTTTAGAGATGGGATTTTCCCAACCCCTTGAACATGATTCTTCTGCTGTGCAGCTGACTATCTGACCTGTATGCTTAGAACTGAGGTTGATTTGCACCAGAAACAAACATCTTCAGTTTGTGTCTCAAAACATATCTAGAAACTGCTTTTGAGTAAAGGAACCTGTTTTCCAGTGTACAGCTTTTCCCTGGATTGAAATTTCTAATGATTATTTCCAGATTTTTCTTACGCCTCACTGATTTGTTTGGGATTTTTGTTGTTATTGTTTGGTGGATGTTTTTGTTTTGTTTTGGGTTTTTTTTTAGGTGGCTCAAAGCCTCATCCAGCCTCTTTGTCTCTTTCAGTAAGTCTCCTACATTTATGCTGCATGGGTTTGAAGAATGTTCCTTAGTTCCCCTTTTAATCCTTACCTCTCTTTCTCTCTCTTTTCTCTCTCCCCCTCTCTTTATAGCTCACTAGTTCTCAGAGAGATTATCTCTTTCAGAAACCTCAGGCTTCAAATCTCTCTCCAAAACTTTCCTTATCCTGTGTCAGAGCATTATAGGCTAGATTGGTCCAGTAACCAATTGAAGCTGTTGCATGTTTGGAAAATTAACTCTGCTTTACTGTACCTAATTAAGAAGTCCCCAAACCCTTAGCTGAATCTTGGTAGCTGTACTTGGTCTGAAATACAGTAAATGAGTTTATTTTTGTGCTGGCAGCAAGAGATCCTGTAACATGACAGAAAGGATGTGGGCAGGTATTGTTCATTCATGCTGGTGTTCCTGTGGTGCCTTTTTGGCTGATGATGTGCCAGGTTGTCCTGTTTTTATTTTAGTGTCCCAAATCCATTTTCTGTCTTCAGTTCAGCTCCACTAATGATCACAACAGTTTCAGTGCCAAGCCAGATACAGTTGGCTACTTATTTTAACCACAGAGTCATCTAAATATTGCTGTGAGCTACTCAACATACAGCAGAGGTTCTTCAGATCTGCTCTCATCCATGCAGGTGCAGAAGGCAGCTAACTATTACCATCTGGTCTCTAGAACTATGCTTGCAGGCCCAGCCAGAAAACAGACACCTGTTTGGAACAGGATCGCAAAATAAATCATAGCTAAATCATGGTGCAAGAAGAGTATGAGGGAACCAAAAACTGAAAGAGGAAATGGACAATTCATTTCTTACCTGCAGAGAAAAACAAAACAAGAAAAAAAAAAAAAAAAAAAACAAAAAAAACAAAAAAAAAAAAAAAAAAAAAAACCAAAAACCAAAAAACAAACCCCCCCCCCAAAAAAAAAAAAAAAAAAAAAAACCAAAAACCAAAAAACAAACCCCCCCCCCAAAAAAAAAAAAAAAAAAAAAAACCAAAAACCAAAAAACAAACCCCCCCCCCAAAAAAAAAAAAAAAAAAAAAAACACCAAAACCCACACACACACACAAAAAAACAAATAGGGTAAGAGGGTCAAGGCTGTTGGTGTTGTAAATTACATGTATAGTGAGGAAATGGGAAACCCATTTGTAAATTCAGTTCAAGGAAAGGCAGATGCTGCTGCTGCACCTTCTGTCAGATCCTGTGCCAGTTTATATTATCTGTCAAGGAAGTGCTGTTTGTTCAACTCCAGCTGAACCACGGGTAAATCTACATCAGGCTATTAGCTTAACATGGAGAGTTGTGTCTGGTTTTGTTCCTGATTTTGGGTTCAGATAATCATGGAAGGGCTTGGATTGGAAGGGACCTTAAAAGTCATATAGTTCCAATGCCCCTGCCATGGACAGGGACACCTTCCACTAGACCAGGTTATTCAGAGGCCCTCGAACACTTCCAGGGATGGGGTACCCATAATTTCTCTGGGCAAGCTGTTCCAGTGCTTTACCACCCTCACTCTCCGTAAAGAATTTCTTCCTAATATCTATCTAAACCTGCTGTCTTTGAGTTTAAAGCCCTACCCCTTTATCTTAGCACTATATGCCTATATAAAAAGTCTCTTTCTCTTTTTATAGGCCTTATTTAGGTACTAGAAGGTTGCTACAAAATGTCCCCATCACTTTCTCTTCTCCTGGCTAAACAGTTCCAGCAGTCTCAGCCTGGTCTCACAGAAGGGGTGTTCCAGATCAGTTTATGTTCATGGCCCTCCTCTGGATCTGCTCAAACAGGGTCCCCAATCTGCTGCCATTGTCACTTCTGCTGAGTGACTTCTGCCACCTTTTTCACTCTTGCAGGAACATGTCCCTTATGGCTGCCAGGCGTTCTCATAACCCCACTGCTGACTTCAAGCAGCACAACAACAAAAATGTGCTTATGCAATTAGAAACCAGACTTGCTTGCATTTTATTTCTGGTTACTACATGGAGGTGAACTAAAATTACTTATAATTAGGACCCCGCCATTTACATATAATTAGGACCCCTGGCATCTTAATTGTAAGATTTATGAAGATTAAATATTGGTAATATAGTCCTTGTTTATCAACTGTTTTCTGCTCAGATTCCAAACACCACATAAACATTTATTTACTTTTAAATATGTTTTCACAACAGCAAATTTGCAAAAGTGGATCATGGGCTTCAGGCAAAGTATTGTCCTAGTACTGCTTAGAAACAATGTCTTCTTTCCTGCCTTTGTGTTATAAATCATGCTATATCTTTTTAGTCATCATTACTTCTTTGATTTTCTAAAATTAAAGTGAAACAGTTGCTTTTCCAAGACATTGTGTCATTATGTTCTGTGAAGTGTATAGAGCAGATGTTTTCTTCTATCTGTGTGACCTTATCCTTGCATTTGACTTCTGCTTGTTGACATAGATTTTAATTGCAGATCCTTCTCCCATCAAACAGTGATAAATCTTCAAAGGAACATAACTATAGCTCTAAATTACAATGCATGGGTGGGTGTTTAATACCTCAGGTTACCCACTACCTCAGGATAGTAGGTGATTCAGGAAGTCTCTAACAGAGCAGCAAGGTTATTTTGATCAAGTTTCCTTGTGTGTGCAGTTCCTTTGGTTTGGAAGACACAACATTATGCAGTAATTTAGGCTTGATTTCATAAATAACAGCCTTGGCTTCCAGTCTGATTCAGTCTTCCTTTGCTTCACATTTTCCGGGCATTTCCTGCCAAGCTACATTTTTTCTTCCTTAGCAGATTGCTCTCTGCTATCTCCTGGTTTCTCTTACACCAAGTCCCTTCAGGCACCATATCACATCTTTTGAGCTGTACTTTCCTGTGAACTGTGGAGGAGCTGAGTGGAAACTGCAGTTCCAGGAACTGGTAATTTGGCAGGACCTTGCTCATGCCATAAATCAAACTGACAATAAATCACTAACTATTATTTGTATGGCTAGAACCAAAATGAATATTGTATTTGGAAGAGTCCTTTTTTCCTTCTATCCTGAGAAGCCACATGTTTCTATTTTTCTGTCAAAAAATGAGGACCAGGAATATTATTCCTGGGTATAGAAAATTAAAACAACTTTTCATCATTGTTGTAAATATTATTTGCTTAAGCTAATGTTTTCATAATGCTTTTTTGTTGTCTCACAACCTATTAGCTACCGAAAGGTGTGTTTCAGTTAGTTCATTCTAGTATATTAATCCTTCAAAAAGAGAAAAATCGGAAGAGGAAAAGCGATCGTCTTTCTTATTAACAATGTAACACTGGCATTTAACTTTTTGGGCATTTTGAAAGACTTACTACAAAGCTGCCTGTGAAATAGAAATTGTGTTTATGGATGTGTTACTTCTATGTATCTCTAATAATGAGATGTTGTAAAGCCCACATACAGATTTGTTAACACATAAATAATTTTTTATTTTTTTTTTACATAAAGTAAATTAAAAAAAAAAAACCTAGACCAAAAGATTTGGCCTAGCTTCTACATCTTGAAGGTGAAATAGGAATGACTTAATGCTTCCTGGATTAAGAAGCCCTGTTGTGTAAGCAAATGGAGTGCATCCATCTGCGAGAGCTAGGAAAGGAGGAAAAAAGTCCAAGGTTCCTATTCAGAGTCTGTTTTCAAGCCTGCTGGCTTCCTGATTCTGTGGGTCAGATGTGGGAGTCTGAGCCAGCTAAGGTTGAAACTTGACCCTGGAAAATGAGAAAAAAAAAAATGTTGTTGATCTGCAAATCCAGATTTGCTGCACTGCTGAGGTGTCTCTCTCTTATCGGTCTTGGACCTCAGGGAAGCTGCATATCCAGAGAACATGTTGTCTGGGTCGGCAGCAGCCTGGGTATCCAGGTCAGAAAATTAACTGATTTCACATATTAAAGCTCTCTGAGAAGCCTGGTAGCCTTCAGTGGCCCATCCCAAGGGATTGCCCAGAATCACCACATTTCACCAATCAAATAGCACAGTGCATCAGCAGTGACTTCTGGGTGATAATACCAGACAGAGAGTTGAACAGCAAGACTTGGTTCCAAGGTTGGGAAATATTCAACACCACAGTTGGATTGTCGGGAGCGTGGTGTACAAATGTGTTGTCTTCACGGCTGGTTGTGTGAATGTTATTTTTGGTAACAGGTATCATCATTTATGGCATTGTGGAACATTAAGTGTGCAGATGCTGCCAAGTGATAAAGTGGAAATGTTATCAGTTTGTGTTAGCACTTAAGAAGTCAAGATCTTAACAGCACTGGTGCAATGTGTTCAAGTGCTCATTTGTCCCACAAACTCTGCTAAGATACCCCTCTCTGACATCCCTGTGAGAAATGATGATTTGAATTGCACAAGTGTTTGGGATATGGAGAAGTGAATATTCAGGTGCTACAAACTGAACATTGCTCCTTGTGCTCAAGAGACAGTTTGAATCCACACACAAAAGCTGTATTGAAAAGAGACAAGAGAATTATCAGATTTTGCAAGGAAAGACTTACAGGCTATCTGAAATTAGGTTTTTGGCACCAGTTTAATTTCAAACGTCATCTTTAGTTCTATTCCAGAAACATACTTGGTAAAGTCAATTCTGTATTTCCAGCCAGGCCCAGCAGAGTCACTGGAGAATTTCTTTAGATTTCTCTTCACTTTGTGAAAAATAAATGAGTCTTGTTTGCAAAGATTGCATATACCTCAAACTCCCTGCTGCAGAATATTAATAAATAACTATTTTTACACAAAAAGCTCTCAGGTAAATTAGGCTTTTGTGAGAAAGCCTTCAAGATTTGTTCCTTTATTACTGGTTTTATATGGTCCAAAATCTGGTCTCATTAATTCCTGATGCACAGAAATAGCAAAATGCTTGAGAGCATTGAGTCTGAGAAATCATTTCATTGAGGTCTTTCACTGGGCTAAGATTATTTGCCATGCTCCCCAGTCCACAGCAAAGCCCCTGGGGTTTACTGGTGTGACATGGATTTTTCCCAGTTAACCAGTCTGCCTGTGGCAGCTGTCTTTGTCAGTACTGCCAGACCATGTGCAGAATTAGTTGTGGTGTCCCCCTTGTCTTTCCTTGAGGGGAAAGTTTAATTGAAGTTTGTTCTGTGCACCCCTGTGTTATGAGATATGATTCAATCTTTAGGTGTTCTCTAGTTTTTCAGAGAAAAGTATTTTCTGTCTCTACTTGTCATATTTATTTTTGCCTTTCTAAGCCCCAAGGTCTGTAAAGTTGGCCCAGCTTCTTTATGCAAATGTAATAAAAACATTCAAAAAATATCCCCTGAAACACAAATCGCTAGGTTGTGTTAGAATGGATTCTTGTACTCAGACACACTTAAATGTAGAAATTGGGACAAACATTTACTCTGTAATAAGTTTTCTTTTTTAAAAAAGGGTAACAAAGGAGTTCTTTGAAGAATATCTGAATATAGACATAACCAAGAGCCCAAGATGGTTTTAGGAGAAGAAACATCCACTGGTTTTGGAAAGTAAAATATATTTAGAGCTGTCTAAAATACATAATGAAATATTTTGGTGTCCTTGGAAAATATGTAGCATACACCAGGGGTTTTTTGGAGTGGGAGAATAAAATATTCACTTTTAGTTAACTTGAGAAAAGTCAAGCTCTTAATCCTTGTTTCCTGCTGGCAGTTCTTTGTCAGGCTGTGTTATGAATGAATGCAAAATGGTGAGTCAGATTTTATAAATAAGGGGTGAGAAAAATGGGAATTATATTTTTAGAAAAAGAGAAAACTGAGACATTTGAACCGTTGAACAAACTGGACATAGAGACCATTTGAAACAAACCTTTCAAAAATACTGGCTGTTGAAAAAGTGAAGGGAGCACAGATTCTGTATGTCAGGCCTACAAAACTGAAAGTCTGAGAGGAAGTTTTCTTATCCTGATGTAGACCAGCCTGGAAAAAATACTCCTTGACTCCAGAAACTGTTAAAAATTGTTCTCTCTCATCAACATGCATATTTTATTTAATCTGTGTTGTCTAGATGTGATTGTGATGGGATATTTAGCTGTTCATACTCATTGAAAGAAAAAGGCTTATTTAGTTTTGCAGTATGAAAATGATTGGCAGAGTTAAAAGTTGTTAGACACTAAGATCATAAAGCTAGCAAAAAAAGGATATAAGTAAAATTTCTAAAAATGTACCTAAATAATTGACATAAGTACAATAAATATATGGGATAAATCCATTTTTTTCTGTATATCAGACCATATTTTACAGTTAATGGTTTTTGTTTATTAAATAGATTTTACATCTGTTTAGTGAGTGGAGGCCTTTCATCCCTGTTGCTACAACTTTCAGAATTTTAGAGTTAGTGTATCTCACCTTCCAGTATCTGGTTTTCACTGACAGATTGGAAGAGGAAAACAAATTGTCTTTGCTCTTTTTTTCTGGATGTCATATGATGGAGCTATAGCACCGGTCTAAGCCAAATAACAAAGACCACTGTTGGAAAGCAAAGCTGTTAAAAAACATTTTATCACCTTAATATGCTTTGGTTTCAGGTTCTAAACTTGGCTCCTTACCAGTTTGATGCCTTCTGAAATTTTGACTGAAAATTTGGATATTTTCAATATAATTTTTCTCTAAGTATATGCAATCTGTCATAGACAGCTCACATGTAATGTCAGAACTAATTTGCATTAAATCCATGTTAAAAGGAAAAACAGGTTTTTTTTGTTTTGTTTTGTTTTGGGTTTTTTTTGTTTGTTTGTTTTTTTTTCTTTTTAATTGAAAGCATATTTTAATTTATTTTGCCTAGGTATTAAGAGTATGGAGAGCTCAGAAACTGTGGTGCATACTGGAGAGAGCTGTGGAGTGCTCCAGACTGATTTAAGTCCATCTCCACCCAAAACGCCTGCTGCACAGGACTCCCAAGCAAGTATTGGACAACTTGGTCAACAATTACTACCTCTTAGGACTTTCCATGCTGTCCCCTACAAGAACATGCAACTGCAAGGTTTGTTCTGAACTCTTTCAGTCCTCCACAATTTTATTTAAATCTGCACAGACACATCCATATTCTTCGACATTCCTTAATCTGGGGATGGCACTGATTTGCATGACTACATATTGCTTTAGACTCTTAGCTTTGGGCTGCCTTTTTAAGTCACTGACAGGTGATATTAAACCATGAACACCTTTAAATAGCTGCATAATGCCTCTAGACCTGTGTACAGTCTGATTTACCCTGGCTATTAAACTGACATTATTCTCTACTTTTCTCTTCATATTCCTGCTATTCAGAAATCCATGCAGTACACAAATCAAATTCCCAAGATTAAATTTAACTTTTGAATTTGTGTGCACTCTCATACCTCTTGTTTTTACTTCTTGACCTTAAGAAGACCTTTTTTTTATAGTATTTCCCAGTGAGCTGAAACAATCCTGAAAAGGATTGAGTAGTGGGAATTTTGCAAGACATAGTGAAGAATTGCCCAGACAGTCACTTCAGGGGAGGTATGAATTGTTGCTACTGTGTCAGCCTTTGCATCCAGTTATCTGGTTTGTGTTTATTTATGATGCATGAATTATACAACACGGGCAGGCTCTTTCAATTACTTAATAAAATACAAATATGTAAATACAGGTACCATCCCCAACACACTGCTTTCAATTCTTATCTACTGCAGCACATTTCCTGGATTTTACTCCTTCCAGCTCTGTGGTAGTAAGTGTTGATTCAATAAAGAAAACAGGGAATAATTCTTCATTTCAATAATTCATGGAAAATGAACAGAAACTATGATATCTGTGATACATGAGAGCACGCATCTCAAACTGGGGTATTAGTATTCAGTGCTGGGCCTGTAGCCCTGGAACATATGCTTAAAACATTTCTAAGCCCCTTCAGAATACCATTTCAATAGAAAATCAGTAATAGTTGAAATAAGTCGGCACAGAAAATTATGATATAATTGGAGCTATTTAATTGCCAGTTATGTCCTTTGGTTGATCCCCTGAAACAATGTTATTAGTATTTAATGTAAAATTTCTGCAGTAAAAAAGGTGAATTTATGGGGTGAAAGGACAATCTTCCATTTCATGAAATATAACTGGCAGATGGAAACATGAAATGAAGTGCCTCCTGCCAGTTTTTACTATACCTGCTCATAAACTTTCCTGCCTTCAGACACTAGAAAGAGTTTCTTTGGGAAAATTAGCATTTACTGAAAGATCTGCTCTTCCTCCACCTTCACAACAGTGCAGCATTTTTATAATTTCTAATATATTATCCAGCACTTCAATTAAATGGGTGGTTGAGTGGAGGTGTGTGGCTCTCGTTGTTAACACGAGAACGTGCCAAAGCATGACAGAGGCTGCTGTGGAGTTTAGGTCCCTTAAAGGATAATATTTTACATGGGATTTAAGAGTAAAAAGGGTTTACTGCTGCCTGAGTGGAGCCTGTATACCTCAGCTTGTTTTACTGACTCCTTCCCCAGAATCTTAAATCTATATTGTTTTGGTTTAACCACAGCCAGCGATTTAGCACCTCACAACAGCTTGCTCAGCTCCCCATCCACCCCCCAGTGGGATTTGGAGAAGAATCAGAAAGAGGTTAAAACTATGGATTGAGACAAGAACAGCTTAATAATTGCAATAAAGGTAGTAATAATAGTAATAGTAATAGTAATAATAGTAATAGTAATAGTAATAGTAATAGTAATAGTAATAGTAATAGTAATAGTAATAATTTGCTTACTTAAGATAAGCACTATTTAGCAATAACTTAAACCATCAGTGTGATATCAACATTATTCTCATACTGAATCCAAAACCACAGCATTATACCAACTACTAGGAAGAAAACCACCTCTATCTCAGCTGAAGCCAGGACATTTGCCCCATCACCAAGCCAAGACCCCTTCATTGGCTCTTACTTGTGGAGCTTTGAAAGAGTGGACACAATTTCCTACATAAAAGTGTGGCTGTGTTACAAAAAGACTTTCTTCAAACACAGCAGATTTCAGAGCCATGTCATTTACAGCCATTTCCTTATAATATCATGCTTTTAATATCATGCTTTTACCCTGGATTTTACAATACTGCCTTTCCTCTCAGCATGCCAGTCCATCTTATTGGCAGGTAATTTAGTTTTGTGAGCAAGTGCAGTTGCAGATGAATAGATACGGGTTTTTTTCTTCTCCTCCACTCCATAATACACCACTCCAAGGACAACAGCAGATTGCATTCAGTCCCAGATCCTAAAAGCTCTTCTCTGCTGAAAAATATTTTACAGTTTGAAAGTCTATTGTTTCAGATCTTGGAAGCCACTGCTGTACCCATGTGAATGCTGCTTTGAGTTCAGTTATCCGTGAACTTTAGCAAGTGGTCATGTCCCACAGAACCAGACAGATGCAAATTGCCACAACGGCCAGAGGCTCCTATGCTGCTCCTCCTCATCAGCAAAGGTTTGTAAGAAAGAATCCCAATATGATTCCAATGGATTTGACATTATTTCACAGGGGTTGTTAGAATATTTAAATGTGGAAAGGTTTCAGTGATAAATACAAACTTGTAGAAAACCTAGTGGGAAATTTTGGTGAGTTTTAGCACAATTCCTTTGGTTTCTTCTGAGTGGCACTGTTAAAATGTGCGTCAGGGGTTCAGTCTGAGTGTGCACTCTAAAAAAACAGTCTTCTGTAGGTATTTTGGCTGCATATCACCTGATACTTTATATACAATTTATACCTTATATAAAAGTTACTGGAGGTTGTTTGGCTTTCATTGCTGGAATGAAATATACTGAAATGGCTAATGCAACTTGAATATTTTTTATCATCTCATTAAAACTCAACATTCCAGAGTGTCCTTATATTTTTGTTGGTAATTCAGAAGCAAAGGATGTATCATCTAATAAAAATTTTAATTTGCTGTGCTTTTGTATTAAGATATAAAATAAAGGTACAACACCATTAGTAGATGTATTTATTGAGACTATGAAAATTCTATGAAAAACAGCAAGGGTTTTAAAATCCAACAAAACTGCATTATGAATTTCTCACAAGACAGCTTCAGATGTTGTGAGGTCTGCTTTACAACCCTCCCCCAAACACCTTACAGCCATCAGGGAGCAGCTGCTGCCTGGCTGAAGCCCCATGCACTCCAGACACCCCCACCAAGCCCTCTGCACTCACTTGCTCTGCAAATCCCTTCTCCTTTTCCACCACAGGGTTTTTAAGGCAGATGTAGGGCAGAGGAGGTCAGCAAGAAGAAGCCTTCTAGACTGAATGCTGGTGGGAATTTGCAGTCCAAGAGGGACCTTAGAAACTCAATGCAGAAATCCTCCTGACTGGAGTGCCCACTTAACTGCCTAGCATGGTGAAAGGACATGACAAGAAGAAAATCCAAGCCTGGGTTTCAAGGTCATGCAGCAACTTAGCAAAAGTGCCTCTGTTGAATATGTAAGATGATGTAAGACCTTCAGACTCCTTGGCCATATTTGCTTGTCAAATTTTGCATATTAATAATAACTAGGAATCAGTGCATGTCTTGAGCACTTTTTACTATATGCAATTATGTTTGTTTTTAAAGCATGGTGTGAGGAGGGAAGGTTCAGTTGTGTTCACAAGTGTTGCACTTTTCCTTCTAATTGACATGTTTAACATGCCTTTTCTATGGCAACTGAAAGCAATCTGTTATAAATATATATTGACCTTGATGTCAAAAATTACCTCCTCCCCATGTGAAATTACTTGAAGTCCTGCTTTTATTGTATTTAGTGAATGTTTTGGAAGCTGGACTGTAACCCATTTGGGCAGAAGAAGGTGGCCACAGATAAGGGAAATGGCAAGAACTTATAAGTTTAAATTGGCCCTTGCCATCTCAGGGAGTGAGATCAGAGAGCTGACACAAAGATATGCCTTGAGATGGTTCAGTTATGTGCAGGAACTCCCTAGGGCAATAAGGAAACTGACACAAGAAATCAGAGGCTACACATTGTTGAATTTATTATTAAAATAAAATCCATGGGGAAAGCTGGCAAGTGTTATTGGTATAGTCAAGCATCCTCCTTTCCTCCATTCCTCATTCCTTCCAGAATATAATCATTCAGCAGCGGTTTAGGTTGATTTTTTTTTTTCCTTCACTTTTGTTTGTTTGTTTGTTTTAATCCTGCATGCTACTGTTTTATGTTGATAACACAGATATCGTCGCTGAGTCTATATTGAGTAGGATTGGCAAATGACATCCACAACTCCTGGAGTGCTTTTTGGGACAAGAATGAAGTGTTGGCCTCCAAGACTCACAGTAGGGCTTATAAAATGAATATGTATATATACATATAGATTCAGACACATGCACCACATGCACACACATACAGACATGTTTTTATGACACTTTTATCCTCTGTCTAAAGTGTAATCTTTTCTTTTGCTCAGGTTAATTTGATACTTTCTCTACATCCGAGTCCTGCTTGACTCAGTTTAAAACTCCTATACACTGTTTATAGTATCATGGGAAAAAGAGAAGTTAAAGAAAACGTCCTGTGAACCTGAAAGACACTCAGCAATTGCCTGAATTCTGGTTTTTAAGAAATGGATGTACAAACATGTAAAGGATCTGAGCCCTCCCATACGCATGAATATCCTCCAAACTAGAGCTGTACAGGATCATCTCAACAACTACTCCCTTGCCCTCCTCTCCACCCAGCCAGATATTTCCCTCTTGAAAACACTTTCCTCCTTTCTGTCCTCCAACTCTTATTCCTTCTTAATCTTTTGACCTCCCTTAAGCAGAGTGACATGATTTGTTGTTAAAGTGCTGCCCCTTTCAGGATGGTCACTGGAGGCTTTCAGGTGTTTGTCATAAGAAAGGAAGAACAGCAGCCCTGGGGCAAGAGGTGACCTGTCTTCTCTTGTTTCTGCTTGGTTCCTGCTGGGAAAAGCAGTGGGATGAAGTGGTTTTACAGAGAAAACTCCCAGCATTCTACTTACAGCTCAGGCTTTTGTGAGTTTCTCACTCTGGTGTATAACTTTTGACCAAAATCAGAATTAAAGGATATACTCATGTGCCATTCTGAGAGTCAGTTTTATGATGCCAGTCACAGCTCATACCTTTCCATTTTTCTGTCTAAGTGGAAATGGAACAGTGATATAACCCACATGCTGTCACACTGGAATGGGTTGTACTCTGTTTAGAAAGGAGTTTGTGTGCCTGACAGATTTTCAGTCAGGCATTTCTTCATTTCTTCAGTTTATGAGCTATTATCAGCATCTTCAATGCAAGCAAGGAAAATCTGATTGAAATTTGAGAAAAAAAAATTAAATAGAAACAAAAGTAAAATAATTGTAGAACACCAGACAATTTACTTCAACTAACAAGGCAAAAGAAAACTATACTAGTGGTGTGTTATGCCATTTGCAACAGAAATGATGCTTTTTATGATGATCTTCAGGGATGTCAAGTTCTCAAGCAAATTAATGTCACTCAATAATACCTAAGAAATACTGTTTGAATGGATATGTTGTGAAAAGTAGCACTCCTAAATCAGCTGGTGGCCTGCATACATTTACACAAATGAGATGTATCTATCTTACCATTAGTGTTTAATTTGGAGAAGATTTCCATAGCTAACTGCCAGATGATTGATGCTTCACATTTGTTCTTGAAATACATCTGGACATACACATATTAAGAGCTAGAAGTGTAACCATACAAATAGAGGATATATCAGGTAACGAATTTGGATTTTTTAAATTTTTTCAAAGAATTAGTAACCTGAAAAGGTAAGTCTACTTGTTCTTCTGAAGCAGCATAATAAATGACTTTTTGTTCCAGATTCATATGTGGGACTTAACATTTAAAATATGTTGATTTATTTCTTTGCTTTGTATGTCTGCACTGCTATATGCAGGGGGCTTTGTGACTGATTTTCTCAGTACTAATTTGGTGCTGAATGAATTCTCATTCTGAACAGAGAATACAATACAAAACAAAATAGATTTCTGAAGGCATTTTGTGCACAGAATATGATTAAGAAGCAATCAAGCACAGGAAACCCACTCAGTCTCCTACCTTGTTACTGGGTAGCTGGGTCATGCTGTAGGGGATGGATTTAAAGCAATTCATTATTTTACAGAAAGATAAGCTTGAAGCTGTGTGGGCACATGGATAGTTCCCCCTCCCCAACAGCTTCCTGGAGTTTATTAAAGCCACACGGTAGAAAAAGATGGAAATAACTGAATTATTTTTCTTTCATTAGAGGTGAGATTTGCATTTTGATACTTCTGCAGTTAATCAGTTTCCTTCGACTTTTCTCATGGCATCTTTTGGAAACCCACATATTTTTAGATTTCATTTACTTTTCCAGATATGCAATTTATGTTTTGCTAATATGTGGTGGACAGCACTTCTTGAGTCTAGACAGTGACAGATGAGGATTAGATAGCCCAGCCAGTTTCTCCTCAGTTTTTGGATTTATTTTCAATTAACTTAGAATAGGTTGGATCAGAAGTTTCAAATTCTAGTGTAAAACTTCTTGTGTATTCTGCATTCTTCATTAAAAAAATCAATAGTCCTGGAGTATTTCTGAAAGTTCTGTGTTAGGATTATGGGTGTCAATAACTTGCACCATGCTACAAAAGGGAAGCTCATGACAACCATCAAGGACATTTGCTGCCTGGGGTGAATTTCCAGAGGATAAACAGAAGTTGGCAAGTACTTCCATTCCAGCAATGCCTCTTCTTTAAAAAGGCAAGTTGAAATAGAGGCCATTACCTTTATTAGGAAGTCCCTTCCCAGCAAGGGTGTTATTCCTTTGTGTAACAAGGTGCCATGGATCAGATAACAAAGATTATTTCTTCCCTAGATTGCCAGTTTTCTGCTGCCCTCTCAGATCCTCTGTTTGGTATAGGCTGGCACTAGGAATGGTATTGGCTGGATGATTTCAGGTAGATAAACAAACACTGGCATTTTACTTGGATAATTCAATCAGCTATAAATAAGATTCCCTTTCTGTTGCAAAGCTCTGATGTCCCTGTCTGTTACTCAGACTTTGCAGTGGAAAATGAATTTTGTTCATACATGGAGGAACAAGCATGGGTAGCAGATGCAAAACTTGGAAGAGTATGATGATATGACACATATTAGAGCAGGCCACTGCTATTAATGGGAATGTCAAGGTCGTTGTAAGGACAGGCATTCCAGTTTATCCTCTGTCCAATCTTCATCATTGCTGCCTGATTCATCAATACAGTAGGTAAACAGGGTGCTACAGAAAATCCAGGGGATGGTTTCCTCTGAGGTGAAATAATGGAAATGGCAAAATCATGGGGCAACTAATTTTGATTTACTGATAAGCACTGAATACTGTGCTGGGGAAAGTATCAGGAGGTATCTGCCTTCTTTTTTTTTGAGTTTGTGGACAAAACCATATTAACCTGAAAAGTTCTTTCTGTGAAAAAAGAATATATTCACTGCTGATGGTTTCATATATCAAAATAGCTGCAAAGGAGTTGTTTCCACACAGAACAAAAATGCTATTTGGAGGTGTTTGTTTTCATTGCATTTCGGGAATTTGTTCTGTGCAATGTGTGAAAAATAGACTCCTGTGTTTACAGTCATACAAATGACACCAGCCTCTGTGTGCTGCCTGTTCTCACAGGCATTGTTTTATCTCTTAGCCTCCTTTTCAGTGGGTCTGGAATGAAGACTCCGAGAGGTGCGTGGGGAGCTGCAGAGATGAGCAACTTTGGCTGTACAGTCCCCGTGATGCTTCAGAGCACTGGCACTGCAGATCCTTGTGTAAAAGAGGATGGATGTGCTGGAGGAAAGGACATGATGTGCTGACTGGGGTGGCAGGAGGTCAGACTCACTGGGTAGGATAACAGGAGGCTTTTGGGGGCTGAAGAGATTTCTAAATATGAGCCGAAGAGCTCACATGTGTCCTCCCTTTCTCAAGTGCTGACACACATTGCTTTAATGGCTGTTGCTAGGGCTTTAACTTTCTCAAAGGGAGTTAGAAGAAACAGCTTAGCCAAAATGTGACTGACAGCCAGAGCTGGGGGGAGAAAAATGTCCCCATGAAAGGAATATGGTCCAGCATTTTACACTCATGATAAATTTAGGAATCGCTGGCAAAATTACCCTGTTGGCAAAGAAATTGGTAGATAGGAAGTAACAATAATCTCTGTTTTTATCCCTTTGCCCATACTCACCTCTTACAAGGTCAAGAGACTTTGACTGACTTAATTTGGGGCTATTGTGGTGGTTGTTCTCTGTTGTCCTTTTATTCAAGTCTTAGCAGATCAGTCTTCAAATCTTTCTCTGTTTGGAGTCTACACTGTTCTTCTGTGCCATCAATGGCCACTGTGCCCTAGAGCTGTCCTGTGGAAAACACCCATGGAGGCTTGGGGTGAGGGCAGAGCAAGGGCATAGCTCAGAATCATGCTGGTGAGTCTTCTCCCCACTAACTCTTTAAGGGAACGTATCCTTTTACGGATAGCACAAAGTTTTTTGATTGTGCATCTCGCCTTCCTAAAAGAAGAAACTTAAATGTATGAATTTGCAATTAAAAGCAAAGTCTGTTCACCTTTCCTTTGGAGGGCTTTGTTGGAACCATGTATTTTGCTGTTCATTGTGAAGGACCAGGAACAGTCACACTGAAATCCCAAGCAGAGCTTGTCTGAAAGCTGAGAATCCACCTCCTTTTCCCACCAGAATAATTGCTATCAAAACTGACTCAGAAATCTATTCTATTATTTCCCTCAATACTTTAAATGTTAATTTCTTAATCATTGAAGAGACATTTTTTGTTCTCTTCTATAATATAATTATTATTTAGAAATCCAGAAATTAATTGTCATAAAAACAGATTTTCTCCTCTATAAGGGAAAGTAGAAGTTCCATTTGTCACCTTGACTGTGAGATTTCCTTGCTTTTCAGTGCTGCAGCTGTCACAATTCTCACTCCTGTTTTCTTAGAATGACATACACTTGGAACCCAGTACAGCTGTGTTTGTCATTTCTCTACCCACCCAGACACCTGGGGTACAAGTTTCCCTCCAAGCATTTAATCCCCAAGAAAATATGCAACCACTGTGCAAAATGCCTCATTTTCTGTAGCTAACACTCTTCCCTCAGCTGTGTAAGAAGAGTTTCACCTTTTCTTAGCATTACAAATGTGGCAGATAGGCAAAGGCAGTAGCTGGAAACATGAACAGAGGGTAAGGCCCCATCCTGTTGTCATTATCCTGACCTTTCACAGGATTGCTGCAGACACTCACAACTGAAATAAATGAAAAGACAAATCCATACTAAGAGTAAAAGAGTCCTTTTTAACAGCAGTGAATTCAGTTTTCTTGGTCTTTTTTGTTTCCCAGGTACAGAATACATTCTTGGTTAATTGCTCTACTTGACTGCAAAACTCTGACCTCAGTGGAGACAGCAGTTTTACACTTCCTAGAGGTGAGCTCTGCCCATGCTGAACAACAGCACAACAGCTAGGAAACACCTCCTGGATGGTGCTAACTTTGTTTTTCTTGTTGTAAAACATTTCTGTACCCCTTTCCCCTGTAAAATCCACTTTATTAAGATGCTCTCCTGGGCCACAGCACTGCTCAGCATAGGCAGGGGCAGGAAGGGGAAAGTCTTGGGGCAAGCTTGGAGCTCTGTGTCCCAGCCTGTCTGGGTAGGGAGACCTAATGAGAACCATCAGTGTGGGACAAGAACCAGCACAGGTTGTAGCCTGGGTTCCTCCTGGACCCTTTCCATTCTGATTGCATCCCAGAGATTATGTAAGGTGCACTCCTTGCACAGATAGCTGGGTTTGCCTCACCTGCAAGTTTCCTTGATTTGACACTTCAAAATAACCTTTCAAGCATGAGTTTTTTATTCATCTCTTTTTTTCCTGGTAGTTTTGTCTGTAAAAATATTGACTTAGAAAATCAAGGAGTAACACCTAGATTTTTCCATAAAAATAAATCCTTAATATTGAACTTGGAATTGAGGACTCAACACTCTCTTAATGCTGCATTATATTGTCTTTATTGATGATCAAACATTATCACACATGATGCTTTTAAAGGGGAGTCTGAGGACCTAGCTCCCTCTGGGAGATGAATTTTAATTCATGGATATTTATTCTTTGCTTTCTTTTTATACAGATTGTTTGTTGTTGGCTTTGCTTTTGTTTGTTTTCTCTATAGGAATAAATGCTTACACTCTGTTGCAGCCATACCTGCCTAACATCTACTTGCTCATAAATCTGCAGTCCAACACCAGCTCATTATTTCAGGGACTGAGAAGAACAAAGTTGGTTCAATGAATTTTGTCAATACATCCTATTTCAGAGCTTGACTAAAACCCATTCCTAAAACAAGCTGAAAAGCAGCACAGCCTTGATCATTGATTTGCATTAGAGAATTTCAGTCAAATGCTTGCAGTGAGTCTGCTGTTCCCATTTACAGTTATTTAGGACTCTAGAAATCTCAGCCTAAAACTATAAAGGATGGGGGGGGNTCGTGAGCTGGCTTCACTAGAGACTGATCTTTGAATTGTCCAAATAGTTCTCACTGTATCAGTCTTGGATGGAGTTGAGGGTTTGTTGGTTTTTGTTAGTTATGATATCTGCTGTGATATCTTTAGCCTTAAAAGCATAAAAAATGGAATTTCATCTTTGTGAATGTATTTGAATACTGAAAGGAGTATCCCTGTACCAGGCACCTATTTATTGCCCTTTCTCTTGCTTACAGTAACACTAAAATAGTATTTGGGGAGAAAAAAAATCCATTAAGGTCTCACTTCAGTGCTAATGAGCTTTTTATTTACTATCTGTTTATGACACATGGTATTAGGAATGTGGCTTATCCTATCAAGGCTCAGAAACATTTTATTGTACAGAAGCTCATGTCTCTAATCAAAGCAACTGATATCTTGATTTTGAAGTAGCAAACACCTATAATGAATTGCTGATGAATGATTTGTGTGTAAAAATCATTAATTGAATTTTTTAAATCAATGTTTGTGGAATTTGCTACTGGGGAAAAAAAAGAAAAAAAAAAGAAAAAATAAAAAAAGAGATATTTATCAGTAATTAAATGAGTAACTAAAAAGTTCCAGTTAGGAACAAAATTCATGTAATTAAATGGAAACTCTCATTAAAATTCAGCTTAGGAGTTTATTTTTCTAATAGAAATATGTCCTTAAATAATAGGACATTCAACCTCACAAAGAACACAATTTTAATCTGGCCTCTAAGACATGAGGATTTCAGCTGAAGTGTTAATGATGCATAAAACAGTGTGTGCTATTAAAATTATGACATCCAGTCCTACATACATGTACTGTCAAGACTTTTAGCAGTGTTAGTTACATTAATTATGTACTTTCTATTCAGCACCAGTGAATAGAGGGTGGTCCATTTGTACAAGTTTATTAAAAAAAAATCTGACAAAATAATTTCTTCAGCAGCTGTATAAGTGTGAAGATGGAGAGAGTGCAGTTAGAGCAAGGAGAAATAGGATTGAAGCCAGTGCAGAGGAATTCAGCTGACTTACTTGTAACAAGTACACCAGCATTGCTACAGATGTCATTCTCTATAATTTATAGAGCAGTTTGCAGTTCTGTTAGGTTGAATCAGTCATAACTGGAGAACAGACTGTAAAGTTACACAAGTGTACCACTCTTAACTTGTAGGATAGCAAAACAAAATGATTTATGTGTGTTAACAAGGCTAAACACCCTTCAGATACTTAGAGAAAGAGATGGAATGGCTGGGTTTGAGCTGGCAGAGCTGGCAGAGTGAGAGTCAGGATTGCTATTCTACATGGCGATTTCACAGTTCTTACTTTATTTAGCAAAGCAAGCAGGTCAGTTTTCAGTGGAAGACCATCACAGCCTTCACCCAAAAGTTTGCTCCCTGTGTCAGTGTATCTTTGCACGAGCACAGGCAATATTGCTGATGACTGAGCAGCAGGCAGCCTCTAGCAGGAAAACTGGATGATCCAGAAGAGTACTGATAAAGAGTTATGATGCCATTATCTGTCATGAGCACCACTCAGATGGAGCTTTACAATTTATGCAAAGCCAAAGTCAAGCGGTAGGCCTGAAGGAGACCTTGAAAACTTCAACAGAATAATATCTTGTGCATTTTATATGGGAATTTTCTTTGTAATTTGGAGTTTGATGTGCTGGTGAGCTGTCAGAAGGACTCTGCACAAAGATAGTTTTATTGCAAATATTCTTGCCAAGGGAACAAAAAAAGCAATCACCGCTGCATGTTTGATTTATAATTAACAGGAATAAAAATGTAATTGCCAATGTAGCTGCCACATCTAGGCATGGTATAAATATTTTATGCAGTGCTTCAAAGTTGCATATAATGTGCACTGTAAAATTTGAGTATCATAGTAAATGAAGTTATTAAACCTTTAAACAAGAAATTCTGAACTCTCACAATTATGGAAACTCAGGTCTGTTGAACAATGATCCTGTAAATTACAGCACGTAACAAAAAAATCTTCTCTCTCTGCAGAATGTGCAGGAATATAAATGTCTTGTAAAACTAGTAAAAATGAAAAGCTGAAGGTTGAAAGGACTTTGGATGTACTTTTTGAATTCTGGTCTCACATATATTAATAAATTATATTTATTATTTTAAGGTGTTGGTAATTCTTTAAGAGGGGATGTCACACAGGTTATTCGCAGGCCAGGCTGAAGGTTTAGGAACTTCAAATATCTTGTTTGCAGATAGCTCTTCTGCACCTCATTTATGGAAGCAGAGACCTGTTCCAAAAATTCTATTATATCTGTTTGTATTTCTGTCAATGGTACATCTGAGCAGCACCAGATACTATGGGAAGATACTTGCAGTGCAAAAGCTTGGAAAGCTTCTGGGAAGCCAGGTCACTCCTTTAATGCTGGCAAGAAGCCTGGAACACCACATGCCAGCTACTGCAGCAAGTGACAGGGTTTGACTGTGCTCAGGGGAAGTGCTGGGTGTTGAGCAGCCTGATTTCCACAGACACAAGTGATATGTGTCACTTCAGCCAGCACTGATGAAAGTACCCTTCCTGCTGTGTAATCTGTGCATCTGGCAGATGGCATTTGTGATTAGTATTGATTAGTGGAGGGTGTGAAAGATATCTACCTGAGACTGAAACAGAACAGAGCAGTCAGACATCTGCAAAAACACCCACAAGCACCACAGAGAGGATATTTCCATGTCTTTACTGTCCCAAAAGTGATGATGTCTTGTATGATTGGCAGCTAGAGACTCTGCCCAAAAAGCTGTTGAGTGTCCATTTCCCCTCCCTTCCTTTTTCCTTCCTAGGACCAACTCGATAGCATCATAAATTTTTATAGAAAAATACTGCTGCTAATAATGACAAGGAAGTTGGCATTTATATATATATATATATAATATAACCTGGAAGGCCACTTTATTATTATTGCATATAATGTCTATATAATGTATTATTTTATGTAGGGTGTATGTATAATATATTAATGCATACAGTGTAACAAGTGGGGTTTTCTGGTTAAATTCTTTTTAATGATATTACAGGGCAGGATGAAAAAAGATTTGACATCAAAAAATATGTGAAAAAATGGTGGTCAAATGGAGGAAGATGTAGCAGAGGAGAAAATAAATTCCAATATTAGTATATATTTTTCTTAGCTTAGAACTAAGAATTTAAAATTAAATAATAATTATGAACTTTCTTCCCCTCTATTAATCGCAGAGTTAATAATAAATGATTTTGTTTCACTGTGAGTACAGCTGATTTCTTATCTGAAAACCTCCTCTTCTGCAACAGAATCCCATGAAAATATAGATCAATTCTTACAGCAGTCCTTCTGCCCTTCACAATTATTTCATGACTGCTGTGGCCAAGCTGGAAATGTCAGGATGGGAAAGGGGGATTGTAAGTCAGCGTCTGCCTTGCAGGGTTTCTAAGTCCTGATAAAGGCTCTATAGGAGATTTGTGTTGCTAAACTGCACTGAGGCTTGTATTTTTTGCCTCTTTTGTGCAACATACTTCAGAAGCATTACCTTGTCCTTTATACATAGAAATATCATGATGTGATGAGATTTGACCCTCACAGCAGGAGAATTGAGGTGCATGAATGCCAAATGGGTGCAGGACAGTGCACAGTGCTCTGCTCCAGAAGGGCCATGGTTAGGGGATCATGCCCAGCCCCACAGAACAGGGAGGCAGGCTGGAGGCAGAATGGCAGGGGGCTGCTCTGAAGGCCAGGAGAGAAGATTGCAGGTGGTCAAGAGAAAATGTATAACAAAGAAATCAAGTCAAATTTGGGATGAATTATTTATCCAGATTAAGATAATTTTCAGGCTTTTAATGTGAGGCTTAGTATTCTTTCTGATGGGGCTTAGGAGACCAGTACTGTAAAGAACTCAGTATTGTGGTTTAGCTAGTCAGTCCTGTATTTACTAGTAGAGATGTAGCAAAGGGGAAGATGATGGTTTTTTTTGTGTGCCATATCTGTACCCAAAAGTTTGCATGTCATATTGGCTGACAACACAATCAGACACAGAGCTATAGCTATTTATCTCCAGTGAACACTAAATTAGATATTTATTAGTCCAAAGATATAAAACCATCAAGCAATCATGATAATAGAGTTCCTGAACTAAAGAAAGCTTTGAGTTCATTAGTTTGTGTGCATTCATGGGAAGTCTGTGATATTCTATCAGAAAAACATTTGCAGTAAAGAGCAAAGTACCAAAGTAACCCATATTTCAAACATTTCCAAAGAAAGTGGGTTTTGGTCTTTAAGCTGGAAATGGACAGATTTCTGGGAACTTGGCTGTAGCAACATGCAAGAGATGCAACTGATTCTTTTAAATACTCAGTAAAGTGTTCATGTCCCAGCCACTCTTGCTGCCACAGAGTGTAATCTGAGAAGCCTCATACAAAATATTATGTTGAAAACAGATGTCTGGGTCTAGACCTGACCTTGAATGAGTAAAGGAAAGAGTCTATTTAGCACAGCAGATTGGAAAAGAAATTATATTTCTGTTCCTTTAGGAGAGTACAGTCTGATAGAAGGTATTGATAAAAACATGAATAAACCCGTTTACAAGCATACTGACGCTTTACAAATTGGATTCTTAAAAAGAGACAAAAATCAACAAACTACACCAATTCTCAGTATGAGCAGAAAGCCCTGGTGGACCAGTCTTGGTTCAGTCAGTAACAGAGAACAATGGAACACAGTCTGCTTTCAGTGAACTCAGTCCAATCTTTTCCATCTCACTGGGAAGTGGAAAGCCTGTGAGTTGCAATGTATATCTCTACATCTGAATTAATCATACTGGTTCCTTGAGCAGTCATCAGTAAGAAATGGGCAATGAGTGATGTAATGAACCTTCAATATTAAATTATTTTTATTCTAGCTGCAATTCAAATTTGCAATTCATTTTTAAAAATAGATTTTTAAAATAGAGAAAGAAGAAGTTTTGTATTACACTTAAACATATAGATAGTGAGAATTCCTGCTTTTCTGGTACCCCATGGGAATGGAAGAACAAACAGGGTTGGGTTTTTTCCTCTCTACTTATTCCACTTCAATTTTTGATTCTGAAATGGATTACTGCAGAAACGCTGCCACACAAAAGATACTAAATTATTACTTTTTCCTCATATACGAAGAGTGTTCTTCATAATGGAGGCTGTGTCAAAGTTAACAGGCAGCCTATTCCACTAATTGTTGTTCATAATTGTCATCTCAGGCTTGAACAGTCCCACAACCCAGAGTGGAAAGCATAAGAAATGAAATAATCTGAAACAGGAAGCTTTTGGGTCCCTGATTTACCTTTTTATCAGTTTAATCTGTATGTAATCCCACAATAACTTTATGTATTGTCTCTCAGGCCCACTATCAATGCATCCATTCCCAGGGCTATGGCTCCTTCAAAATCAGGATGTGGGCCTCAGCAAACTGACAACACACACATTCCAAAAAAGTTCTGCAAAAGGATAATTACACCATATATTCTCGGGAGAATGACTGGTCTCAACAGCATGCATAGCAGACCGGAAAACTGACAAAGGTTGCCCACAGAAACAAGCCCAGAGCCTCTGATGCTGCATGATACCACAAATGGGTGAACACCCAAATTACCAAAGAGCTAGGATGCCCTTAGACTATCAGAATTTAGTGAGTAGAAAAGAGTGAGCTAAAATGCCAGTTTTGTTGCACTTTAAACAACATTAATGTAACAACCTTGTATCAGCATTTGCAAATTGGTGGATTTCTGAGCAATGGCAGTTGTTTGTGTCTGCTTATAGAAAGCACATGAGCCCTGCAGGAATACCATAAGAAAACCACTGTGCACATCTGGGTGTCTGTGCACATCTGGGTGTCTGTCCAGCGTCTTCCCCTGAGACAGAACATGCATTCAACAGAGTGAATGAGGCCTCAGGTGGGCATCTCATAAGCAGAGCTTTTCTAAATGAAAGCACCCTTACTAACTGGTGACAAAAGTTAGTACCTGAGTTTTTTATTTTTCCGTTTTCACAGTTTTGCTGAGCATTGCAAATACCTTGAAAGGACTAATATAGGCTTGGTCTAACCATTGCAACATAGAACTGACAAAAGGAAAGAGAATTCAGGGGAACAAAGACTAGAAGGACTAAAAGATGGGGCAAGAAAAGCCAGGCTAGAGCTAGAAAATATGCCAGGAAAAAGATGGAACCTGCTTGCACTTTCAACATAAGCTGATGGACATAGGTTCCCATGGGATCACACCTGTGACAGTGTCTTCTCTTGTTCTCCTTTGTGGGGTGTTTGTCATTCTTGCTCATTCATCCCTGCTCCTTTCTGCTCAAGGATATAACATCTTCTAATCCTTTTGTGAGAGCTCAAAGGCTCCTCATACTGGTATTGTTTCTAAATACTGAATTTTGAACTAATGGCAGCCTGCAAATATGCTTCCTGACATCAGTACTGCATTGAAGGGTAATTCTTGCAGGAACTTGCAGTGACTTGAGTTCACTTCACACAGGCAAGCTGTTTAATAGGAAAAGCCAAGTCAGAGCTTATTAAGCACTGTTTACATGGAGTTCAGGACAAATAGCATAAGTCCTGCATCTCAGTACAAAAATATGTATCACTTACGTAGATTCACCCCGGTTTGACTTTATAAATTGTTAATAAGTAGTGCCAAGTCCTACCAAAATACTAAGCCAGCTTAATGATAAACTAAAAGCTTTCCATTTCCTTGCCTTGAAATAACAACTCCCATGTGTTTTATACAGTTATTACCTTCGGGGAATTTAGACTTTCATGAGTGCTCTGGCTATTTACTTTATTTGCTAATGGAGTTAGCTGGGCTTTAATGTGAGGAAAGTTGAAAGGGCAAAAACTGGTTTGTGTTTAGAAGTACCTAGCAATTTGCAAAGGAAATAGTAAAAGTAAATTTTAAAAAAATTCCAAAGAAGTCAGTTACTTCTAATAATGCAGGGAGATGCATTTTCTATGTTTTAGCTGCCAGTCTTGACACGGTCACAGAGAATTTTTAGCTGAGCAACCCAGTTTGCAGAGTGTAATTGTTTAAATTCCCCCTAGGGCAAGGCAGGTATGTCTGCAAACCTGCAAAGTCACCTTGGCCAGTTTGTTGTTTCCCTTGTTTATTCAGAAAGTTTTCTGGTCCTGGGAAGACAGCCCCTCAGAGCTGGTGACAGACCCCCACCAGGGGCTCATCCCTGGAGGTGCAGGGATGAGGGGGGCCTGACCCTGTGTCCCAAGGGCTGCTGAGTGCCCAGCTTAGGGCACTCTGTGCTGCTGAGACTCAGGCAGTTGTGAGGTAAAACACAGAAACACTCAGGAAGGCAAGACCCAGGAGATCACTCAGAGAGTTCCTGAGGGAGACTGACCCTGTTATCATGGTCCTGGAGGACTGGGAAGAAAACCCTGGCTTTGTCTGCCTTGAACAATATACCTTTCATATGAAATCTCCCTGGGATAAAGTCTACAAGAAGGCCTGTGAGGAGGGAGCAAAGCCCTACATGACTGATTGAAGTGTTTCTCACAGCTGGTCTGATATCCCAGGGGGATGCTTGTGTGAACTGGACTTTGATGCATCTATTAACATTTCCTTCCTCTCGTCTTGGCGGGATGACAGAGATTCATTAGATTTTGGACAGAGGCAGGCTCACTCTTTCTGGGCTCGAAGCTAACTCGAGACCTCTCTCAGGCCCCTTCATGGGCTGCCCCAGAGCCTTGGGAGTGTGTAACACAGGACAGAGCCACACAGCTCATAAACCCCATCCCCGGGATTTACAGCTCTGGCCCAGCACTGTGCTGATGTCTTCACACAACTTCCCTTTCTCCCCCTCTGCTCCATCTGAAACGCCTGCCCTTGATGTACAACATCAGCACACTCCTGCACACTGTACTGATAGGATTTCACTTGTGTGAGAGAAAAACAGCAATCTGCCTTATTTTGTTAGTGGCATTACCAGCACCCTAGATGCTGTCCAAGGGCAGAGACTGAGTCTTAGTGCAGAATTATAGAGATTCATTATTTTAAAAGCCCTGTTACAGTCCCATCTGCTGTTTGTTTGCTGCAGCGTTGTCAGATTTAAAACTGTAGGAGAGGAAAATAGAAACTACTGCACCAAATGAGGCTATATTCATTATTGAATGCCTGAATTTCATTATTGCAGAGATTTTTTTAAAATAGTTTTAACAAAAACTTTTTAGATATTATTGTCAAATTAACTATTTAAACAGGCTCAAGATGGCAGGTCCCAAATGAGGCAAGCATCTAAGTCCTCAGAAAATACACTGTTAAAATAGCTCACTTTCTTTTGCTGTTTTTCTTCTGCTGCCAACACTTGAAGGGTTCCATGTAGCAAGTTGTACAATTAAAATTAGTGTATGAACTAGAAAGAAAAACTCATCTGAGAGAGTTCATACAATTACCAGTCCTGTTTCTGTCTTCTGCTAGACCAGAGCTTTCGGGGCAGCTCTGGGACATGTCCATCCCTGCAGTCATTCAGTCATAGTCAGGAAGATGCTGGCAGCAGGAAACAGCCCAGTCTGGCAAACATCACCATTTTCCAATGTAACTGAAATGCAAGAACTCAAAATAAGGGAAAGTGCTTTGTCTTTCCAGAAAAACAATGCACAACTTTAAACAAAGTAAAAAATGCACTGTCATCCAACTGCTCTATTTACTTTAAATCCTCCAGAGGCCACGGCAGTGACCTGAGTGGACAGGAGTTTGGAGTGAATCACTCATTCAATTGCCTGCAGTGTAAGGGATTGCATTTGCAGGAAAAGATGTGGGCATGGCCACCGGTAAGAACCTAGAAATGAATGGGAATGTGGACTGTAAACCAAAACATGTTAATCTTGAAAATCTTTAAAAACCCCTATCAGAGGAAACTAGAAGAGCTGTCTGAATGCCAGAAACAGGCTATGGGGCAGTTGAAGCCACAAAGCTCTGTTCCCCCACTCTCCCATCCTCTAGCAACTTTTCCTGTTTGGAGGACTGTGATCCCACCTAATGAGGAGGTTCTGTGTATGCTGAAGGCTCCAACAGAACATGACTGAATTTCCCTCTTACTGCCTCTCTGCTGTTGCTGTGCACTGACCTGTGGAGTTAATAAACTTTCATGCCCATTATTGTTCCTCATTACAGTAGACATTATCAGCGTCCTCCCCCTCCTCTTTAGAAGATTCAATTACTTTATCCTGGCAATACATGAGTAAAATAGTACAATAACTGAGACATTTTATATATTCAACTGTCTGAAAGACAGACTACTTGCCTATTTCTAAAGGCTTGAGTATAAAGTTGTTAAATACAGATGCTGTGCAGGGCTCACAAGTTGTGTAATTATTTCCACAAGCTGTTTTCTCTTGTAAGTAAAAAGTTTAATTCTTTTTTTTTTTTTTTTCTCACCACCCTCCTCAGAGGGCAAGAATTCTCATAAACGCAACCTTCAAATAATCATGTTTTTACTACCAGTATATAATTTAATTTAAAAGGAAAGGAGGGGAAGTTTACAGGGTTCTTGTTATCCAACTGTTACATTTCATGATTAAATTCATTAAAGCAATAATTCAGAGCAAAGGGGTGGTACTGAGGGCAGGAAAGTTTACAGTGTAAATACTTAGTGAGCCATGCTGTATAGCCAGGCCTCTTATCTTGTGAAAATGATTTACAGAAAACAACTTGATTACATTTTCAACCCTACTACCGCTGGGTGATTAGATGAGAGCTCTTTGTTGTTATGACTGTCTACTTTAACTAAACTTAACTCCATCTGCTTTTCATTTAGCAACCACCACGTCTCTCTGGCAGGCAGCTGCCAGGTAAAGAGCAATTTGGAGACGGATGCTGATGGGGGTTTGCAGCCCTCGGTTCTGTTCCCTGACCTCCCACAGGCTTCCTGCCAGAAAGTCTGACATCCCTTAATCCCTCAGTGAGGTCTCTTGAAATAGCTCCTCCATCTTTGCTTATTTATACTAAAAATTTCTCAGGCAGGGGCTCTCTTACTAGACTGAAACTGCTGCATGTTCAGGTATTAATGGAGTGCAAATACTATAGACAGGAAGATTCGGTATCATTATGCTCATGTCATCTGAAAATTCAATTGAATACAGTATTAGGGTTGTGCCTGAAGGAGCTGAGCATCACTTAGGTTCCACCACTATTGTAAGTGGAGGAGAAAAAGAAATCATCTAACAACTTCTGATTTATCTAACTTCAGTGTGTGCCAGGCTCTTTACAACAAGGTCTTTGGTATGTGCAATTGTGTTTGGAAATGGCATGTGTGGAGGAAATGAGGACAACCTCCACTCTCCAATGCATGAATGATTGCTGCCTCTGCATTCTCATGTGCACATATGTAATTTCATTTAAATTTTATGCCTTCCCAATAGCAAGGAAAATTATGTAAGGCCCTTTGGATCTAATGCTGCTATCAAAAGCACTGACATACATCCTGTGGGATACCCATAGTGTGCTTACCGATACGTAGGAAGACAAAATTTATGTCAGATCTGTAAATGGACGTATATGCCCACCACAGATGGGAGAGCTCTTCTGCAATGGGGGAGAAACTCCCTAACTGGTCATCTTGAGGGTTTGAGTATTTGCATTTGACATGGAGGAGACCATGTAAGCATCCTTGGCATTGCATGGGGCTCAGAGTCAAATGTGAATGCCTCCTGTGAGGTACACAGCAAATAACAGATAGACAGAGATGGGACCTAAAGCAACATAAACCAAAGGAATTTCTTCCTATAAATCTCTGTACTTTATTCTGAGATAGGGACATACTTTCCACCACTAAGGTTTCACTGCTTAGACCTCAACCCAAACTAAAGGCTTAGATTTATTTTTTGTTTCAAAGAGAGAAAAGATTTCCCATCACTCCAAAAGGGAAGGAGCAGGTTTTTGCCCACCTTTAGGATAAATACTCCTCTTGCATGGAATGCCAGCAGTCCATGCTCCCATCCCCCGGCATAGTCTTAAGACCCAGAATGGCTCTGCATCCTCAGGTGCACTCTCAGACTCTGTCCACGCATAATGAGAAAAGATATTCACTACAGAAGAAAGAGCAGTCTTTTGGCTTATGAATTAGAAGCATCACCTGAAGCTCAGGAAAGCTGGATTCTAGTTCTTTCCCTGAATGGTTAACATAACATGGTATAACTGCACTGGAGCTGGGCAGCACATAATTTACACTTCAGAGCAGTTTCTCAGAAGGCAAATGATGGGGGGGAGGTTAATCTTTCAGCTTTATCCCTAGAGCCTAACTCAGGAAATCTACTGTAATAGGGATGTTATACTTTGTTCCCTTTTGAGGGGTGGACCATGAAAGTTCCCATCTCTGTTTTTCCCTGGAGGCAGCGTGTTGCTTATTGAGTTCCTTCCTTCAGTTACCAGAACTCATCTCTCCCCTGGCTAGGGGGAGTTGTTCTACAGCCTGTCCTATGGCAAGCCACAGGGAGTGAAGGTTACAAATGTTAGTTAAACAAATCAAGTTACGGGCTTGTATGTCCAGCCTAAACGAAGAGAGGGGTATATGTGCATTCAGGGAAGCTACTAAAAGTGAAGCTTTTGTGGCTAAATAAAAGGAAATGTGTGCTTGGGAAACTTATTTCCCTGTTTAGTCTGTTTTCAACTAGCTCCCTAAGGTTTCTGGTTTCATCAAGGGCTATATCCTCAGGCCAGGATATTAAAGTTTCTAGACACTGTGAGAAAAGATGGAGACACACAGGCACTGAAAATGTCTTTAAAATTAACTTAAAAATGAGATGCAGTGCAGGACAGACACAAAACCCTTCCTGCCCAGAACAATTCATGCCTCACTTTCCTTCTCTGCCACCAACATGTACAGGGTTTCTTTTCTAAAGATTGTTACAGCTACTAAAAACATAACATACATGATTGCATCATGCATATTTTTGGTGTGCTCAGACAACACATTGAATTTTTACAATAGCAGCTATGAAGCATCATTATGTCCATTTTCAACAGAGGCAGAGTTTTGGTGACTTGCCTGCTGTAATCCTGGGACAGGAGACATAAGACCATATTGGGCTCAAATCCTGTTCTGTACCTGGAATATCCTTCTCCTACTCATGATTGCAGAAGTTGCAATGGGACCTAAGTGACTGTTCCCATCTTACAAAATATTGCCTCTATTGCTTGAAAGCCCTCTAATAAAGGAAATTAGAAAGGGAAAGTAACTGGCTAAGGTATATAGGCTGAGATATATCACATCTGCCTTGTTCCATCTCTTAAAAACAAATAAAAAAAGGCAGGCATTGTGGATAAGGTGAAGCTGTTTCACCATTTTTCTACTTGGCATCTTCCACACTCCTATGTGGTAACTGGATTTCTCTGTACCCATGTAGAGCTGGCTGTAGATGATGTTTCATTCTTCAGGTGGTAAATGTAGAGGCTAGATGGAAGACCTCCAGAGTCATTCCTTATTTTACCTGAAGTGACAATGTGATTTCATTTAGCTACTGAACAATGTAATGATGATAAGGAGATCACCTCAACTGCCCATTGAAATCACTTTTGCAGGGCAATAAGGAAGATCAGGATAGAATGGTTTGGGTTTGAATAGGTTTTCAAGATCATCTTGTTAGAATCATAGAATCACAGAATATCCTGAGCTGGAATGCACCCACAAGGATCATGGACATCCATCTCCTGGCCCTGCACAAGACATCCTCCAGAGTCACACCATGTCCCTGAGAGTGTTGCCCAACCCCTTTTTGAACTCTGTCAGGCTTGGTGCTGTGACCACTTCCCAGTGCCCAACCTCTCACTGAGTGAAGAATCTTTTCTGGATATCTGATCTAAACCTACCCTGACACTGCAGGCCTCTCCCTTGAGTCCTGTCAGTGGTCACTAGAGAGAGGAGATCAGTGCCTGCCCCTCTGCTTCCCCTCATGAGGAAGTTGTAGCTGCAATGAAGTTTCCCCATCTCCTCCAGGCTGAACAAACCAAGTGACCTCAGCCATTCCTAATAAATTTCCCCTCAAGGCTCCACCATCTTTGTAGCCCTTCTTTGGACGCTATAGATTTGTAAAACTATTACAGAATATCTTTACAACCTTCTAACATTGCAAAGCCCAAACCTGCACACAGCACTCAAGGTGAGGCTGCTCCAGTGCAGAGGAGAGCAGGAGAGTCACTTCCCTTGCCTGGCTGGCAATTCTGTGACTGAAGCAGCCCAGGACATGGGTGGCCCTCCTGGCTGCCAGGGCACACTTCTGACCCTCCCATGGGCAGGGACACCATCCACTAGACCAGGTTACTCTGGGGCCTATTCCTCCTGGCCTTGAATACTTGCAGAAGTTGGGCATTCAAAACCTTTCTGGGCCACCTGTTCCACTGTCTCACTGCCCTTATGGTAATGCTGTGAGATCCCATGTGTTTACCAAGGAAACTATGGCCGAGAGTACTCTCACTTTATTGTCAGTTATTCTGAAGTTGAGGTAACTCTGCATGGTTAGAAAGAACTTAAATGTTGGTGCTTAAACCACAATTACTGTGATTTATTTTAATCAGGATTTATTTTAAGGATAAATAATCAAGAGCACCCCATTTGAGCTCATTTCTGCCAGGTACTGCATGGATCTCTTGCACTGAAAAATAATAAATTTTAATTCTGTCATTATATACTACCCACTCACAGTTAGAAGAATCATTAGTTTCTGATGTTCACAGAAAGCTGTGAAGCAAGGACAAAAGGGGAAAAGGAAAGTCTATTCTCAAACTGTGGTGCAGAACAGGAAAGTTTGTTAAAACAGAACATCAAAATCTCCATGTGATGATAGTAAAATCAATTTTAATATGTGGAGGAAAGATACGTAACACAAGGCCTCTTGTTTTCCAGCAAGAAATCTTTCATGTATACATAGGAAAAGTAAGGCATATCAGAAGGGTGCCAAAATCTTGATCTGCACTAAAACATTTCTTACTGATATCTTTTTCTGAAATAATGTTAAAACAGCTGAGCATTGACAGCTTCCCAGGCATCAGTCTAGAAATAACAATATGAAAAGGTGACCAGAGCAACTGACACTAGAGAAAAAAAAGAAGTAAAGTCTTTGACTTGAATAAGAAAGAAACACTTCAGTTCTCTCTGAAGCACTCTATATCATCCATCACGTGTTAAACTTTATCCTCGTACAACTGAAAAATCATGTGAGTGTGGAATTGCTAGCAGTTGAAGGAATAGTGGGACTCCTCTTTTTAGAATTCTTCCTAATTCCCTTGAGGTAATTCCCAGGTGTTTCCCTGTTGCTTCCTAATGCCTCAGAAGACCCTGGTTTCTCTAAAGTGCTTAAAATTCCATCCCCTTCCCCTGCTAAATCTAGTTTTAATCTCTGTTTATGGGTTGAGCCACCTTATTGCCTTCAGCACTCACAGGAAAATATAACACTGAAAGAAGACAAAAATCATTCTCAGATTCAGATTCTCTCAGTTATCAGGAATCCCTAGCTTTACCTGCCCCTTTTAACATGGCATCACTTGTGGATCAGATATGGGATTCTGGAGAGAAAAAAATGTGTAGAAAAATCTTGTTGTGAACACTTATGAAACCATTTGCCCAAAAGGAAACTTTCTTCTCTATTTCCAACTTTCAAGTTGCATTTGGCAGGAGTTAGTTCAGGCTGCATGACCCAACCTTTTCCACAGTGACTCAGCGTTTCATTGCCTGCAGTTCTTTGCAAAGCAGCCATAAGGTGAAGTCTGTTTTCTTTTCTGTAGAAATAGGGACAGCAGATGGCTTGTGGAAGAAACTAAGCTACATTTCAGGTCCTCCTGGGGCTTATTTAACTCAACCTTCCACATAAATAGTCAGATTGTGCTTACTTGCTGATGAAGAAAAGTCTATTTTCAAGTTCTTTTTTTTCAGAAGACATAAATGTCAGCAGAGGTTGAAATAATGTTCAAGCAGTTTTAGTAAAAGAGTAAAAATTAAATTTAAATTGCAGAGGGAGGATAATAATATCATCACTTTTATTGTGAAAGCCTAAAATAAGGGTAGAACACCTATTTCACAAACTTTCTGGGTTTTAACAATAACAATTCTTAGTATGCCATATGCAGATCTGAGCTAGTAATGAGCATTCAGACTTTTAGTTTCACACTCTCTGATCAATTTTTTTTAGTCTTTGTGTGGCTGACACACTTTTAAATTAATTTGCTATGACATTTCTAAGATTTATTTCCAAAATATATATATATATACACTTTGTATACCTTCTTAATGGTAAACTGAGCTTGTTAAAGTATTTGTCATTTCAGTGTCTACTTGTAGTCTGCAAACAAGACACAAGGAATAGCCCATCATTTGCAATGCAAGCTGATATGAATTATGTATTTTCTCAATCAATAAACTAGGTTTATACATACTTTCATCTAATGCTCATGTTAGAAATTTATCTGACACAGGGCTGTCAGGTTAAATTTTCTTCCAAAAGTTCATTCAAAGACATGTATAAACAAACATCCCAAAGGAGATGAGGATTTCTGAAAAAGTTCTACCTCTCATCATTTAAGGATTGTGCATATCTTGTCATTGAAACATTGAAATTTAACTAAAAGTTAAATTTGTAAGTTGGGATTCAAGAGGGTTTCCTTGTTTCCTATTTCTATTACACCTTTTCATTTTTTAATGAACTTTTAAAAAAACTTCCCAACAAACATAGACCTATGAAATCCATACCATGGAATGACAACCTAATCAAATAACATGGAATAACATCGCTGAAAAAGAGATTAAAGTAGGGAGTTCTGTGAGTAGGAAACCTGCTGCCCTGCAGAAAAAAAACACCCCAAACTCCCATGTTATATAATCTGAGTCAAATGTCTATCCAGTCTGTCCTAGGACAATTGAAGTGTCCTGAGGACATCCAGAGCTGCTCTCCTCCCTGCTGGTGTAGTAGGATGCATGTGGGGTTTATGGCCATGTTCTGGGGAGCACTTGCTGACTTCCTCAAGAGCAATCTCAAGAACACTCATGTAACATCTGTCTGTACTGGAATAGCCTCCACACACCAAGTAACTCTCATCCTTGCTAGAGAAAAAAGACCACTGGCACCATTCCCCCAGCCCTGGGTTCCTGGGTCTTGAGTAACAAACTAACAAGATATCACTTGGTCCCAGATTTTAGTTCATAATACAACCCTGGTACAGCAGTGTTGTTACACAAGCTATGAGAAATGCTTTATTAGGTTATTAGCTCACTGTTAATTCTATTTACATGACACTTCTTTCTATTGCTAAATTAAATATACCCTTAATGGATGGGATGACATCCCAGAAAGAAAATGTTTCTTATAGCTGCTGGGAGAGATTTCAGACTTCATTTTGTTTCTGGGGAAAAAGATACTAGATAAATTGGTGCTGCTCTGTTTAGCCTCTGGGGATATAATGTCCTCCAATAAGTAATATGGGACCTAGATAACAGCAAACACCTCTTCTAAAGAGAAAATTCAGAAGTATTATGTTATAAATCAAAGACAAATGTGTGAAAGAGAAAGGTGTTCTCAGTTTGAGAAAATTGAAAGGAGGGCAAGATACCAATGAAAACACTATCTAGGAATGGACAGCAGAGCTTAATGAAAAAATACTGTGTTCAAACAGTCCTATCTGGAAACTAAAGAGAAGTGTAAATACAAAGAGGGAGAAGAAGCCTTTAAAGTGGTCATTGGAGAAAATATTTGAGAAAAGCTTTTGAAGCTGAAAAAGTATTTTAGAAAGTGAATTTATCAGAGAACATGGTAGCCTATAGGATTCTGAGATCTTTTTTATCTTGAGATTTCTGCTTGAATTCTTTCTCTGACAAATCTCACCTTTCACAAGAAGTCATGGAAAGAAAATACTTCTACAGAGGAAGTGAGAGGAGCATGGCACAGTGGCACTGGGATGCAAGCCAGTGACTGTTCTAAGGAGACTGCATGGAACTGAGAAAGATGGGTTTTACAGAGCATCCAGACTCCTGCTTCTACCTCCAGCGGTTATTTCTAGGTGAATCCCCAACATACTTTATCCCTCACCAGTATTCCCATCCTAGAGCTCTTGTATGTCTTCAAATGTGCTCCTTTGCCCTCTCTTTTAATGTCTAAAGGGAGTTTCAGAAAAACTTTTTGTAAATTGTTGGTGTGACAGTCAGCTCTCTGGCTTCTGAGAGCAGGTGGTTTCTTCAGAGCTGTCAACAAGCTTTTATGAGAATTTCCACACCTGTTATTTATCATTTCTGAAATCACACGTATCTCATCCCCTGAGATGAGGCTGTATACACTTGTGCTTTAAGTTATGTTTAAAAATTAATATGCAACTAGATACTTATAAGAATCTTGACCTTGGAACTTTTCTTGCCATTGTGTGAGTTTTCCTTACATAGGTATGATCATCTCTTTTCAGGAAAAATCATTCCAGTTTCCTGAGGGATACTTCCCATGTGCCAGATTTATAAAAGAAAGAAAGTTAAAGAACATCTTATTTCAAGTGGGAAACAGTGAGTCATGGTGGTGACAAAGAGAAATATGATTCATGTCACATTTTCGGGTGTTTCAGTTCCTCAAATATAATAGATAATGATTCACCAATTCTGATTCTTTGCAGATTTCCAAGTCCTTCTAAATGTTTTGTTCTAACAGCTGCTTTGGGATGGAGATAGCTGTAGAAGTCTAACTCTACAAAACAGCGAAGCCTTAAAAACATGCACTGAAGAGTTCTGCAGAGAGTACAGGCCCCTTGTCTTTGCAAGCACCTTCACAAACAAATTACAGACATGTCGGCCTAGAAGTCCGAACTGTGCCTTGCAGTTCAGACCAGAAAGTAAAGTGATCTGAGGAGCAGAGGGAAAAACTGACTGAGAAGTGGAAGCTGAACACAGAAGCTGTATGTGCATTAGGAAGGGCAGCCATCCTAGCTTTTACAAGCAGGGCAAACTTTTCCTGGATATGTGTACTGTTTGCCTTTTTTTTATTGCCTCACAAGAAATATTTTAAACTGCTCGCTGATGTTTTTGGAGGCAGGAGAGGTCTCCACAGCACCTGGTTTTCCGTTCTCATTTCCTCTTTGCTTCAGGCTTTTTATGGAATGATCCCTTTGCCCTATAAACTTGCAGTAAATCTAAATATAAAATGAACCAGGCAGAATGCAACATTCAGCCCCCCTTGACTACTCACTGCTGAAAACTTTCCTCTGTGCTAACAGATTTAATAGCAGAGTCATTGCTCATGTAGCAACTGCAACAATAGGAATCATGGCAATAGCAATCTCATTGGTAACTTAGTTTTTCTGACTGCATAGATGAAACCCTATCTTGCAGCATTCAGTATTCCAGTAATAATGAGGCTATTCCAGTAATAATGAGGCTATTCTGAATGTATAGAATATATTTTATGAAGCATTTCTCTTTCTTTTTTATCCTTGTGTGGAACTGTGCTCTCATTCGCAGTATTTAGCAATTCATAAGTCTAGAATTTCTGTGTAAAATTATGTTTCCATATATTTAAAATACAATTTTATCATCTAGTGACATTTTCTTTTGATATCTAGTCCTGTGGACTCTTTTAGTACAGATTATCAAGTTTCCTGCTACCTTCCCTACCCTGGATTTCAGAATTTCAGTAGGCATTGTGGCTTCAGTTAGGATGCTCAACTTGGAAATGGCCCCTTTTCCATATGCAGCAGTCCTAGCTCCTCACTTTCCAGCTACGTGCGTTCTGACTCTCTTCTCTGTTTTCACATAGTACATTTATTCATGTTCACATTTGGTTTTGCTTTCGTCTTTATTCCTCTGACATTTTCATCCTCTTTTGCAAGGTTTGCTTGTGAACCCACCCTGGTCTCTTAGCACACACCTGTGTAAGACCCTGCAGTCGAGAGGGGCTGATTCCTCCTGCTCTTCACTGCAAAAAGCATTTGCATGGCAAGATATTGCAGTGCAGGAGTGTGTAATCAGTGTTTTACAGTGTTGTCCCATACCTTATTTTTCTCCAAGGACTGGAAGCAATTTGAAGAGTTGTCCAAGGACTACAGTCCTGTAGATCTAAGGAATGGCTTCTTCAAGAGCTGGAGGAGAGATGGGATGCCACCCATGGGTTGTGTGTGGATGGAGCCTACTCACTGCCAGAGGGGTGCTCCTGCCAGTTACTTGTTAAAGTTCTTTCAGTACCTAATGAGCAGATGTAAACTGAGGGGCTTAGAAAGTGATGATTTGCTGAATTCAAAGGATTTCCAACAAGCAGTAGTGTAAGCCCTCAGTCAGCTAGGCTGGTCACCTGCATCCCATACTGCATACTAGTCTACTTCTACTGGATCCAGTAGCTTTGTTTTTTGATGGCACATCTTCAAAGCAAATTGTGCTGCTTTGATTTAAGGATGAGGAGAGTTTAGGAGATGATGGATTTTCTAAGCAGTTTACTTCAGGAAATAATCTTTTGGAGTGTCACTGTGTTTAGTACTTTATTTCCTATTAGAATTTATCTGATTCAATTTCTTAGATTTTTCTTACACCTTTCTTACTAAATAAAAGGCTATGTACTCCCCCCTGTTTTCTCCTTGTGAAGACATTACACTCTGTAATCAAATCACTCCTCAATCTTCTCTTTTAATAAGCTAACCAGATTTAAGCATTAAGCTTTTAACAGCAAGATGTTTTCTCCAGAAAATAGAATAAGTACTGTGGTTATCATCAGAGCTCTCTTGAGATTTCTAAACCCCACTATAAATGCAGTCACCAAAATTGCATGCTGTATTTCTGTATTAGCCTCACCTGTGTTTCACACAGGGATAAAATTACTTTTACTGCATGGATTACTGGGTCCAAACAGTGCTTTTTTACTAATACATGTCACTCAGAGGCATTAATTAGGTTGTTTCCTCTGCTGTGGATTTTAATTCCTTACAGAACCTTTGCTTTCCAGGGTACAGTTCTGTATTCTGTTGGTATATCCCGTCTATTAAGAGAGCTTTTGTTGTGCAGCTTCCCTGTCAGCATTATTGTTTACCACTGTCTCAAAGCCCCTGCATTTTAGCAGAAGCTTTTTTTTTTCCTTACTTTGTAATTTCCATTCTTAAACATCATGGGAGAGTAATGGGGCCCCACATAAATCCTTCATGAAAGGTTTCCTGGACTGATGACATTAAAAACATGATTTATTTTTCATATACTACTGAGAAGTGCTTGTTGAGTAACTTGCTCTGGTTTGTAGCTTACAGAACATTCCACCAGTTTTGTTACTGAACCATAAGTGATCTGTGAATGCTCGATGTCCCATATTCCCCATATTACTAAGAACTCTGAGGCAAACAAGGGTGTATTGTAGGCTCCACATAACATCATTCTGCCTATCTAATCTCTCTGTCTTTCCTAAAGAAGTTACATTTTGTTTTTATTTTGAGCATAGAGTTTTTCCCAAAGTGTTAGTACTGTGGCTTAATGGTGTGGGGTTTTTTCCCCAAGAAGGTATATTTTCTTCTAATCTTACACATTTCATGTTTCCATGTCCCTGCAAGTCATTGTGCAGTCAATTAGATGGCTGTTTTTTTGCTTAATTTATCATTAGTAATCTCTTCCTTCTATGTCTTACATAAGAGATTTCTCCTGAGTAAAATGGTCCTTTGTTCCAACACAACAAGTCTTACCTCTGCTACTAACAATTTGTCATTTATCTTCCCTTGCCCATGAGCTGAGAAGGAACAGAGAGGCAGCACCTACCAGATCTGTCTTCCAAAGTGTGTTCCACACCCCATAAAGTCCCTTGTAACACCCCATCTTTTGTACAGAGAGTGACATGTGGCTGTTTTGCCATCCATTTCAGGTTGCTATCCTAGGATCAACTCACCATGCTGTGGCAAAAAAGAACCTTGTCTGCATTTTATTCATGACTAGATGCTGATTTTGGATATCTCAAAATGTCAGGAATGATCCTTGGTGGTAGCTTGTTGTATACTGAAAAGTTTCCTATGATTTTTATATGTTTTAATAAAAAACAAGACCTACACAAAGGACAGTACAACCCATAACACAGAGAGACATGCAGGAGAGTAATTTCTGGACTGTTAATGTAATTTTATAATTTTCACAGTTTTCAGTTTTTCTTGTATATACAAGGACATATGATCTCACTTTGCTACTTCAAGGATTTAATATGTTTATGTGGAAATGAATGTATCATGTCTTGATGAGACACGATATGCAAATTCTCCCTTTTCGGTAATTGACTAAATAATTTCAGCTATCTTACATCACTGAAAGGCCTTGAAATAGGTTATTTTTACTGAAATCAGAAGAAATTTTGCTATTCATTTCAACTGGGTTGCAACATGTGCTGGTCTTCAGCCAAGTGGTTGCACTTTTCCTTGCACACAAAGAATATTTATGAAAATAAAATGGCTTTTGATGTAGGAAAAGATTCTCCTATCTCTTCAATAAAACCCAGGGTAACACTTTCTTCAGTTCATCGTAGGTGGATTTGTTTGGGCATCTCTTCATTATAAACTGCTTTCTTGAGATGTCAAAATAAATGAATTCATGAAATTATTTAAGCTCTAGGAACCTCATTATGTGTGGAAAAAATGTGCTGTAAATTGACCTTTTTTAAGAACACTTGCTGTCTCAGAAAATCTCCTTGTATAAATATTTAAGCTTAGAACATACTTTATTATTACCTTTTGACATGAGCTGCCAGGTGGTGGATCTATTTGTATTTTAGTTTGCTTTAATTTCATTTATTTATTTGTTTGTTGATTAAATTCTGTATGAAAAATTTAAGAAAGTGCAGACAATAATAGTAAATATCAATTATGTAACCTTTCAAATGAGCCTGTTCAATACAATTTCTCAGAATCTATTTTCTCCATGCCAAACAGTAATTTCTTTTAAATATTATGCTACACATGAATAAATTACATTAGTTCTCTAGCAGAGCTGTAGCTTCAAAGACAAAACCAAAGAGCTTAGAGGAGAAAATAGACTGGCAGTTCTAGATCAATTGTGAAAGAAATAAATGGAAATGTATTTTAACTTTACATCACAAATGCATCTGCTACTGAAGTTCAACAACAAAACACCAAACTCATATAAATTAGATCTCTGAATTTTAATTCAGTTCCAACTCTCAAATACTGTCCTGTCAACAGCATTAATATCCAAGGGATGTTGAATAGTATTTTCCTGTATCATTTCAGAACAAAGGTTTAAAAACTCCCCAGACCATCAGATACTAAAACAGGAAAACCCAAAATGAATTTTCAAGGTCTGTTCTTGAGAGGGGAATATGCAAAGATTCAGGCCTATACAGCCTTTTAAATAAAATGAAGAAAATATCTGAAAATAGTGCAAACAATCTTTTGAAGAGAAGATAGCCATACAACCCAGCCATCCTAGTTTCCAGATATTTTTCTCATTTTCATTAGCCTTTTTGTAAGATTGCAGAAGTATAACATTAATGAGAATCAATCTCAACACAATTATTTCACTTTCCAAATATGGTAGAGTTTTTTTGGTTTTTTTTTTTTTTGGAAGTCCAATGTAAAAGTCTTACTGATGTTCCTCCTCATTTCACCAAGTATTGAGAACTCTATAATTTCTTGATCACTGTGCCCCAAGCGGCCTTCAACCACCACATCTCCTACCAGCCCATCTCTATTTGTGAACAACAGGCCTAACATAGTCCCTCCCCTGCTGGGCTCACTCACCAGCTGGGACAAAAAAAGTTGTCCTCGACACACTCTAGGAACTTCGTCAGCTGCCTCTTTTCTGCTGTATTAAGTTCCCAGCAGATGTCTGGTGGGTTAAAGTCACCTACAAGACCAAGGGCAGGTGATCCTGAAAGATTCATCAGCTGCTTATAGAATAAGTTGTCCACCTCTTGTTCCTGGTTGGGTGGACAGTAACAAACTCCCACCAGGATGTCAGCCTTGTAGGCTTTTCCCTTAATTCTTACCATAGGCATTCAACTCCATCATCATTAGTTTCAATACCCATGGCATCAAAAGCCTCCCTAGTGTAAAGGGCCACCTCTTCACCTCTTTCCTCTTTCCTGTCTCTTCTGAAGAGCTTGTAGCCATCCAGTGCAGTGCTCCAGCTCTGTGAGTCATCCCACCACATTTCTGTGATGGCAACTATGTCATAGCTTGCATTCTGTATCATGGCTTTCAGCTCTTCTTGTTTGTTACCCATGCTGTGTGCTTTGGTACATATGCACCTCAGCTGGGCTACTGATTTCACCACTAGCTCAAGTTTGTCACCCTTGGGCCTGCTTCCAGCCCAGCTCCATCCCCTTCCCCCTTCAAACCTAGTTTAAAGCCCTCTCAATGAGTTCTGCCAGTTCATGAGATAAAATCTTTCTGTCCTTAACAGAGAGATGGAGTCCACCCAGTTCCAGCAGGCCAGGTGCCGTAAAAGTTTTCCCATGATCAAAGAACCCAAAATTCTGCAGATGACACCAACCTTTGAGCTGCTTATTGATAGTGTGAGTTCTCCAATTCCTTTCATTGTTTTTCTCTGCCATCAAAGGGATAGAGCAGAACACTACCTGTGCTCCTGCCCTATCAACCACTTG
>WEIU01023224.1:133158-166248 GCA_013389925.1 Aegithalos caudatus
CACCTCTCTAAGACTTGTATATATGCAACCATTTCCAAACAAACTGGTTTCAGGTCACATTTGCTGTCCCACTAGCTGGAGTTCCCTGGAAAGAGTGTATTGCTAAAACTGCAGAACAAAACCTTCTCTGAATTCTGCACTACTGACCTTGCAGGAAGTTAGGTTTGGGAGTTTATTGTCTTTCGCTATTGAGTTTAAAATTTAGACCCATTCTGTCAAGGTGTGGGAATAGAGTGTATTCTGGCTATTTTTCCCTTAATGCAAACGAAGTCAGCTGCTAATAATTTAAATCATTTTTTCTGTTAATAACTTCCGATGATTTAATTTATTTATATTAATATAAAAGAGAATTTCCTTAGCTAAAGTGTTTTATCTGCCCTGTGAATACAATTATTTGGGACCCAGAACTCCATATGTTTCACTACCTATGAATTGTCCTGCACTGCTGCACTCTGAAAGAAATATCTACCAGTCTTTCAAGTATTTACAGCTTAGGCTGTGATTTTATGATGGCCCTAAGTCAACAGAAGTGGAGCCTGTCTCACCTAACCTTGGCCATACATTCCCAATTCTCCTTTTTTGCCGCCTCTACTATTCATCCTGATGTCCAGTGAACCGGTTCAGTAAACTGATCTGCCTGAAAACCAGTCCCAAAATAATAAAAAGTGATAGGTTTCTGACCAGACTAGTTTTCTGATTCTTTCATGTCCTAGAGGCACTGGCACACAACTGGTGATAGAAACGTGTAGCCTGAGATAATCAGGAGACATGAATTTCTTTGACAGTGCCAGTCTGCCTTTTAGGTGGTTTCAGTAGGAGCTGGGACCTAGTATTTGCCTCGTCTCTATTTGTTGCACTGCTCTTATCTTGCTGGAACTCTCTGATTATCTTTCTTAAATAAATGTATTTGTCATTTCCCTGGATCTCCACTGCTTGTGCTCTTATTGTTTCTGTGTCCTCCAAGAAGAGGTCAAGGAGAAACATCTGAATTGTGAGTCCTGAACAAGCACTGCAGATTTTTACTGACCTTTTCATAGTGCATTACAAGCAAGCTGGTAAAAGCTCCAGTCCAAAGAAAAGTCTGCTACCTTTATCAGTACCTAACATGAAGCCTGTACATATATTTCACTTGGCGTTTGCAGTTTAGGAATTAGAGTTCTCTTACATTACTTTTCTGTTTCACTAAAGAGAAATCCAGAGGCTGAGGAGCAGTTTCAGCAAAAAGCCAGGGGCAAATCCAGCATTTCAAGGAGTCTCTTTGTTGTTGGCTTCTAACAGAGACAAAGTATACTTGCTCTCAATCTGTGTGTGTTTGGCTTTCCTGGGACTTTATGGTATTTGAACTCATTTTCCAACATCAGCCAAGTATGGAAGAGTCTGAAATTCTCAAAAAGAGCATCAAAATCCTTATGAAATTCATAAAAGGAGAAGAATGACTCTGTAATAAAGAAAAGTGGATGTTAGTTAGGGGAAGGTTTTCTCCTGTGGAGCACACAGATTGCTAAGCACCAGATGAACTTTAGAGGACAAAACCCTAGTAAAGAGCACAAAACCCAAGAATCTTTAACTTGCATCTGTATTCTTTTAGAAATCAACTTCAGTCTGCTAACAAAGAAAATACATGATTATATATAAAATAGGAAGCCATTAAATCTAGAGCCCACTGAAATATATATTATAAATAATGATAGATTAAAATGCATTGTTTCTTGCTTTTCCTTTACATAAGTAGATTATCCATATTTTTCCTTTCAAAAAGTTCTCAGTGATGGTGTAGACCTAATGTTATTGCAGAAGTTTATTCATTCATCTTGCATCAGTATTCATCAATGATATAGAGCCAGTCTGAGCTTGGCAGGGACTCAAGGGCAAGCAGTCATTTTTCTAATCAATGCACCCTCAAAAAAGTCATTTACCATCCAAGTCTAGACATATAGCAGAAACCTGCTTTGCTTTGCTCTACTTAACATCCAATCTATTCTCTAGGAAGCTGGAAGCCACTTGAATTTGTGTTGCCTCATGCAGATTTGGAAGGGTGCCACATGGACTGTTAAGCTTATCAAACGCTGTCTCTGGAGCTCCATATAAATGGACTTCAAAATCTTTGAATGGCAGAATAGATGGGCTTGCACACAATCAAATCATGTCATTCCTCTTTAGGATTCATTCTGAGTACTAAGAACTCTCTATTTTAACTTTCCTGAGCACCTTTCACCTATTGTTCTAAACATTATCCTTCATTCATTCAAGTCAGGTTGCTCTTTTATCACAGCGCTATTTGAACACGTCCCAGGCCTTGTATCTGTCTGTGTTTATATGATCAGACTATTGTCAGTGGGGCCTGTGAAGACTGACATGAACTTGTTTTATAAGGATGACATCTCAGTTCAAAAATCACTTCAATGAAGCTTGAAAATCTCACTCAATTTAATGGTCAAACTCACAACATAAATGAGTTTTTTCCACAGGTATCAGAAGTAAAGGGTGCAATGTGTAAAGACTTATTTTCCGTTCTTCTTGCTGCTAACATTCTTTCACCTATTCCTGGCAATGGGGTCACTTATCACCCTCAAAATGTATTTTTAGTGTATAGGATATTGCCACTCTGAAAGCACTAGCTGGGTGAGTCATCACTTCCTATTGATAGCACCAGACTTGTGCAATTCTGCTGTCTCCTACTGCTGATAAAATTGCTCTGTGATGCAGCCATAATGCATGCTATAGCACAGTTAATTTTGGACCTCAGGGAATTAAATCTTATCAGTTAAGGAGTGCAAGAGCTCTGAAGAGCCACTGGGCCTCTGTATAATTTAAAACCTAAGATTTATATGGCAAAGAGGCCTATCCTTAAAACCATTATTACATCATTATTTCAGATTAGTTTTAAGGGTAGGTATGCAAATGGACACACTCAGCCTGAATAAACTGAGCTGTTATAAAGCAGTACATGATGGAAAAGAGCTCTAATAGCCCTCAGGTGTTCCAGAAGACTCTATCGATTCAAGCTGCCCAACAGATTTATGGAAGATAAACTAAGAGACTGCTCTTAGGAGGACCTGTTTCTCCTTTCTCCATCAACACTGCATTCAAAATGCACTCAGAGTGTGTTTCACTTTTTACTTGCCCCTTTTTTTTCTTGCTCTAGTAGAAAGAGTGGTCTATTGACAAGTGCCTGCATTATTCATAGAACCATCATGGTTGGAAGATACCTTTAAGATTATCAAGTCCGACCATCAACCCAGCACTACCACTGTAACCCACTAAACCTCATCAGCCTGTGCCAGATCCAGATGCCTTTTAAATCCCTGCAGGGATGGTTTTTCCATCTCTCCCTGTGCAGCCTATTCCAGTGCCTGACCACCCTAACAGTGAAAAAAAAAAAAAATTCTAATATCTAATCTGAATCTCCCCTGTCTCATCTTCAGGCTGAAAATAATCCTAATGCTTATTTTCAATATGCATTATTTTAATCGTATATCCAAGGAACTTTCTTAATAAGTGTCTTGTTTCAGTTTTCTGATACTTGCTTATGCATCTGTTTAATGTGAAAGAGCAAAGAAAATATTCATGGTCAGGGTGCAGTGATCACCTCAGACTGCATTTTAAGGCATAAGGGTGTTCCTCCAGCTCTCCTTTGGGTCATCAATCACTTTTGTACCTGCAAAAGAAGAATGGATTGCCTTGTTGTTGTGTGCAGGACAACCACTTGATGGTAAAATGAGCTGCAGTTCCTTGTGAGGCTTTCTCTAACTGGCCACATAAAGAATTGGAGTTGCAGGGAGCAGTTTCATTGTAGGCATCTAACTGGCTGAGTTCCTTGTACCCAAGCACACTGTGAAATTACATGCGATTTTTGAAAATGTTAAGATTGAAATTGAACTCTGGAGTGCAGATATGTTTGTCACCAAGTATTCTGGTCACATCTCACAAGTAGTAATTATCTGCTGTGACAGAAAGTGGCTGGTAATGATTGAAATTACATGGTGGCTCATTCTAAGAGATCATATAATCAGCCTTTTATCTGACCATTTGAACTGTTCTTTAATAGCATATCTGATTTCGTTCATTATTAATAGTACCTATTCCTCACTTTCCCTTTTTTTTTCCCTGAGACCCATTGGATGTGGCACCACTCTTCAAATGATTTTTTTTCTTTCTTTAAATTTCTCTTTCAGGTTGAAATTTCTAAAATTGTCACATCAATGCATTCGTCAGACCTCCAAGAAGGTGATCCAATTAGTGACTTGTTGCTTATCTTGGTGGGAAGACACAGCACCAAGGGCATCCTTGAGAGGGTTTGAGTTGATTTCTTGCTGAAAAGAAGTAAAGGGTCTGTGCTGGGTGTAAGCACCTCTTGGTTGCTGGCCCCTAGGTAATTCCGAGCAGATGTTAGGCAGTCTGGTCCTGCTTTTCCTTGGTCAAGTCTGCCAAGTTTCCAGCTTGAATCAGGAATATTACACATTAAGGAACACTTTCCCATCATTCTCCCTTTCAGTATCATGCTTCTCTTTAGCCTGGTCTTTTCTAGCGCTGAACAGTTCAGAGAAGTCCGTGTTTTCCTTGGCAAAAAAGTTCCACAGAGAAAACATGTGCAGAGTCCAGCTATAGAACAGAGCCACAGGAGAGAAAACTCACCACAATTAGATGATCAAAATGTGACTTGGAAATATAAGGTCTCATTCTGGGAAGAAAAAAAAAATGGAAAAATGGTAAGGCTAAAGAGAAAAGTTTATGGGAAACAGAGAGGAAAAAGATAAAGGAGGTAGCAATGTGAATTAGAAAAAATACGGAGTGGAGGAAACAGACTAAGTGACAAAGATTCTGTGACCATCTGAAAAAGGGATATCTGCATCACTGCTGCCTGTCTCACCATCAAGCTGCACTCTTCTCTTCTCCCTTCCTTTCAGTCACTCAAAAACCCTGCACTGCCCCTTCTTCTCCTCTCCACCATTATGGACTGACACACAAATGGAGTGGATGGACAAATACTTGGAGCCCTTCAGTTAACACTGTATGTAGGCATTGATCTGAGCAAGGGTTCAAAGGGTGGGAGAAGGGAGCCCATGAATGACAGCAGGGTCCTTTGCACTATTTCTTCTTCTTTAGGCAAATGTCGTGAGATGTCATCCTATGGCATTGGTGACCTTACTCTCTTATCACCTTCAATTGCCAGAACAACTGATCTCCATTGTCTTTTTTAAAGCATTTTGTTCACAGGAAGAAAATGGTGCAACTGCTTTCCCAAACTCTTTATTTTCCTCAAAACTTCATTCCTCCAATCTCCTTTTCATACATGTTTCTCTCCTCCTTATTTTCCAATTTGTTATGTACTTGCTGAGAGGTGGTGCACAACATGCAGTGGACCCTGCAGATCTCTAAAGCAGGCAGAAAAGCAGTACAGTTGCTTTGGGGGTCCTGCAAGTGACACTTCTGCTAACACCTCTCAAACTAAGCTGTTTAGGTTTTTCTTTTCCTGCACATGCCCTTATATTGAATCTCAGGTAATGTGTACTTGGTACGGGGACTGAGATCTCAGTCCTGGTTACCAACATAACAATTCCAGCATTTTTTATTCAGACATCTCTTAGTGAGCACCAAGTCTGACTATATGGATATATAGTATAGTGTCACAGCAGACTGGGAGAAATACCCATGCTGCAGGACCTAACCTGCTTACTACCTGAAGCTATTGGTTTCTTCTCTTTAGCTCTTTCAGAAAATGTTTCCAATGCAGAAGTATTTCCAATGCAATGGCTTAAATTAATTTTCTTGATCTGTCATGGAGAAGACTACCTGCACTTACTGAATTGCTTGAATAGTGGCTGAAGGAGCTGCTACACCCAGCTAAGATGTACTTCTAGACACCCCTGAGAGATCTCTTCAACAAAGCTCTGTACCATTTCTCCATGCTCATGTGGCACAGAGATTTCAATTTCTTCACAGTACTACTGTCTTGGCCTACACTTTCAATCCCTTCTTACATATATGTTTAAATTACATACATGATTAAATGCTAGCAAAGCATTAACAAGATCTTAGGCTGGTTGGAATTCCTCTCCATTCTGGGATATGGTCTGATATTCTGTAGGTGACACAGTTTTTTGATTTTTTTGTTTCCCTGCAAGGTATTTCCCAGCTTGTTATTCCACATTTTTCACATTTGATTTCTCTTCAAGCAGCATAACTTTTTGCACCTATCTTCATTCAATTTAATCTGAAATATTCCAGACCACCCATCCCTGGATTCATCAAGAATGAGCTGAATTTGGATTGTGACAATGCTTCTGAGCCTGCTTTTTCTCAGGTAGTTCAGATACATAGTCTCTGTTGAAGCAGTAAATTCTTAAAGAGAAAATGTAAAGTAAGTTAAGCAGCAGAGACCTCCTGCAGTTCTCAGTGTGATGAGGCCTGCACTTTGAAGTGAACTGTAGGTAACTTCATGTTTGTGCCTCCTTACTCTCTAGGTGTCTGTAACAGCATTGGATTTTGGTAACAGTTCTCTTGGGTAAAAAAATTAGACTGATTACCCTAGAATTCCTGTCCTTTTCCATCTTCCCAGACTATGTCCTTCCATACCTCCCCTGGTCTGTGTGGGATCTCAGATCTTTGTCAGCTGCTTTGTTCCTTAAGTACACTGACATGGATTTCATCAGGCACTGCTGACTCAAACGCATCTGTACGGTCTAAACACTCTTTAATTTACTCTTTACCCTGCTCTGGTCTGTGTTGCCCCATTTCCCTATTTACTTTGTTTCAGTGTCTGGTGAAGACTAATCTCCCTCCTGCAGTCTGAAAAAAAGCAGGCACTCAATACTTCAGCTTTCACTTTACTACCTGATTTCTGAGCTTTTTTTGCAAATAGATTTTTTTTTTGCGCTCTTTCTCTGTCTTCTTTTTCTGTTTCTTGAGTTTTCTGAACACTTACTTGTTGCCTTGTCATTTTTAGTATATTGCATTCTAAAAAGAAGAAAAACAAAGCAAAACAAAAACCCTTGAGCTTTTCTGTCTGTTTGATATTTTTCATGCTATTTTCTTTACAAGCATTCTTTGTTGTATACTTTACCCTTTACTTTTTATACTACTTTACCTTTGATTTTGGCATTTACCATGGGATTTTTCTTTTTCCTCAGGGGAAGAATTACTCTCATAATTTAGTATATCAGTTTAACCTTATTGCTTTCTATTTATCATTTGCTTGTTTTGCTCCTTTTGAACACATGAAAAAAGGATGGCCATCAAGTGGCATTTCAGACAACTTGACTACTTTGTTGGACTCACAGCTCCTCATTCTGCTGTTTATGTGTGTTTCTTTCTCATACTAATTAATTCCTGTTAAGGCCTCTTCTACCTACATTTCATGATCAGATTTGCAGCCTCCTCCTCTAGTCGCAATTGAATTTAAAATTTGCCTGTACTTACAGCAACTTCCAAACTCTCTTTAAAACAAACTAGGGTGAACACCTTGTCAGTTGGGTCATTGTTCCTATTTGAACAGATGGATAGCTAGGAAAGTAAATCTCTCATTTCCCATTTCTATGGAATTGACTCTTTCAGCCACTAAAATTGACTAGTGCTCATACCTTGATCCTCTGATCAACATACACTGTGGAATGGACTCTTCTTTTCCTCCTTACCTCATATAACATTACTTCTATTTAATTTCTGGAAGCAGTACATACATTGTTGATACATTTTTAAGTGACCTGAATCACAGAAAACAAGGTGATAAGCACATTGTAGATTATTGCCCTATTTTTTATATTTTTTTTACTGAGTCCTAGCAGAGGCCATAGGATATTTCAGCCAAAAAACCCCCAAAAAACAACAAAACAAAACCCTCACTATCTCATTAAAAATCTGTTAATTTCCCCCCCACTCTTTAATATAAGACAACATTGGCAGAAGCTTTGTTTTTGTAACTCATGAGATTTTTACCAGCGGATATACCCAATTTTTGATTATAATGTGGTGTAACAAACATTCTGCAAATCAAAGCAAACAACCGCTGGGAGTTCTCAGGCCTGTTATTGTCTTAGCTCTAGCAGATACAAACTCCAGGCTGCACATTTGGTCAACTATAAAACAACTACAGATGTGGACCATATTTCAACAGAGCTCTGTTTATTAGGTTGTCATATTTCTACATAGTAACCCCTCGAGAGGAGGTTTCAGAATTTTTCCCTTTTAAAGTGGAGGTTTGTGGATTCTTTCACCACATGAATGCAGCACTCAGCATCTGCAGCTTGGACTCCACTCAGGACAGAACAGCTTCCTGCTGTTTGCTCTTCCCAGCTTCACCTCCACTGGCTTGTCATCCCATCACCTGCTCAGGGCATCCCAGCTGGGGGTCACCAGAGCAGACAGTCCCAACATATTTAGGGCACTCTGATACTGGTTTCAGTCACCATAACACAATTTTTTCCTGAGGCCTCCCCTCTGTCCTCATTTTAGTAATTCTGTTCCAGGAAGCTGAAGCAATTTTAAATAGACTCACTGAAACTTTTTCAATTCCCATTTATTTCTACTTTGAAATGAGAACATTCATGGCTGCTTCCTTTAAAGAGCTCAAAATTAATTTTGCTTCTTGCATCATGCTATCCAACTTAACTAATGATACCAATCCATTTCAATTCTCACTCCTTTGCTTAAATTACTTTGTATCTCTGATAATATGAATATCCATCTGTTAATCGATACACCAGAGATATCCCCATTGATTTTTTTCTGTCTTTTTCAAAGAATCTGTTCTAGTAAATTACCAACTGCCGCTAGCTAAATAGTTTCACTGGGTGCATTTATCTTCAGTAAAGCGATTTCTTACTGGTTAACAACAGGGAGAAAAAAAGCAGTTATATTTATCGGATCTGAAATATACACAGGTTTGTGACCTGTTCCTGGGGGATTTGCCCCATCCCACTGGAACTCGTGGCACAGCATACACTGTCACTGGAGGCTGCTTTGTAATGCCCTTCCAAGCAGCTTCCACTGCTGTGTGGATAATGACTTTGCTAGTTTTGCCATCATACTTGGCAGGCCATAATGGACCACATGTGAAAGACTTAAAAGACTTCAGTAGAGGGAAAATTAGCTCTTAATTGACAAAATTACTTTTGGACTGTGAAAGCAATTTGTCCAGAAGGACTAGCACCTTGCAAGGGAGGGAGATTAGACTTAAACAACTTGCTCCTGGGTCACCTCTCGACTCAGGCACTAATTCAAAAAGCCTTCATGCACTGCAGTGCTTCACAGCATATCTGACTGCAGAGCAAAGCCTGAGTGTTACTGACAGCCTGGTATCGAGGGAGTGCATCAGGAAAACAAAGAAGAGGAAAAGGAACTATTTAGGAATAACTAAAATGTTCTTGTGTCTCCCTTGTGTCCCTTCCTGTCTATTTATAAGGTAAAAACACTTGATCTAAAATCTTATGTAAAAAGTGAAAGCTCTGCAGTGTCAGATTTAGTCTGAGACTAGATTTCCTCTGTATTTTCATGGTGGCTCTGTTTCAATGGGACTTCAATTTGCCATGCCAGATTCTTGTTTCAGTTAAAATGAGAGAGAGATGAAACCTTGGCTTGCCTGCTCAGTTACTTGCCTTATACAGATGCAAGAGCAGAGAGGCATTTCCTAGTGCTGCATTGTACTCCTGCCATCCAGCATTCCAAAAAGCCAAACAAACTACTACAGTTCTCTCAGTAAGATTATTTGGGGTGGGATGGAAGTAAATTTGTTCTTATTTCCCTTCCTGTGCCTGAAATATTTTCATTCAGCTTTCGTCTATTCAAGCTCTCTTTGGCATCTGTGAGGTCTTGAAATTTCCCAGGTTTAGGGATTCATCCAGTTCATAAGACTATAAGAAAAACATGTAATAATTCAAGGGCTTGTAGAGTTTAGAATATATTCAGGTGCTTCATTCTGTTGGAAAAAAGCAAACAACTGATCTTACATGTGATCTGCTAAATAAAGCCAAAATGTACATCTGAGTTTTGGAAATTCTGTTTCATTGGTATCTATTTTGTTATTAGCTAGATTAAGCTCATAAACCATGTAGATACGTTGAAGAGCATGAAGCTTGCAAGTGATTATTTTCCTACATTTTAAAGTCATCTGTTTGTTCTCATAGACATATCTCTTTCTTGCAGCATCATTTTCTATTGTTCAGCAGTTTTACTTCCATACAGAAAAGAGATTACATGCAAAAGTAATTAAGGAATGTGATGTAACATCATTATTAAGATTTTCTTCACCACTGAAAATATTCTCCAGTCTGGTGAACCATTAGGCTTGCTTAATGCCACCATCAGGTGGCAAAACCTGTCGTTCCTGAGAAACACAAGTGGGTAAGTCTAGTGGGTCCATCTCTAATGAACCACAAGAGAACTTGGCCACTTGTACATCAGAGGATGGCAGGCCTTATGTTGGTACATTGAAGGCTTTTACTTGGCCTAGGAAAGTTGCCTGGAAAGTTGTCTGTGTGACTTTACCAGATAGGAAACTGCTCCCTCTCTAAGTTATCACGAAGTTCCAAAAAGCCTGCAGTCTTTTTAAACTTTTCAAAACTGCCTTTTCTTGAAAAATCAGAAGTCTGGGAAGTTTCATAAACCTCCAAGAACTTGCCAGCCAGAAAACTCTTGGCAGGTTTCCTACTTTTTCACTGATCCTAAAGCAAATCCTATAGTGTGTATGAGGATTCCCTACTGACTAGTGATCATTCTAATTTTGTTGATTGCCAATTAAGTACAGTAGTAAAATTATTAGGATCACAGAAGGCATAATACTATATTGATTGCAATGTGCTGATGCAAGCAAAAATGAAAGTTTCACTAGTCGTGTATCATCGTCACCTTCATAAGTGAAGGGATGCTAATGTTGGGTGTAATGGCAATAGCAGGGCATACTAACAGCTTGGTGGAGGTGAAAGCATCTTTATTTGTGTAATGAGGATAGAAAATATGGCATTTGCTCTTTATATTTCCATTAAAATTGCAGAGATGCCATTGATAGAATTTTAGAGGCTATTTTGCCCTTTAATATTCCCATAACACAAGTTAGATTTGTGCTTCTTAATGAAAGCAAGAATGGAAAGCCAAAGATGAACATTCATAGCTTTTGCAACATGTATGAAAATGAAATCAGAAGCATAGAAATTTGGTGTCTTCTGGAACACAAATATTTGCTTAATAGTGGTCTTGTCTGCATATCACAGGGAGCTGTTTATTTAGAGATAATTAATAGCAAATTTCACCTGATATTTTTCTGCCTAGCCATTGATGCTTAGGGTGTGTGCAATTACTGTGTGAGAGGACTATACAGAGAAGACAGACATTCCTAGGTATTCAAACGCATGTGTATTTTTCTAAGATCTATTGCCTAGTCAACTCTTTTGGATTGAAGATGTAGTTAACATTTAAACAATCCAAATTCAAGAAATGAAGGGTAACATCCTTATGAAACCCTTCCTGATGCACTGAAAAGTCATCTAGTTCTGGCAAAACCGTAAAGACAGCTAATGTTTCTATGTTATGGTAATTGTTATTTCATGTTCCACATCAAATATATCCAATTAAGAAGAATGGCAGAGGTTTGGTAGCAAGTACACTTAAGGGAAGTCATCATAATACTAAATAATAATAAAAATTGAAATGCTTGTCACATGTAAATGGTGATTAAAGTAAATTCATGGAACCATTCTAGCAAAAAATGTAGAGTGGATAAGGCCAAAATTAACATTAATTTTACTGAACTTCCTTCTGAGTTTTGGGGGTCATTTTGAGCAGGTGTCTCTGGATGGACACCTTTTGCCAAAGCTGAAAGTTGCTGAAAGGTTTTTCAAGTAGGAACACAAAATTGAACAGCAAGATGTTCCCATTCAAACTGAATTTTTTTTTTAAAGAAACCCAAACAAGGCAAATAAAATTTAGTTAGGTTTCAGTCAAAACTGCTTCTCTGCTTTTCCTCTCCTGACTTTACTCATAAATACCAATGAACCAAAAATACATGGCATTCAGCTGGTTCAGGGTTCTTGGATGGTAAGGAAATAACAGTTATTAAAGGCTTTTTAAAGGATCAGAGAAAAGCACAATGGGAACCTAAGCATGGAAATCAAAGACAAAATAATCAAATGGAAGTACAATACAAATGTTTAATAGTGAGGTTGATTTCTGCTGGAACCAGTTACATCAGAAAGTGGTAGATTCAAGGCTACAAACCTTCCAGGCACACACTTTAGCCAAATGTCAGCCATTGGGCTCCATACAGAAGTAGCTGGAATAAATTTTATGGACTATGATATACAATAGATCTGACTGCGTGACCTAATATTCCCCTCTGTCCTCAAGACCTGTTTAAAATGAGCTTTAGTGGCACCCACCAGAGAAAATGAACCTCAAACGTTAGGACAAACCCTCATGTATTTGGTATGATTTTTAATGGATCACTTTTGTGAAGTTTAAGAGAAAGCAGTACGCATTCAAAGTGTATAAATAACCCTCTTGCTGAGACTGAAACAATGACTCTGTGTATACTATTGGCAGTGCAAACCCAATGTGATTTTTTGAGAGAATGAACTATTCCTGCAATGTTTGCCAGCTGGAGTGTTTGCTTTGTGCTTAATTCAAAATATATCTTTGGTTCATCTTCTCTACGAAGAGCACTTCTGTTTACAGTAACTGTTAACTTACTATAATAGCTGGGACTGTAGACAATAGTACATTGTTTTACAAAGCTTGATGTTATCAGACAGAACCAGACATTACTGGCAAAGCAGTAACCACTAGCATGAAAGTTCATTCTAAAAAAAAAAAATGAAAAAAGAAAGAAAGAGAAAGGAGGGATATAAGTTTGTGGTTAAGAAACACAAGAAAAATTGCTATTTTTTGCTGAAACAAAAGTATCTGCTTTGTCCTTTGTTCACTGGACTGATTTTATACCCAGGATTTTATCTATCATTCCCATTACACGAAGGACTCAGTTCCTCACGTGACCTGGGGTCTTGTTTTAGTTAACACCAGACAAACAGAGGATCTGTGTGGTATCAAAGAAAGGGGAGGGGAAAGGAAGTGCAGATTTTTTTACCAGTTGTGGTGGGATCACACCACACACTAAAGGGTAGGTCCCCTCTTTCATGATCCTGCACTCAGTCTCACAAGCATTGCCTTCTTCATAGAGCAGTCTGGGGCACGCTATTTTGACTTTTTTACCATCATCATGAGTCCCATGGGGTAGAATCACAGCAGCAGGGTTGGCAGATTGGGCAGCTGTTGCTTCTGCAAAAGTACAACAAAAGCCTCAGTCAGGGATGAAGCACATTTACTTCCTCCATGGATCATGCATAACAGAGGCATATAGGGTATGAAGTCAGCTTCATCCCAGCTCACAAAAATTGCTGAACTAGGATGCAACATGTTTTTGTGTATTTTTTTCTACCTTCCCCCTTTGTACAAACTTTATTCCACAAGATTTGCTAAGGTTTGCAGTTTTCAGTCAACCAATCTCCAGGCCAAAATTGTTTTCTGACGAGGGAACTCTTTTTCTATTTCTATAAAATGTTCCTACTGAAGCATGGTCTGGATTTCCCATGAATTCAGTTTTGCCAAGACGGACAACTTCATGTCAGTTGCAAAATGGAGCCAAGCAAGTGCTTTTACACAGTTCTGCTTTCTGTGGAATCTTTTGCTGAATCTATCTCTGTCTCTTTGTTTTGATTTTTGCTTTTGTGGCAGCTTAATTTCCAGGTGTGTTTGTGCTGGAAGACAGTGAAAAAAAATCTTATATTTTTGTGGGTATGTGATTTTCTACTGGGAGGATAAGACCAAGAGGTAAATGCAATGGGGAAAACCAAGTTATTTCAATTATCACAAGAAGAGGACAACCATTTAATCCATAGCCAAAATAATTTCTAAAATACTGCAAATGACTCCTATGTAATGGTAGGAATCTGGTAAACAACAAAAGATAGTGTCTTTTTATTGGGCAAACCCTTCTACCAGTAGCCTAAGTTCTTATCAATTTCTTCACAGTCAAATGGCTTTAAAACAAGCCTCAATAATTTGCCTATTCTCCTGATTACTGGTGTTTCACAGAGAAGGAGGTCAAACAATGTAATGGGTGTACATATAAACTGTGATATCTCAGTCCATGGAAATGCTCAAAACAAGACTGGACACAACCCTAAGGAACTTTTCTATTTTCAGTGTTGGCCCTGCTTTGATGGAGGGGCAGAATGACCATCAGAGGTCCCTTCCAGCCTCAGGTTAACATCAGACTCCAAGAAAGAGAGTTAATTCCTCTGTGCCTTGGCTTGAACTTATTGCATTGCCTGTTAAGATGATTGTTAGACATCTTTTGTTAAGGTTGTTGGTCATATTTTTCTGAAATGGATGACCTCTCCTAAGGCCATGTCAAATATTGCTTATTAATATTAGATATACTGTATCAGCTCTTTAACAACTTCTTTATTGCTATTAACCACAGTGAGCTTGGCACATAGTCCAGTGACTATTTGCTAGAACTCAGAGCAATGTGAAATGCTTGTCCTTTAATGACGCTGCTTTATACCACGATGACACAAGACTCAGAGATCAGAAAGCTGACAATGACTCCTTTATTTAGGGATGCATCTCTCTTATATACTATTTTACACAGACCAATTTGATTGGTGAAACAAAGGAAAACCTCTTCAATCATATTGGTCAAACCAGAGGGACATCAAGAAGTCCCTCCTGTGAGAAGGAATGAATAACATAGGTAGCATTACAAAAAATTCCCTCTGTATACAGAACTTGCCTGGGAAAAGAATTTCAGAAAACCAAAACACTTCAGGCATGAAACAAGGGCTACACTCTAACACCACTATTTTTGTCCTTTATGAATATCAAAAACATTTGCCAAAACTTGCTATTTGTTTCCCTGTCTTCTCTTGATCTGCAGTATATCAATAATCTTGTCCTTCTACTAAAGCACAGCTTTAACTGCTGTGCTCAATCTACTGTGTGATGCAATTGTAAAAGTCCTTTTAAACATTTCATTTCATAGTCCTACAAGTCCTGATCCGGCTCTTGCAAATGTTTCTGTTCTTCTAATACTTCATAAATAAACATAAATAAATAAATTATCCCCTTCATCCCTCTGTACTGTCATGATTTGTGTTGCTCATTATCTGTTCTCCATTACTCCTTTAATTTCCCCTCCCCTCCCAATCTTTCCCCATTGGGAAAGAGACTATTTCTATGACAGGACAAGGGGGAAAGGATTCAAATGGAAAGAAAGTACCTTTAGCTTAGATATTAGGAAGCAATTCTTTACTGCAGTGGAAGTGGTAAGGCAGTGGAATAGGTTGGCTAACGATGCTACGGAAGCCCTATCCCTGGAAGTGTTCCATGCCAGGCTGGATGGGGCTTTGAGCAGCCTAGACCAGTGGAAGATGTCCCTGCCCATGACAGGGTGGTTGGAAGCAGATGATCTTGAAGGTCCCTTCCAACCCAAGTGTTTCCATGATTCCATGATTTAAACATGGCCTTTTAAATTCTTGATGCACACCAGGAGTTGACTAACTGTAGTAAATAATCACTGCCATTCCAACACAGTTTGCTAATACACATCCAGTTTTTATTTCCTCCCATGGAAACAGAGAGAGTGGAGATGGATGCCACACCCCAAAGCCTCCTAGAAGTTGGGATTGTCAGCCTGGAAAACAGTTCTCCATTTTATTTGCTAACGGGAAAGAACGTTAGTGGTGGAAGAAGCTGAAATGGAAAATCAGCAGCACTATGTCCTGTTCCACACATCCAGCCAAGCTGGTGGGTTTTATGGCTGGTAAATGGACTAATAGACCTTTTGTAGACTGAGGAGGTGATGGCTGTCTGTCTCCATGTCTTCCCATAGCCTTTTGATTGAAACCAAATAAAAGTCCTTCCACACGCTGGTAAAACAATCTTGCAGTTTTTCAAAAGCATAGAAGTAATTTGCTGAATTCCATGGAATGACCTTTTGCACGGGGTCTGCACAATTCTTGCAAATTAAACATCTTTAGCAAGTTACTCAGCTTTATTCTTTGGCCATAAGATGAGTGAACGAACAATAATTTGTGATAGTTAACCAAGATTATTTGGCTGAACTACTCAATCCTTTTATATATCGCTTAATGGCAACGAGGGTGCAATATTTTAGATACAGTATCAAATTAATGTCTACAAGTTCTCACCTTGAACACCATTCATTTCTCAGTGCACACAGCATGATGATTTACAATCAGTTCTAGACAGTAAAAAATGCATATACCACTATCAAATTATTCCATATCTTAGGTAGCTTTTCAGTTTGGGGGTTTATGAGGCGAGATTATTTCTCTAGATGCAGGCATAGCCATCTATTACAACCACCTGAAACACATGTTTCTGATGGATGGCAGATGCACAGTTTTCCATTTGGCCCCTTTCCCTGTCCTCCATAATGTTACAGAGACCTTCTTCATATAAAGATCTCTCAGGTGTTCCTTATGCTCTTTAGATGGTACAAAGGTGAAAAATAAGTTTTTGGACAGAAATTATCACAGCTTTTCACTCAACAGTTTTGCTGGTTGCTATATTCAATTTGGTGGTTTTTGTTTTTTTTTGCTCAGCCAAGCAAATGCATTAGAGAATATAAAAAAAATGAAGTAGAGAAAAGAAAACGTGAAGAGAACTGCTATTAAAGTAGTCATATTATTTTAATAATGTGGGAAGCATAATATAGAAAAGTTTCTCCTTGCTGTCCTTAGATTAATTTTTAAATATGTGTTCTGAAATTCTGCTCCTAAAATAATGAGCTTTTGCTCAAGTTCTGCTACAAAGTAAGCATGAAAGCATAAAATCATAAAAGGCTTTGGTAGGAAGAGACCTAAAAGATCACCTCATTCCAACTCATTGCCATAGGCAGGGACATCTTTCCCATGTACCATGTTGCTTTTGTTTCTTTGGTAATTCAGTAGTATGTTTCATGCTTTCGTGTATCAGAACATTTTATCTCAGTCCAGCTACCACAGTATACAACCCCGATAAAACAGTGTCTTGATTCATTCTATACAACAGTGTCTTGATTCATTCTTGCAGCTCAGATCACCTAATTTCTGGGTGGTAAGGATAGTGTGAGAGTATAAGGACTCAATAAAAAAGTTCAAGGACACTCCATGAAGTGATCTTCTTTGGGTTGGAAAAAGAGAAGCACTGTGTCATAAAATCTAAATGATGGGGAAAATTTCTGCAACTTGGGATAGCAAAATGCTGAAAGACAAGTCTATCAATTTCTATTAAAGACAATATTGATGTAGAATAGGAAATCACTAAATAGCTGAAAGTCATCTGGATGCCTCTTTCATTTTTACTCCTTTTTAACAGATACTCCAAATTTCATGCTTATACTTAGTCCTGTAATATTGATATGCAACCTTAAACTGAGCAGCTGTTGCCCTGATTTAGGGTTTCTTACACAGGATTTGCTGTGCTGTACTGCTGATAACAATCTTGGAAATGAAGGAACTTTGTAGATATTTCCAGTGGTGTCATAAAAACTCTCATCTTAAACTTACATTGACTTTAGTTAACAGAACAATGTCTCATGTTATTCTGTCCTATTTTATAATATGTTTTATATATATATATGTACATATATATATATGTATATAGGTAGTGCCCTTTTAGGGGCTGGGTGAAAGGCATCTGCTGCCTTGGGAAACAATTTTTATAGTCTTTATGCATCAGAATTTGATCCTATTTATCCCGAAGGCTAATTTTCCTAGAGAAGGCACAGAGAGAAGCGACGGCAACTCTAAATGTTCCCCTTTGCACTCATTTATATAGGATTGATTGTGCTTCCCTTTGCTCCACATAATTTCCTTTATAAAAAACTTGTCTAAAAAGAAATTACTTATTCACCTGAGAAATGGAGGCCTGTGCTATTTGAATAAACAGAGATTTAAGTGGTACACACAGGGGAGGAAGAACTCCAGCATTACTCACCCAGCAGAAGAGTCTGATCTGACAGTTTTAATACATAAACAAGATTTGGGGTTATAAATAGATAAATCTGATAAAAACACTAGCAACTCAAAGCAAAACAAACAAAAAAGAATGGTGGGAAAGAGAGGAATAGGTTGCAATTAGAAAACAACTGTATGTTCCTGTATAACTGCATGGTACACTCAAGTTTTGGACTCAAGTTTTTGTGTGGTCCTCTCTGCTCATTCAGTCTTTCAGGAAGGAAAATAGCAAGATTAGAGGAGAAGCATTAGAGGTGGAAAAAATTGTCAAAATTGTCAGGATATGGTGTGATCCTTCTCTTCATCCTGGGGAAAGGATGACTAAAACCTATGAAAATTCCTGGAAAAGCTGATAATAATGACTCAGTCTCTTTCTGTGTTTGAACTGGTGGTTGTCTTACAAAGCTGGTAGGAGCCAGGCTCAAGGAGTCAAGACAAATATTTTTCATGAAATGAGCAGCTGAATTATGAAACTCCTTCCTGTGGTGTGGACTGTAAAAGCCCACATTAGTTCAAAAAAGGATTAGGGACATGCATGTAAGAAAGGCTTCTGGGGACAACTAAATACAAAGATCCCCATCTCCAGGACCACCTGAACTATACACCACCAGATGCTGAGGGAGCTTTTCTGGGCATGTAGCACTACATGAGCTTTTTGCACTTACACAGCTTCCTGTGTGTCTGGTTTGCTCTCATTGAGAACAAGCATTTCCATGTGTGGAAAATTCCCCTGAAAAGGGTATCAGATTCTTTACAGAAAGCCAAATGGCCCAACCACTGCCAAACATCTTGTAACAGCAGCTAAAACTCAAAGATTTAGCAGAAGATAAAGAGTGCTATGATGAACGTCATCTGTCTGTGGATGAGGAAAAGTCTCCTCTTTCACAGCAAAGTGTCCATGATGTTTGATAAACCCACAGAAAAGCAACATTTGTTCACTGTTATCCTTGCACACACAAGGGCTATTTGCAGATTGAGATTCAGCTGCATTCTGCAGTTCAAATGTCTCTGAAGCAGACCATGCCAACAGATATGAGAGGATATTAGTACTGCTATTGCATGTGCTTCCCCTCTTTTGACTCTCTTTCTCTCATAATTTGTTCCTGGCTGCCGCTGAGCCCCATCAGTTAGTTCTGTCAGGCTTTTGCCCTGTTTGTGCAGTGCTACCACGAGGGAAATTAATCCCAAAAGCACAGTCATTTTATTGAGAGGATGAGTATTATATCTGATGTCACAGGATGACTGAAACAGTAGTTGGACTTCAACACATGGTGTGCACTTTCTGCTGGCCATGAAGCATCTCAGATCTCATGCCAATTCTCCTTGCCACCTGTTTTGCTGGATGTGAAGGGGCACAAGCCTTCAAGGCAGGAGACTCCAAGCTGCAGAGTACTGATCACCCTCTTGCCTTCTACTACACAAGCCTTGAGGATAAATGTACTCAATCAAGCTATTATGATAAAATAAGACATCTCATTCATGTATCAAATGAAACATAAATAGCTCACAATAGAACATATGTAAAATCTCCCACCAAGACTATTTATATTCTCCCATTCATGCCTGAGTCACAGTGATTTCTATCTTCTTTAAATTTAAGTCTAAACTAGTCAGATTTTTGAGAATTTCTGTTTAAGGATTTTCACCTTTTTGGTTGTATTTGTTCCTTAAAGATTTGTTCTTTTTTATTGTACCATCTTTTATAATTACCTTCTAGGCATATTTCAAGCCAGCTGGTTTCTGACTGGTGAAACAAGTCAGAAGCTCCCGGGAGAGCTGAAAATTTTCAACTGTGGGAACAAGTCCTCACCAAAAAATTTCATCTGTCTTTTGTCTTTCCTCTCTCTCCATTCAGTTTGCTCACCTTTTCTCCCCTCCTCCAATGCAGCAGTTCCCTCCTACCTGGGAGCCTTATATATAATATTTATTCTAGCAGACACAGTGGTGGTGGGAATGGAAGACAGTTGAAGGCAGTGCCTTGGGCTGGACCGTGCTGGACATGTGAGGCAGTGGCTGACTGCCTGCAAGTTCAAACTTTTCTCATTCCCAGTAAAATGGTAAACACTGAGCTTGGGCAGGAGGAAAATATTACTGCATTTTCCTTCCAGTAAAAGCCAAAGCAAGCCAGGAACCAAGCTATGAGGAGCTGGGGTTGGGTGAAGGATAAAGAAATTTTTCTCTTTTGTATTTTGAGCAAAGCTGATGATGTTGCAGAAGGAGTTCAAGGCTAATGTCAAGGCAGTCAACAAAGGATAAACTGGAATGTAGGAACTGATAAAGTTAGGCTGGATGGGCTTACAGTTGGTTTTTCTGGAGCTTGAGTTGCAAAAGCCGTCTTCAAGGGGCTGGAACTGGAAGGATCTGGAGCAGAAAAGGCCATGGGGTATATGCATATCTGATGAGAGGGAAGGGCCAAGCACATCACACTCTCTAGAAAGAAGGGAGGTCAGAAGATACAGCTTTGAGAATTGCTGGGTTTAGTGTATTTTGCTGGTTTATCCTCTACCAAAAAGATAGAAAAAGCTAATCCCTTAATTTCACTGCAATTTTTGGATTAATGTGTAATTACAAATTACACATTACTGTTGTATGTATGTTAAAAGTCAAAACAAAGGAAAAACAGATGGAAAGGCAAGGCAGCTTTTGTTGGTCCTTCAGTCCTCAGGAGAATTTATTTGTCTGGTTTGAGACATGGACCTAGAAAACTTGGTATTTATATTGAAGGAAGAAAAGACTGAGATTTGTGGGCCTGACCATTATGCAGAAGTGCGCATAAATTAATTAAAAAGGACTGACCCCAGATTTGGGGCACTTTATTTCCAGTGTATATTTCATGTTCTTTCACTGTTTGAGTGACTAGGAACAATTTGGGGGCCTTTATTTTTGGATGCCAGCTTGACAATTTTTAGGTGAGCCTTGTGTTTGTTTTTCTCAGCAGAGAAGTGTGTCACTCTGAAATAAAACCTTATTTTCTCATTCCTGATAGAGTGTAAGACAGAGACACAATCTTCAGCAGGTTCAACAAGGGATAGCAGAAAGCGACAGTGAGGGGCCAGACAAATGTGAATCCTTTAACATCCATAAAGTCATGGCTATGAGTGCTGGGTGAGCACTAGAGGAATGAACCAGGGAAAGCAGCCAGGCTTGGTGCCCTTTCTGAATTCCCTTTAAGTGCTGCTGGCAGAGATAAGCTATAGCAAACACAGCCTGAACCTATAGAGATTTCTGGGCTGATGTTACAGAGATTTCAAACTTTTAAGCTGTACTTGGTCAAAGACTCAAAACCCAAGAGCAGTGATTTATCTTGAAAACCATGATCAATGCAAAGCTGAGGTTGAATACTCAGGATCTGAAGCTGAGTTGTCCATCCACATCTATGAACTACTAGAAGAAAGCTAACATGTGTCCTCCTTTGCCCCCTTGCCTCCCCTCCTTGTGGTGAGAAGGAGGGAGGAGAGTGTGGTCTCTGGAATCAGAGGCTGCAGTTGTGGGTGGTAAATATGCCTTTGAGTTTTGTTTTTCGTTTCTGATAATGCTTTTTGAGAGTAGAACAACATCTGAATCCAACTTCTCTTTGTTATCTCCTAAACATTATTAGATAATTCTGTGGAATATCTTTAAATTGAGACAAGCCTGTTTCTCTAGTAAAAATAGAGAGTACAGAAGAAATAACATTTTCATTCCTGTTAGGTTTTTGTTGTTGTTTGATTTGGGGTTTGGGGGGATTTTTTTTTTTTTGTTATTTACAAAACTTCATAAAGAAGCACACACAGAGGAAAAGGTTAAGACCAACATGCAGATAAAAAACTTGGCAAGTAACATGTTTGCTTTTCAATGGGGAAAAAAAGCAGATGATTCCGGCGTCTTACATTTTACACATCCTTTTATAAATAAATTAATTTCTCCCTCCTACAGATACAAGCCTTTGCAGAGTTCCTCCACTGGGATATTTACATCCTTTGCTTCTAATTCAGCTAGATGAAGTATTTTCTGTTGTTTTTGTCACTTTGCTTATTTTGTTTCCCCTTTGTTTATGTTCTCCTCTTCTTGGTTACTTTTCATAAACACCCATTAACAACGTGCAATTATAGCAAACGACCAATGCTTGTCACTGTTTAGACATGTAAGTGTCAAGGAGGGGAAATGATATATGGTCCTAATCCAGGCAGCCAGAAACACATTCCTAATACTCTGATATTTTGTAATGATGGAAGATTGCACATGAAGTTGTAAGTGGAATAAAAAGGGGCTTTGTGGTAAGATCAGAGGGTGGAAGAGGATTATGCCAGTGCTTCCTGCAATAAATGTTTTTGGAAACATTCTTACATACATCTCTTTCTTTTGATACCATAGCTCACCAGTATTATGTATCTCTTCTTCTAATTCAAGATTAGGAAACCACATCTTGGCTGAAAGTCACCCACTAATTACTTTTGTCAAACCTATATCAATACTTACATTCCTACAATTATTAGACCCTGAATGGTTCATTTTGGTGAGCCAGTACTGACAAATGCCCTTCTTAAATTGATAAAAATACTGATTCAGTCAACAGGTCTTGATTTTTGTTATAGTCTTTAGAATATCCTGAGTTACAGTAATGTCAAGGATGTGAAACCAGTTATGACAGGAGGTAATTAATGTTTGTAAGCTGGAAGGAGGTTGCAATGTCATAAAACTGTATAGGGATATCCAGTTGAACTGGTCTTGAACAATAATTTCAGTCAAAAATTCAGAGCTTGCAAACCCTATCAGAGCATGACTCTACTGTAAGTGCATATATTTTAGGATCATCTGACTTTACTGAGCCACTTGAACATGGAAAGATACCTCATAGTTCTCCCAGGTAAGGAGAACATGCTATGAAGCCATTGCCACAGAGATTAAAACAATACCCTGCAAAAACCTATCATCTTTATTTTGCTGCTAGAAAACTCTACTGATGCTTTTTTATTACATGAAAAGTGAAGAGCAAAACAAAGCAAATCAGATCTTAACATTATGCAAGAAAAAAGTGAGAACATATCAGCAATAACACTGCATTTTAAAAGAAAGGAGCATTTTAACCAGATGTTGCTACTGTAGATATGGAAACACCAAGTAAAATTTAAATAAATTCTAATGATATGAAGGATCTTAAGACAGACAAGCAGAGCACAGGCTTTTCATTGAAGTGAGAGCATCTATGATATGAACATGGAGGTACTAAATATCTTAAGAGATACAGACTTTATGTAACTCAGGCATATTATTCCAAATAGGATTTTATTCCAGTTGAATATATGCTCAAGAGATGGCTTCTCTGTGACTGCTGTATTTCTAGATTCCCGTAGACAATTGTTATACACAAGTAATATTTCAGTTTTCTATTTGTGCTGGATAATTTCATTGGGTTTCACCAGTCTCACTCTTACCAACCTTTGCTATTTCTTAGTTTGTCAGTCAGTCTGTTTATAAAAGATGGACTTGATTAAGCTCCATCTGGGAGCTATACTGGAGCAAATTCTTCCAGATATGGTTGTGCTGAAACCAGATATTTGGAGCTGATCTGCTAATGTTGAGATCTTTCCTTTCCTTTCCTTTCCTTTCCTTTCCTTTCCTTTCCTTTCCTTTCCTTTCCTTTCCTTTCCTTTCCTTTCCTTTCCTTTCCTTTCCTTTCCTTTCCTTTCCTTTCCTTTCCTTTCCTTTCCTTTCCTTTCCTTTCCTTTCCTTTCCTTTCCTTTCCTTTCCTTTCCTTTCCTTTCCTTTCCTTTCCTTTCCTTTCCTTTCCTTTCCTTTCCTTTCCTTTCCTTTCCTTTCCTTTCCTTTCCTTTCCTTTCCTTTCCTTTCCTTTCCTTTCCTTTCCTTTCCTTTCCTTTCCTTTCCTTTCCTTTCCTTTCCTTTCCTTTCCTTTCCTTTCCTTTCCTTTCCTTTCCTTTCCTTTCCTTTCCTTTCCTTTCCTTTCCTTTCCTTTCCTTTCCTTTCCTTTCCTTTCCTTTCCTTTCCTTTCCTTTCCTTTCCTTTCCTTTCNCTTGGGTGCAGAATTGGCAGATGTCATAGAGAAGGGAAATAAGTATTTTCTCTTTAACTTGAGAAACTTTTTTCTAAAGGTAAGTGTGTCAAACACAAAGAGGCGTCACGGGTCTGGATTTTAACAGGAAAATCCCACAACATTCAAGACACAAGGGGGAAAAGGGAAAAACCCACCCTGTAACACCATTGCTCTTCATTTGTTGTCATGAACTGTTGTCACCAGGTGTTCATAGAAAGTCATGAGACTGCCTGCCAAGCTGCAAATAGCAGTGTATTAAACTCAGCTGTGTGCAGTTTCAATGCCCTACATTTTTTTTTTTTAATATTACCAGAGGCAATTTTTGTTTCCAGTTTTGGGTTAGCACACAACTGAAACTCAGTGATGCTTAGCCAAAACCCACAAGTCTTGCCTGGTTTTGAATCAAAATTCTACAAAACCACAGTGTTTATCATGGTTTCTACATGAAGTCATAATTAACCCCAGGTTTGCTCAAAACTTTATCCAAGTTAACTGAAAATTTTGTAAACTGTGGGGAACCTTGCTGAAGTATTGGGTAAGTATGAAAACATGAGCGGATACATGAGTTCAATCTGATCCTATGTTTTGCTGAAAAGGTTTCAGATGACTGTAACTTCAATCTGATTCTATTTTTCCCAGGAGGTAGATGTTAATAGAGATTCATTTAACTTCTGAACTCCAGAAATCTGTAAGGATTCAGTATTATCCAGGACTCCAGATTTACAACAAATGCACTTCAATACAATTTCTCCAAATTATTTCTATTTAGAAAATACTCTTTTTACTCAACCTGCTGATTTTCCTTACATGAAAATCAAACGTTTGGGGGATGTGGAGGAGGTGTTGGCTTTTTGGTGGTTGGGGTGGGGTTGGTATTGCAAGAGGTACATGTTCTTAGCTAGCTTAATGTAAATACAGTTCTTTCTGTTCTCTGATTTGCTATCCAAAGCATTCTTCTGGGGCATCAGCAGGAAATGTTCACCCATGTATATTCGGAGCCATTCAAAAAGAAAAAAGAGAGATGGAGAGACAGTGAAAAAGAAAGACAGAGCACATATCAGAGAGAGAAAAAAAAAGCCTGTTAGGCCCTTTGTTTGAAAATATGAATAAATTGCTATGGCTGAAGATATTACTGAAAAATGTGTTGCTTTGGCAAAGGATCATTCTAGGGTGAAATCTTGACCTCAGGGTGATCTCTGTTTAGTTTATCTATACAATACATAAGCTTCACTGGAAGCAGGGTTTCATCAAGGGTCTCAATGCAGGGAATGTTTATTTTCAGATTATTTTTATTTTCTACAACAGATTTGGATCTAATTATAGTTCCTGGACTTTGTTTGGATGTCCCACATTGGTAAATGCTTAGCAACGAAGATTATGTGAAAGGCCATATCCTTAACTCCCACATGTGAATGACTAGCTTAATAAATTTAGAGACCAGTAATTTCAAGTAATTAAATGCAATTTTTCCCGGAAATTCTGCTTGGGGAAAAGGTTATAAACCTCAACATTTATGCACTTTTCATGAGTTTTTTCTGTTACAAAAATTTATGAAAATGATTCAAGGGCTATGAACAGCATCAAGCCTAAATTAACACTATTTTTTAGCATTGTATTGTTCTAGAAATTTATTGTTCTAGAAATTTATTAAAGTATAAGAAATACTAGAACTGAAATACCTTATTTCAGTTTGAATTTGAAACTGACAATTTTAGCAGCAAGTGTGCCGTATAGTCACAACCTATCACTTTAAAACAATTTTAGTATTAAGAACAGACGGAGCATATATATACATGACTATATTAATAACCATAAAAACCTATGCCTTAATTACTTAAAAGTCAGCAGCTATGTAAGATTTTGCAGTAGCTTAACTCTGGTTTGGTAAAGCAAATTCTCTAAATAGGAACTAAACGCCTGCCAGGAGTTCCGCTATTCGCATCATTAATTCTGACCCTTTACTTGCAAGGCTCTCTCTCCCAAAAGTAATTCATCTCAGTTATCACATGACAACAGAGCTTCACACCCAGTGCCAGGCTTCCAATGATTTCTCCCCATATGGCAGCTTCCTCAGCTCCATTATGCAGAGTTACTGTGCGTCAGTCTCAGGCATGCACATCTTTTGCATAACCAGCTTCACTAATAAGCTGATCGCTATTTCTGGAAGCAAAACTGCGATTCTTTGTTAGTGATGGGAATATATTTAAGTTTAAAATAGAAAAACTGCTTTACCTTTAGGAATTCCTGGTTTGATTCTAACAGCTAGCTCTTCTCATGTTCCCATTTCACTTAGTGGAGAGAAGGGAACTGCATGCATAAAGTTCAAAGACTTACAACAATTTGTACATTCAAAGATTTCTTTCTGCAGATACTCATTTCTCCATATGTTCCCATTCTTTCTAGTGTATGTTAGATGTTGAACTCTAGATCCATATATAGTTCTGCAACTCCTATCCTTATTTGTTTGCAGAACTGGGGGGTTGGTAGTTTAAAACAGGAGGAATATTGAGAAAACTTTCCTTTTTCATCCTAACAGTCTATCTGTGCTCACAGACTATGGACTGGAAAGCTCCACTTTAAGTATTAAACAGAACACGTTTGGCACTGCTCAGCAGAGGTGTCCCTGAGGGAGTGTCTGAAAAAACTGATCTAGGGAAGCTAAATTCTTTTCTCTGTGACTACAGAAGATGGTATATATAAGTTATGCTTCAGGTGATGGATTTACACCAAAGGAACAGGAAAGCAATAATCCTTTGCACTGAGGCAAGTGGAAAATCCTTTGCAAGAGGAATTAACCTAAAGCACTCATGTAAAATACTTTCACAGGTCACAAGATCAGAGAGACAGAAGATGACCAGATTGCACAAGAGGTAATATCCACTGCAGCCAAAAACGCTTTAGTCCATAGGATTGTTTCACCAAGGAAACCAGCTCTTAATCATTTGTGTTACTGGATATTCAAAATATATAGATGGGTACATTATAGAAGTCTCACATCTCCTCATTGTCATAAAGCTTGTGGACATACAAACATCCCTATCTTAAAGCACATTCATAGAATCACAGAATGTTTTGAGTTGGAAGGGACCATCAAGAACATCTCATAGGCAGCGACAACTTATGCTAGACCAGGTTTCTCAAAACCGCATCGAACCTGGCCTTGAAAATTTCAAGGCTGTGGCATCCACATCTTCTTTGGCCAACCTATCCCAGTGCCTGGCCAAACTCTCAGTAAAGAATCTCTTATATATAAGTTAAACCTACCCTCTTTGAGTTTAAAGTCATTACCCCTTATCCTGTCTCTACACAACCTTGTAAAATGTCACTCTTGTGTTAAATAATGCTGGTCCTATTATGAATCTCTGAGGAACATATTTGCTGCTGGTTGCTCCCTGGTCATCAAGCTGTGGACCACAACTCTTTGAGCATGACTATTCAGCCAATTCCTTATCAACTGAGCAGTCCAAAACCTAGGATACCCCAATCTCTCACCTGCTGGGTGACTGCTCTACCATCCCTCTACTTCCAGTGGATGGAGTTACACAGGCTGTAGGGCAATGTCTTTTGAAAACAAGTAAGTCAAGGATGAGACAAGTGGTAATAATAATAAAAATTTTAATAAAAATTCAAATGGAGATATACACAAGAAAGGAAAAAAAAATTATAAACTGAACAGGTAAATAAATGGCTGCTCCTTGATTAATGTCCTGTCTGGGAATGGACCTTATCTTTGGACATCTTAAAGCACAGATACAGGCCCTGGAGAAATGAGTTGGAAATCCAAACAAGAGATTCTACTCCATCAGATGACTGAAGCTGAAGCTAAGATTCATGGACATAATTTTGCATATAACAATAAAATCTGGCATCAAACTTTCAATTGTGTTCACCCTCCTTCCATAGATCATAGCTGTTGTAAATCATTACTACAATACTCTATGAAATAACAATAGAAGAATGATGGGGTTTTTAATATTTTTTTTCCTTTCTTAGATACTTTCGCTTTGTTTGAACACTGATACAAAGAGAAAGTACATATTTATTTTTAAATTAATGGTTGTTGACCTTCTCCACCTTGTCTAAAGGAAAATGCCCTTTGTAATTCAAATGGTAAGCAGGAGTAACCATGAACAGGAAGAAGAAGGGAAAAGAGGTGCCTGCCTCACACACAGAGTTTTCTCACCTCTAACTACTCCTTGGTTCCAATTAACTGCTTTTTGGTGGTGCTTTTCCTCCAAGTCCTTCCAGTTACCTTATGTAAAACCTTCTAAGGGATTTGCTTCTAAAATACTACCTCAAAGAAGCAATTCAGACTCAAAGAGTCCCATGGTGACTCAGGTTGGGAGACACTCAGAGAATTTCTAGTCTATCCTTCTTTTCAATGTAAGGCCATCTGTGAGGGCAGGCCCAGTATCTCAGGATTTGCAGCTGGGCCTCCAGCGATGGGGATGAAACTACCTTGCTGGCAGTGTGTTCCAACGCAGATTTCTCCTCACGGTGATTCTCCTCACAGATTTCTCCTCACATCCATTGCAAACTGCTCCTGTTCCAATNCACAACCTTGCTGGCAGTGTGTTCCAATGCAGATTGCAAACTGCTCCTGTTCCAATACATGCTCACCAAACTCTGCAAAAACACTTAACAACATAAAACTGGAAGATTTGAGATCTTCAACTTTGGCAACCTTGTTATAGGCATTTAAATCCAAAGGATGCTTTTCTGCATGTACCAAAAGTCCTCTTCCATGTTCCTTGAAGTATTTCCTGAGGCTGTCCACCAAACTGCAGTGAAAGATGAAAAGTCATGGAAATACCCTATATCACATGATCCAGAAATATAAATTACATCATGGCTTGGTTCCATAATAATGCAAGGTTTTAAAATGTACTTAGCAGCTCACGTGTTTTTTCAGTTGCAGTGTCATACTTTTTAGGAAAATTGAGTTCTTCCTCACAATAGTGTTATCCCCCCAAATCTCTTATAAGTCCGTACATTTGTGTGGGTGCCTTTTTCCTTTTGATCTGCCTGTTGGCTAGATCAAAACTAACAAGCAAATTTGCCAAGAATCCAACGTTGGATAACATTGCCTCAGAATGACCTGACCAGCTAACATGGGCTCCCTGTAAGCAGCTAAAACAATGTTTCAAGTTAGATGTGCTTTAATGTATTTATCTGGTTCAAAACATAAGAGCCCAAGTAAGTGTAAGCAGCCACAGGCACTACACGGTCACATATATGAGGGACAAAAGGAGAAGTGACAGTAAGAGAGTTTTGACATTCACTGCAGACAGATCACCTGGCACTTGGAAGCAGTAACCTAGATTCCTAACAAACCCACCAAAGCAGTAGCAACCAAAGTGAAGAATGAGGATTGCAGACTGCTGGAGCTATACTGCCAAAGCCATACAAATAAAAGCAGTCATGTGCAGCTGGAATGCTCCCCGAGTATCACATCCTGGCTCTCAAATGGAAATGGATGCCAAATGCTTGCTGTAGCACTGCTTACAGCCTCCATTTATTTTGTGCTCCTAAGGCTGAGGATTGTTGATCCCCAGCTGTAAAATTTAATGTTTTGTGCCCACACACTTTATTTTATATTAAGATGATCCCAAGTACCTAGTTTCCAGGTTTTCAGCTACTTTTAACTAGTATTTTCCCTCTCTATTCCAGTCACTAGGTGGTCTTAAAGTTGCTGTGCCTGGCCTAAGGGAAATCCTCAGGGTAATTCATGGAAAAAGAGAGATGAACTAATAACACCTGTACCACTTCCCTCCCTCTTTATGTTTGGTTCCCCCTTCATGATAAGTACAGTTTATGAGAAGTCAGAATATTCCCCTCCATACAGAAATTTAACAGTATCCCCTCATTAGAGATAGAGATGATTTGAAGCTAATTTAAGGCTCAGTTAAGCCTTCAGAAGGAGATATATAACTCATCAGAAGGAGATGTATAACACATCAGGGAGTGGTAATAAAAATAATGGTGTAGAGTAAAGGAAAAGAGAACTCTTTTCCTGACCTGTGAGGTTCATTTCATACCAAGAATTACTGAAATTCTGCAGAATATTTCACACATAGCTTAGTTTTTCCAAGTTTCAGTTCCGCTTCCAAATGGAAGTGGGAGCAAACTTTGGGCAAAATTGTGCAAAACTGCTACAAAAGTACATCTGACCATGTGAAGTTGGGCAGAAACATTTAAGGTGCAATTTACAAGGGGGATGACTAAGGTCTACCTATTTCATGTATTTTTACACTTTCAAAATGCATATTTGAATACATGGTGGAAAATGTGAATTGGTTTCAGTTATCTGAAGTGTTTACTGCCAGCTGATATGTTTTAAGGTGTGCAGTCTCATCTCTAGCTGCCACTTCAGAAAGACACATTTTCCTTATGGTATCCTGATTCATACCTGTCACTCCTGCATGGATGTCTGGTTATTTCCAGAAGCTAAAATCCCATACTGGCCACAAAAAATGTCACATGTCTAATGAAAGATCATGTAGGTATTGCATTCAGAGGCATGATCTAGTGCTTTAAATTTCACTTCAGGAAAACTTCAGGAAAATTAATGGGCATTTTGTCTGAGGACATACTCAGAACTTCAGGATATGTAAAGCATGCATTCAGTTCTGCCACACCAACATTCAGCATCTGAACATTGCTTAGAAATAGCTTATGTGAACTCTGGTATGTGTGCAAATCCCAGGTTTCTAAAGAAAGATCAGAGAATCAAAGAACATTTTGGGTTGGAAGTCACCTTCAAGATCATCTAGATCAAACCCCACTAGAGGGAATGTCAACTTCCACAGACAAGGTTGCTCAAAGTTCCATCCAACCTGGTCTTGAACACTTCCAGGGATGTGCCATCCACAACCTTTCTTAACAACCTTTTATATTTCCTCACCACCCTCATCTTAAAAAAAATTCTGCCTTGTATCTAATCTAAACCTACTTTCATTCAGTTTAAAGCTGTTGCCCCTTGTCCTATCAATACATACAAAGTCCCTCTCCAGCTTTCTTGTAGGCCCACATGAAGTACTGGAAGGTCTCTCCCAAGCCTTCTTTTTCCCAGGCTGAATAACTCCAGCTCTGCCAGTCTGTTGTCACAGGAGAGGTGCTCCAGCCTTCTAATCATCTTCCTCATCCTGCTCTAGACCTACTCCAAAAGGTCCATGTCCCCAAAGCTGGACTCCGGGTGGGGTCTAATGAGAGCAGAGAGGGGAAGAACCACTCTGCTATCCTCGCAGCCCAGGACAGGGTTGGCATTCTAGGCTGAGTGCACATTGCTGGGTCATGTTGAACTTCTTGTCAACCAACACCTCCAAGTCCTTCTCCTCAGAGCTGCTCTCAATCCATTCTCTGCCCAGCCTGTATTTGTGCCTGGGATTGCCCTGACTCAGGTTCTGGACCTTGCCTTTGGTCTTGTTGAACTTGTTGAGGTTCGCATGGGCCCACCTCTCAAGCCTGTCCAGGTCCCTCTGGATGGCATCTCTTCCCTCCAACAAGTCGACTGCACCACAGCTTGGTGCTGCCAGTGATCTTGCTGAAGGTGCACTGGACCCCACTGTCCCAGCAAAGATGCTGAACATCGTGTGTCCCAGTGCCAACCCTGAGCCATGCCACTCATCACCAACCTCCACTTGGAATTATGAGCCATTGACTGCAACCCTTTGCAACAATACAGCCAATTCCTTATCCATTGAGTGGTCTATCTGTCAGATTGGCACCCCTCCAGTGAAGAGATAAGGCTGTGGGACAGTGTCAAGATCTGAGACTTCAGCATCTTTCCATATCAGAAACTACCACCATTTATATTTACTCTACAAACAAAACATTTTTTATTTATCCCTAAATGATGACTGAATAACACAAACAAGTGAAGGGGACCCCTGGTTACTCATTAATTGTGGATAAATGCCAACTGTCAGAGGTGTTTTAAATATCCATAGGTGATTACTACTTTTTTAATTAAAATATTTTTAAAATACCCAGTAGGTCATGCAAAGCCTGATCTACAGATGGTGAAACTGACTAGTTTCATTGTCGACTCTAGCCCCTAATTCTAATTTAATAGGGCAGCCGCATAATTAAATTGTGATGAATATAATTTATTTAGGATTAAGAAGCGTGTATGTACTGAATATGAAATATATAAGCTTCTAATGACCAGCTGCTATTTAATTTTATTGTCTTTCTTAGCATGAACTCAAGTAAATGATATCCCAAGGAGCAATTATACTGAAATTCGTGCAGAGAAACACCAAAATGAACGCTAGTTTTTTAACTAGTGTTAAACTAATGTTAAGGTAACTAGCATATGTGACAAGTGTTTAATTAGGAGATAGATAGATAGATAGATAGATAGATAGATAGATGGATAGAAAACTCTCAAATGTATTCTATGAACCAGAATTATTTATAAATATGCTATGGTGGAAGGTAATGAGGGACTGAGAAGCATGATTTGAATAACTAACACAATGAAATATCAGTTTATCATTGTAGTTCTTCTCTCTGTAGACCACCAGTATGTGTGTGCCCTGAGCTGGAATTCCAATATGTTAGGCTTGTCAATAAGTTGGCCTGAGTGGCAAATGACCAAAACAGACTAATCCTATAGATTTAATGTAATATATGGATCTAATTTCACACATGGTTACATATACAGCTTTTCTCTAATTTTTTTCATATTTTTAAAATTATTTTTTAATTTGATATAAACAAAAGCTTGTTACCCATAGAAGATGTTACTCAACAACATGTGCCAGGGAGGCCATCACAGCTCTGCCCTCTTATCAACAACTGTTGAATCAACAGTTCAGAGAAATCAACAACCAGTTCAGAGAAATATGTGCTGAGGGTGTTTACTTGAGGTAGCACTGTTTTGGTATTAGTACTTCTTTGGTGCTGGTTTGAGGATTTGTAGAACAGAGAGAAAAAGTGTGTATCCCCTAAATATCTGTCCCTGTGTGGAAAATAGTGTTTGGAACCCAAGTCAGTAGTCTATTTTCTTTTTCTTATTAAATGAGAAAAAAAAAAAAAAAAAAA